>LR749635.1:866035-1251723 GCA_902729485.2 Mus minutoides | reverse complement strand
GACTGTTGAGTGGCTGGGATATCTATATGACTCCTACAAAAGCTTAGGGTTAGAAACAATGTAGGAGCCAGGAGAAGAGGGAGACCTTTCTTACTACATAAAGTTAATGGTAGATATGGGGAAGGGGAGACATTTTCTTCACTGTGAGGTGCCCAGGCTCCTGTAAACACCTTTTATCTTCCTATGACAACCCTAACAACTCTCATTGGGTCTTTTTTTTTTTTTGACATGAAAGAAGAGGATTGGTTGGGAAGAGTAGGGGATCAGTGGGAATGGGTGGAACACAAGAAAGGAGAATGTGTCAAACATGCTCAAAATACATTATTTACATGTAAAGTGCTATAGTGATACCTATTATTATATATAATTAACATGTGCTAATGATAAAAACATACATATAATCATGTGAATTTATATAATAATTATATATTTATTTATATAATAAGAAATGGTGGAGGTTATCTGGGACCAGAAACAAGGTGCTTTGCACTCCACATTTAAATTAGAACAATGCACAAATCATCTGTAACATGTGGAGTGTGATTCACCCTCATCTCAGAATAGCACATACTAAACACTAAATGTTACAAATACAGAAGGAGATAACTTATGTCTCAGCCCATGGTAGGTGGTGCCATCCCTAGGCTGGTGGCCCTGGGTTTTGTAAGAAAGCGGGTTGAGCAAGCCATGGGAAGGAACCAGTTAGCAGCATCCCTCCATGGCCTCTGCATCGGCTCCAACCTCCAGGTTACTGCCCTGTTTGAATTCCTGTCCTGATTTCCTTCAATGATGAACTGTGATGTGGAAGAGTAAGCCAAATAAACCCTTTCCACTACAAGTTGCTTTTGGTCATGGTGTCTCATCACAGCAATGTAACCCTAATGCAGTGGTTTGACTAGGATGCTCCCACAGGCTCATATATTTGAATCCTTAGTCACGAGGAAGTGGAATTTTTTGATGGGCTTAGGAGGATTAGCAGGTCCAACCTTGTGGGAGGAAGTGTGGAGGGAAGCTTTGAGGATTCCAAGTCCCTTGCTTGGCTCAGGTTTGCACTCCACCCATAGATCAGGATGTAGCTGTGAGCTACTCCTAGCACCGTGCCTGCCACGCCTCCCCATCAGGGTAATAATGGACTAAGCAAGCGTCCAATCAAACGGTTCCTTTTCTAAGAGTTTCTTTGGTAATGGTGACTCTTTATACCAATAGAACAGTGATTAAGACACCTAACCAGAACAGAAGTTGGTACCAGGATAGAGGGGTATTGCTGTAGCAGACCTGACCATGTAGGTTTGGGGAGGATTATGGAAGGCCTTGGGAGCTTTGTTTGAGAAAAGCCATTAAGTGTCCAAAGCTTGGCATGTGGTTGTGTAGGAGCTTGTTAAGAATGTTGAGAGCAGTGCATATCGGCACTGTAAAGTTTCAGAGGAAAACAAAGACCCTGGTGTACCTTTTGTGTGAAGAATACTGAAGAATACAGTGTGTTTGGTCAGCTGGAGCTGAGACTGACAAGAGACCAGAGCCACTAAAGTGGAACCTTTGCTTTGTTGGGATAACCGATGCTGCTCAGCTGGGGCTGAGGCCGTAGTGGGGAGTAAGAGACCAGATCATTGATGTGAAGTCTTCTGGGAGGTGTTTTCACAGTGTCAACACACACACACACACACACACACACACACACACAAACTGTGTTCTGGAAGCTGTATGCTGGCAGCCAACCTTAGCTGTAAAAGTTTCCCAGGTGGTTCTGGGTTAGAAGGCATGAGGGGGTCATTGAGAGCAGTTGATGCACTGTATAGCGGGGTGCGCATCCCTGAAGAGCGCCAAGGAGAGGCTACCGGTGACAGTGTCACATAGTTGCAGTAGAGACACCACATTTTGGAGATGTCAGTACCATGAATGACCACCAAGAACAGTATCAGCAGTGGAGTGGAGCCAACTGGATTCTAGAAGAGGTTGTATATACTGTAGAGGCCAGGGCTGGAAAAATGCAAGAGGAGCCCAGAAGATAGTAAGTGGATACCAGACATTGGATATTGCATTATTTATACTGTTGGAGTTTGGTTTTGCTTTAATTGATTGTGACTGTGTCCTGGTTCTCCCTTCTTGAAGAAAGTATTTAACTTAATTTTGACTTTTATAGGAGCTAAAAGTTAAAAGACTTAGAACTTTTAGAAGAAATTTGAATTTTAAAAGAGACTGGATATTTTAAAGAGACTAAGGTTTTATTGTTTGGATTTATAAAGCCTATGGGGCTTTTAAAGTTTTATCTAGGACAATTCCCAGCATAAAAGAATAACATATTGATGTAATAGACATGACTATTTTTCTGATCTGGTTGCTTTATATTATATATGTCGCACCTTACATCAAACATACAATTATGTTAATTTTTAAACAATTGTGCACACTAGTATGGGGATGCAAACATTTTGAAAATATCTCTTACACTCTAAGAGTCTGGAGCTTTTGCTGGCCCTCCCAGCCAGAGTTAACAATACATTTCAGATCGCTATATACTTACTCAGTTTGCTTGTTGAGCTTGTCTTCAGGAGAACAATGTAATAGCTAACCTTAGTTGCCCTAGATTTCCCATCTGGTTAACTTTTACAACCTAAGCTAATGTGTAGCTGTAATCTTAAATTATGTACTTATCCATGCCCCTGACCCAAGGGTAATACATAGATGTTTGCAGGTGTGTTATAATCATTTGCTGAAGACAGCAAAAGCAGATATTGAAAGCAATCTTATATAATGAGTATCCACCACAGATGAACACAATATATGGATATTGCTTAACCAACAGTGACGTTTGTTATCTGGGTCAGTGACTTAATCCCTTGTAAAACTCTGTTAGAGATTTCTGAAAAGTATTCCACATTTCTTCTCCCATGTGATCCCTTTGTTAGGGGATGGACATGGACAGATACATTCACGCAGATGCAGACATACACACTCTCAGACACGGGAACAGATTCCTAAGACAGCCTTCAGGAAGGCACAGACTAGCTATGTACAACAGACAGACAGAAGGACAGAGGAGAGAATTAGAGAATTCAGATCTGGGTTTTATCTTGATTAAATGGCACAAATGAGGAGGAGGTTGCTTTGGTATCTTTCTTTAATGTGAGAGCAATTAACTACTGGTGGTTTTGAGTTAGAGTTTGGTATCTTGTGTGTGGAACATTTAATGTGTTTAACGGGCGCACACACACACACACACACACACACACACACACACACACACACACTTTCCCTTCGTGCATCTTATCATTTTGTGCCCTTGCTCATCTGCCCACAGCAACTCCTCAGTTTCTCGGCCCACCCGTCTTCAGAGTTTGGGTCTAATGTCATTCCCTCCAGTTTCCACCCTCTTTAAATTCTCCCATCCCCCTGAATGCAGTTTTGCATTAGAGGTACTTTTCTTTTCAGCCACTCTGGCTTCTGCAATCCTTGGAGACAGACTCCCAGGTTGTCTTGGTACCTTCAGTGCACAACAGTGATCTGGCACATGGGAGGGTAGAAGGATCACCTTCTGTCACCCATCAGCACCTGCTGCAGCATCTGGAGGCGATAGTGTTTGTCAGATAAATGTCCTATCCCAGGCGCTGCGCTTTCCTGTGGAAGGGTGCCTAGTTCTTACTCTCAGAGAAGTACAGAGTGATGAAAGAAACAAAGGGAAAGCTGGCTCAGAGGCGAGTTGACAGTGGGTGTGTCATACAAGAACTGAGGAGGAAGGGTCGGTGTCACCGGAATATCTTATGAAGTAGCGGCACCCAACTTTGACTTGATTGAGGAATGTTCACCCTGCTTTTAAAACAGCTAGCATATGAGGCAAACGTGATAGAGTCATCTGGGCTTAAGGAGGCCTCAGACAGAGCTCCTTCCACTACCTGTCCCTTATCACCTGCGATTTCTATTAGAAAAAGACGTTATTTACTCCCAGATAGTTAGGATAGGCCTGTGTGTTACCAAAATGAGCTCATTGGACCTCAGATTGCCCAGACAGCTAACCCCAGGTCATGTCTCTGCCACTTCCCTTACTCTACAACCCTGACCACCGAGGGCCTTGAGTTCTTCTTCCTCAAAGTCTCTTACATCTGTTCTTTCTCCCAACTCCCACATCGCTCTTTGAGTTCAGGCAGTGCGGTCCCCAGCGCTGTTCTCTTCCACTTCAGTCTCTCTCCACCAGCTGCTTTATCTGCCGGGAACAGCTATTTCTCTGCCCAAACATTGTTAGTCGTTTGCTCTTTTTAAATCTTGTCTTGGGGTTTTTTGTGAGCTGATTCCAGCTCCCACTTTTAAGTTCTGTGTGGTGGGAATTTAATTGAGATGTAGACTAAACGTCTGTAAGAAAATGACCTTAAGTCCGGTACCATGGACTAGATGGAGACTGAATATTCTCTCTTGGCCTCCAGAGCGTTAGGATTATAGAGAGCATCACTACACTTGGATTCTTTCTCACTTCTTGAGTGGTCCCCACTGTTTTCTACCCTTAGATATCAGAGAAACTCTTTTGTGGGACGTTTAGACCTGGAGGAATTAGACTTCTGTCAATCCCATGTCTTCCTCTATTAGTCCTCGGGCCTCTGGATTCAGATTGAATTGAGCAGTCAGCTTTCATGGATCTCAAAGTAGCACATGGAAGATTGTGGGACTTCTTGGCATCCACAGTCACATGAGCCAATTCCAATAAAAATATCATGTGTATGTGTGTGGTAATGTGTGTGTGAGTATGTGCATACATGAGTGCACAATTTGCCATATTTCTACCAGATCCTTGAACATTATCTATACAAATAAGCTGATATTGCAAGAAGTTAAATGATTGTTAGTTAACTGGGCTAAAAGTAGCTAGCTATGGTTGTTCCCTGGAGAGGCCAAGGATTGAGCATTACTAGATCTTCAAGGTCATCCATAGAAATACATAGAAAAGTACCAGAGAAGCCAGAGCTACATAGCAAGACCCAAACCAGAGAGAGAAAGGGGAGGGAGAGGTCTTCTGATGTTATCTGACACTATATCCATTATTTACCTTTTGGAAGGAGAGAAACTGAAATGAATGAAATCAGATATTTTTCATTTATTCATGGGATTGTTCTCAGAATGAAATGGTATTTTCATACCCAAAGGTAATGTGCAAACACATTTACCCTTCAAAATTTATTTTCAGTTAGCCACATTAATTAATGACACATAACATCAAGAGAGATATGAATGCCCCCTATCTTTTAAATTAATCAACACAAACTCCTTTCTGTTGGCTTAGAGATAGAAAGATTTGCATAATATCCTGGTTTTCATGGCTGATAAACATTCTCTTCTTTAGTTAACTCTTAATGGAGAAGTCATGTAAAAACCTGTAAATGACCATATGAATTATGTATAAAGGACTCGACTCAAGCCATGCATATAAAATGGACATTAAGATCCAAGCCTGACTTTATTATTCTTTTATAAACAGTCCCACACAGGGCTCACTAGCACAGCCATAGCCATTTTCTGGCACCAAAATACAGTTTGAACGACTGGTTCGAACCAATTTACAAAATGGAGAACAACTAATGAAGAAAATACATCTTAGACATGCATGTTGGCATCTGGCTAATAATTCTACTAATGCCCCTTAAAATTCTGTATATCTCACATAATGTGACTTGTACATTCAGTGACTTGTGAAACAGGATCCCTTCTATGCCCATTTAGCCAAGGAAAACCAATTTTAGATTGGCAAGTAATTTGTCGAGGCACTCAGAGGAACCCCGGGGGAATCCATAGCCACATTAGTTAAGGAGTCCAGAGAAATGGCACCAGCAGGAGGTAGTTGGGAGTGTGATGAACGTCACATCTGAGAACCAGTGAGGCTGACGTGGCTTAGCACTGAGCGGATGGCGGGAGATAGATATCCCAGGCCAGACAGAAGAAAGTCTGCCTTTGTTCAGGTGCTCAAAGAATTGGATGATGCCAACCTACAATGGCGAGAGTGGACATCTTTTTGCACAATCTTCTGATGCAAATACTAACCTCTTTCAGAAACGATCTCATGCACACACTCATAAACAATATTTCACCAAGTGGTTGTGCAGCAGTGATATTAACCTTTTATTATATGTCAGTGATCCTGCACATGTGCATGCACACGTGTGTGTTTAGGCATGTATTTGTGTGTGCATGCAAGCACAAGCATGGCTGTGCGTGTGTCGCAGCACCCACATGGAGGTCAAGGGATAACTTGTGTGAATCAGTCTCCTTCCATCATTCAAGTACCGGGTGTAGAACTCAGATAGTCAGGCTGCTCAGTCTTGCTGGCCCTGTGATATTAATCTCAATTGCTAAGATGACGGGAATCAGTTTAAAATCACCAAGGAGACACACTCTATGTATGTCTTCAAGGTCAATAACTATTTAAAGGAAGGGAGAAAAAACCCACCATAAAGGAGGGTAGCTCATTCCCTGGGGAAGCTGGCTGAGTATCAGGGTTCATCACGCTCTGCTCTGCAGCCTCACTGTAGGTGCACCATGTCCAGCCTTTTAAAACCTCCTGCTGCTGAGACCTTCCCACCATGGTTCTGCTCATACTGTCAGCCAAAATAGCCCTCCTCTCCCCTAACTGGCTTTTGTCAGGGTATTTTGTTGTGGTGGTGGGTTTTGTTTTTGTTTTGTTTTTTTAAATCACAGCAACAGAGTTAGATGTAGTACTTTGTTAGTACCTATATATACTCATGTCTACTTAGGGCCCTGAGTGACCCTATCACCCCAACTTTTGACTCTGTATGCCTCTTGTCACTTTTTAATCTGTTTCATTTGATTGTTTGTTTGTTTTTGATTTTATAGTTCTGGCTGGCCTGTAACACATAGAAACCTGCCTTCCTCTGCTCCAAGATGCTGGGATTGAAGGCATATGCCACCACAGCCAACCTTTATTTTTGTTAAAGGTCACTTACCCCAGAGACCTTTCCCTTGACAGCTCAGCGTGAGTTAGGAGTTCCAGTGAATAACTTAATTTTAATCTTTTCTCTGCCCACGCTCCCTCATTCCTTCCCTCTTTTCTTTCTTTCTTCTCTATTACATCTAGCACAATGTTTGCCACATAGGCTGGAACCTTATACTCCCTCTTTCCTACTGTGTCTCAGTACTGTGGCACTGCCTGGCACCGGTGGGCACAGTGAATAAGTGCCTTTGTTTTCATTTGGCTAAGTCATCTTAGGAAAAAAAATGTATACTGGCATATTTCCACTCAAATTGCTTTGTTCACTTTATAAAAACAAGTATTTCCCAGTTAACATCTACTTATAATTTAATAATAATTGGTAGGTGAGCTGTCTCTGACTTCATTAAATTAATGTGCTATATTCCTTAGGTGTTCAGTTCAAATCCCTGACTCAGGTCCCTGAAGGCGTCATCTGAGTTGGAGCCATTCATCCTGGAGCCTAATCCTTTCTGGGCTCCAAAGACTCATCCTTGGTTTCATGTCTTCTGTGACCCTTCAGCCCACAGGACTGTCCTCAACCCCTTGTCCCGTTGGTTGAATTTAATGTATTAGTCACTCCCAAGGTCTGGGAGAGAGGTGACTGTAAGATAGGTTGTGGCTGGAGTGGAGTTACTAATACTTTGAGGACATGGCAAAGACATGTCTTATTTCTTCCAGGCTTGTGGCTTGGGCTCCTTCATACGGCCTTTGTGACTTGAATGTACTGCTGACCTCTGACCTCTATGACTAATGTCATTTTGTTGTTGCTTCTAGTTTGGTTTATTTTAAAAGTGAGTGTCTGCTCTTGGCAGGAGTTGGGCCACAGCAAGACCTGAGCCAGTTTTGGCTATATGACCCGTGGCAGTGGTAGCGTTCAAGTCTCTCTCCAGGACGCCTGGAACAGGAAGTGTGTTTCCCCTTTTCTTTGCGGTTGCGTTTGTCCAGTGAAGTCACTCTTAGCCAGAAATGGGTTGTAAAAATGCAAGAGCCATAACCCTTTGCCTCTCACAAAAGGTCTTCTCCTGCCACAGAAGTGGGAGATCCTGATAGCTGAGATAATGCCTAATTTTAGCAGATCAACCCGAGACCATCTTCCTTCATATCCAGGAAACCCACTTAACACCCCTTACCAGATAAATGATGATATGTTAAGAACACACTTCTGACAGCATCTTCCCCTGAAAAGTAGTTTGAATTTTGGAATAATTTTGCCCTTAGTGTAGAGACATGGTCAAAAAGAAAAGAAAAGAAAAGAAAAGAAAAGGAAAAAAGAAAGAAAAAACACCTCACTTTTCTGAATTCCCCAGCCTAAAGAGAAAGTTGTTACTTTGGGTGACTTTGGCTAGGACACTTGGCATAGATATGGTGACATTTGAGGGGCAAACATGGGTCCTGGTACTGCTTTCTTAAGAAGAGTGCATAAAAAGTACAAAGAAAATTTCTGCCTCTGAATCTCTCTCTCACTGGTGAGAGTTTTGACCACAGAGACAAGTTCTATTTCATTTTGAAAGCTTTCCTACCTTTTACTACTTTTTCACGACACAACTTTCCTGGGGAGAGGAAAACGTGGACAGGTGTGCTCAAACTTTAGATCCTGTGACACAATGCTGTCACCAGCAAAGTTCATGATCTAGAATCCTGTTTCAAATATATATATATATATATATATATATATATATATATATATATATATATATCACAAAGTCCCCAGAATGCTTTGAGCACATGTATGAGTTTGTGTTGGGCTGCATTCACGGCTGTCCTGTGGACCACAGGTGGACATGCTGGGGAAACATGCATCAGGCAGCGAGGTCTGGGTTATAGATCCTCATGTATATCCTCATGGAGCCCTATAATTCTTACAAAGCAGAATGTATATTATGTTTCCATTTTATTTTTCTATGTCTGTGCCCCATCCAGTGCTGGGCACCCCAGAGAACAGACAACTTATCTAGTTCAGTGCAGCATCCAGCATACGACAAGTCCTTAGTGTTTCTGAGCAAATGTACAATGTTTCTGGATGCTTTCAAGTCCAGATATGATCCTGGCTGGGGAAGAGCATCCTGATTCTGGCATACAAATAATTAGAGAGAGGGACAAGCTCTTTACTGAAACAGAAAAGGGACCCTGAACTTCCAAACCTTTCACCCACAAAACAGGGCTGGTAGCAGAAGAGCTACTTCCGTATGACAACGTGGGTGTTTCTAGGTGCTCAGGCCTGTCTACATTTATAAACACTCATTTCTTTGCAGTATTGACAGGCTGGGGCTCTTCTGTTTTGTGACCGTAGTGAATTGGGCACAGCAGTTCCATCCCACAACGAATCAGTACAATCCTCTCCTTGCTTAGGCATTTGGGCTATGAATTCCAAAGATAAGTCTGGAAGCTTCTCCTTTATTAAACCAAGGGGATTGAGGTGAGCTCTCTGCTTGCCTGCTCAGAGATAACAGCAACCTGATTTTCTCAGGCCAGCTCACGCTTTGTAAGAAGAAAGCAGCTTTTGATTACAGGTTACCTGCTGAGGGAAAGGACCCTGGCCAGACTGTGCAACTGGGCAATGGTTCTCAGGTCCAAACTGGGACAGAACAGGCAGAGGCCTAGTCCTGGGCAGCCTTCTGTAGCTTTCTAAACACCAGTCGGTTGGGTGAGACTTGGCTGTCAGGGTTTTCTGGCCAGGCTGGCATGTTAAGTGAAAGCACTGAGCTCCTCCTCAATGTGCTTGTTGAGAATTCTCATCACAGTGCCAAAGCGGCACGTTTGTCTCCAGGGCTCGTGGGCGCTTGTGGCTACCTCCCATTCAGGAGTGACGGTGCTTCTCTCCAAGTCTAGAAACAAGTGCAATGATAGCTAGTCTTTTTGAACAGTCATTGTGAGCCAAGCTGCTTTCTTTGTAAGTGCTCACACATGTATCAATTTACCTAATCCTCACCGCATCCCTATAATATACATAGAACCATCGGTACCCTGAGTTAAATTAACACTTTTGAGAATTGTCTGAATTGAGGTACAGCTGAAGACCTGCACTTGAACAACCTGCATCACACTGAAGAATGGTGCTAGGTAGCTCTTGGGTAGCTCATCCCTTGAGTCTCAGCTCCATCCAGTTCCTGTCTCTTCATTACCATCATAGGGCCTGGCTATTAATCTGACCCTTGTCTGAGTGGCCAGCACTCTGAACTTGTGGCCTTACCATCCTCCCCTCTATCTTCTCTGCCCTCTCAACCCTTACCACCAGCTTTTGCATCCTTCCCCGTATGCTGTTGTCTTAGGTAGGGTTTTACTGCTGTGAACAGACACCATGACCAAGGCAACTCTTATAAGGACAACATTTAATTGGGGATGGCTTACAGCTTCAGACGGCCAGTCCATTATCATCATCAAGGTGGGAGCATAGCACCATCCAAGCAGGCATGGTGCGGGAGGAGCTGAGTTCTACATCTTCATTTGAAGGCCACCAGGAGAAGACTGGCTCCCAGGGAGCTAGGACAAGGGTCTTAAAGCCCATGCAACAATAACACACCTATTCCAACAAGGCAAAACCCACTCCAACAAGGCCACACCTACTCCAACAAGGCCACACCTACACCAACAAGGCCACACAGCTCCCTGGGCTGAGCACATACAAACCATCACAGTAGTCCTCTTCATGGGGCGTCATTTCTCCACTGTCAGCCGCTGGCCTTCTCATTCCCCTGTGAACTGGCCAACATGCCTGCCTGTACCCTCCTCACATTCTGGCACGTCTCTCCTGAGTGGCACTGGGTGTTCTTGCTTCTATTCCTTCTATATGCATTGTTGTTCATGCAAGTTCCAGAAGATGTCTACAGTGGCTATACTCCCAGTGTCTGCAACGTCTGGCTCACAGCTGAGAGACAAGTACTCAAGAAGCAGACAGCACTGGAGAAGGTTCTGCTGTGCTCCTCACTGCATTCGTGCCTTGTTCTGATGTTGAATTTAGACCCTTCCTAAAACCTATAGATTCTTCCACTGCCTCTGTCTCTTCTTACTATAACTTATGTGGTTAAAATAATCTTCTACTTAAAAAAAGTTCACTACTAAGTCAAGTTTTAGGTTTTCATATACTTTAAAAGCTACAATTTAGGTTCACAGCAAAATTGAGCAGGAGGCACAGAAACATCCAGTGTACCCTCTACGACCCCTGACACAGTTTCCCCATTATCTGCATCCCACACACAGTCCCACATTTGGGGCCACTGTTGATCTTATTTCGACCCATCATTGTCACCCAAGAATACCCTTGTACATTGTGTGGGTGTAATACATAATACTACATAATATCACATGGAATAGTTTAGTACACATGACTTGTTTGGCATCCTTTTGCTCGATTTGGATAAAAATCACTAGTAAGCAAGGAGCAGCTTCCTTAGATTTGGCAACCCTGAGCTCCTATGTGCCCATGGTTAAACTTTCAACCCTTAGAGATGTATAACTCTAGGCCACGAGGCCTAGAGACTTATATATCCAAGATAGACGTTCAGGTCAAAGCATCAGCTAGGCCTTCAAAGCTAGCAGCTGGTAGTGTGGACCCTGAACTTTGAGAGTGGGGATTGCCAGTCTTAACTCTTGGCAGCTCTTGGAAACTCCTCCAGCAAGCAGGGCTCAGTGTCTCTACTGTTCACAATTTGTCTACCTAGTGTGTCTGCAACCCTTTGTAGTCTCCATGATCACCATTTTTCAGACACTCTCTGGAACTCTTTGACTACCATGGAAGTGTTGAAGACACTAAGGTCTTACAGAGTTGCTGGAATCTTACAGCCTGTGGAGTCCTTCTCCAATCAGTTCTGGCTGTTGCTGTCTGGTGCCAGGGTCCTGAAGGCCAGAGTTTCCTCCACTCGGTGTAAGCAGCTCACTTCAGCAGCTCACTTCACAAGAGAGCAATAAAAAGACTTTTAGGAAAATCTCAATTTGGGGTTCAATGTGTAATCCTAGGGGCTCTTCCTGAAGTACAGCCTCTTTGTATAACTAGGAAAAGGGTATGACTCACGTGCTTGGATCACAGTCTTACCAGTCACAGCCATTTATGTGCACGGCTTCAGATTCTATTAATCACAGGCCTCACTCATGAACCAATCAGAAGTCTTACATTGTACCACATGAGCTTTTTGCCAAGTCAATGAGGAGATGCTATCTTCCTTACTGAGTGAGACAGGCTGCAAGGAGAGGGGAGACTTGTGGCTTGTGTGTCGCCCATAGTAGAGTCTTCTAAAGCTGAGATGCGTTGCCTGAAGCAAGGCCTGGCCTCATCAACAATTATGGTTGCAGAGGCCCTACCAGTAGGAATGGTATTTCCTCAAAGTGGTCCTCAAGTGTTTAAAACAGCTGCAGAGCCCTGAGCTCTGCAGTCCAATCCATTACCAAAGAAGGGGCATCTTGGTTGACAGCCCTCCACTCAGGGTAACCAGGGTCAAAGAATTACCTGTAAGCTACCAAGCAAGTGATGCAGTCTTCAGAAGAGATCCAAGTTCAGCCTCAACATGATACAGCCCAGGGGTCTTGAAGAGGCAGAAAAAAATCTGGAGCCCAACAGGCAGCAGGAGAGACATCTCAGGCACCACATAATCAACAGTTGAAGAAAGCTGTTTGCCAGGGATGAGGAAACATACGCAGAGAAGATGACCCTCTGCAAAGCAGCTCAGGGACTCAGAGTCAAAAATCTGGCCTTTTATGAAAGCCTGGGGCTTTTAAAGTTTCTGAACAGTCTTCTTCTCCTTATTTACAGTTGGTCAGTTTGAAGCTGGCTGGCTGATTGGCCCAGAGCTGTTGTGTAACATGTCCTGAGCAGGCCTGGGACTTGTTGAGTGGCTCAATCTGTGCTGTTTCTGGAAGACAGACGCCAACAAAGCTATTGTTTAAAGCTGCCAGGCTTTTACTGAAGGGCAAGGAAGAAGGTGGCTACCTTGGAAATTCACTCCCTTTAATACTTAGCCATGACTCCTCTCCCTATCTGTTTACCTCTCAGGGAGAGTCTATCCATATCCTGGTCTCTTACAAGCAGCCTAGTGACTTGCTCCAGCTGCTTGGTTTATTTAAAGAAACAACACTAGAACAATCCAGATCTACAAGAAGTACGTGGGAATTTCACTCTCAACAATTCTTACAGATCAGAATGAAGAGAGTTAGTTACCAGTTGCTGGCATATTCATTATCTACTCTTGCATAGAAAACGATGTCTTTGGCGTTGGTTTCTCTGTGGCTGAGTTTGGGAAAAGCTTAGTTCTGATCTGGCCCACAGTCTCTCGGGATTCTAAGTCAGGCTCTGTCATCTGAACACACGACTAGGGTTACACTGCCCCTGTGGAGTCTCATGTCTCACATGTGTGTGAGACATTGGGTGGTTGTGTAGTCCCCTTGTCATTGCTGGAGGGGCCTTAGCTCTCTGCCTTGGGTGGCCGAGTCCTCTCGACTTTGGCTGCTGGCTTTCCCAGGACAGTGATCAAAGGTGAGCAGGAAACAGGCCAGGATGTCGCTTATGACCTAATCATTTCTCAAATATGTTTGTGACCTAATCATTTCTCAAATATTCTACAAACCTAAGGGAGAAATAGTTTTGATCCGTTTTAGAACTACAAGGCTTATATCCTATGGAAGCTGCTAAGAGCTTTTTATTTAAAAGGTTAAGGGTTGTTTTGTAAAATGCCTACCTGCATATCACACAATCCAAGTGCAGACTTAACACTACTCCGTTTTCTTTATGTGTTGGGCCATGTGTGTTGATCAAGAAAATGGCCACAGCAAAATTTCTCCATCCGTGTTCTCTCTCCCGTTGGGGGCAGAAGCTAAGATCCACCCCCTTTTTAAAGCCGTGGGCAGGTTGGAACTCCTGCCATTACATGGTCAGGATCCAGAGAGGAACTCATATGGTCAGGCCTTAGCTGTGTGCTCTTCTCTTCCTCCAGAAGCCAGGGCAGGATGCCCCATGTGACTTTTGCTCCCAGGATCATTTGCATATAAAGTTCTGAATAAATACAGAATAAACAGCAGCTAGCCTTGTCGTAGCTCTTCTTGGTAGTTTTCCATTCTGATGTGAAACATAAAATTCAAAATCTTGAACACAAGAGACCTTAGTGTTTAGCAAAAAGGTAGATATCATGAAGCATCGTGAACCTTTAACCTAAGAAATAGATGCTATTTCAATGATTCCCGATTTTCCTTTGTTCTTTTACCATAAAAACGTCATGACTCTTCTTCCACATTGGAACACGGAATTTGGGATATCCTAAACCTGTGTTTCTGGGCCACAGTCTCTCAGATTTGGCTCTAGTATAAACTCTCTCTTAGTCCTTTCGAAGTGAGAACTGTATTTTTGTGTCAACTCCTAGGAACCAGAGTTTGACCCCAGAATCCACACATGTGGAGTCACCGCAAGTCTCCACCCAATTCGTTCACAATACATAGTAACATATTTTTAAAAAAACTTCAAAAGTTTTCACTAGAAACCCCAAGGAGGTAGCAGCGTTAGTGTGAGTTGCTTCAAAAGTTACACAAAGTGTAAAAATTCCTGAATATTTTCATTCCAATTGTTACCAAATTAATATGCTAACAGAATGAAACAAACGAGTGCTCACCCGTGATTTCAGAAGGGATTCCTGTGGCTTCATAAAAAAAGGTGCTTTGCACCTCTGAGTCTCATATTCTAAAATTAGAAGAGGCAGAAAGGGACATTGTCCAGATCTCTAGTTCCTCCTCCGATAGAAACAATCTTTAATAATGAGATTAGGCTCACAGGCTCTGACTCATTAACACATTTCCTGAACATGAATGAACTCCCCAGGTTGGGCAGACAGATACCTTACTTCTCTGGAAGTAGGCTGATTTACGCAGTAGGGTTTTCCACAGAGCTTTGGAGCTTCGGAGCCCTATCAGCTGTGAAAGGTTAAACAACCAAAACAAAACAAGGTATCAAGTTTGCTTGACACCTGCTGTGGGAATGGGAGTTGTTGCTAACTTTAGTTTTGGGTGGCTTTCCTATAATCAGGACCAAGTCCCTCTCAGGATTCTCCTCTCTTCAGTTTCTAGGAGTCAATACTCCCTGGTGCCTTTTAGGGTATTTCTAAGGCTGATGGTATCTCCATCCTTTTGTCTCCTGCTGGAAGACCTGAGCCATAGCTGCTTCTACTAGTATCCCCTTCCCCTAAGGCTGCCTTTAGGAATATTGTGTGTGAGAAGCTCCTAATGTATGGACTGGAGGGAGATGTCCCTTCCTGCTAGTGTTGCAAATCCCAAATTAGCACAGGGATATAGCACAATGGATAATGCACTCAGTGCACAGGTATGAAGACATGAGCTCAGAGCCTTGGCTCACATGTGTAAGTGCCAGGCGAGCATGGATGCCTGTCTGTAATCCAAGAGCTTTGGGGATAGAGACAGGGGGTCCCCAGAACAAACTGGCTTGCTAGACTAGCCAAGTGGTTGAGCTCTAGGTTCAGCTAAGAGAGAGACCTGCATCAACATTTAGGGGGCAGAAAGTCTGAGACAGACAGACATCCGTTAATGAGAATTACTAGAAAACAGCTGAATCTTCAAAAGCTGGTTGGCTGATTAGAACTTTAGGCATGTGGAGAGAATGGAATGTTTTGGGCCCAATTACAGTTTATCTTGGGCTTTCTTTAGCCTACCAAATAGCCATCCTCCTCCCACTCTACTTCCTGTGGTTCCTGAGGTCATGGGTCTTAGAGGGTAACTACCACTACTGTTTTGCTATACCAGCATCCTTCCTGACTGCATTTTAAATACTTATCCATAAAGCCAACAGATAAATGTAGCTCTCTTACCTCATTAAAGAAACTTCTTTGCATCAGATGGAGACCATTACAGAAAACTACAACTGGTCAAAGCACACAGAGGTTGTAGGGTACCTAACTCCAGCAGATTTCTTCACACCACTTCTCCTGTACCCAAGCCTCAGAGATCATCATAGAGGTGGGAATAGGAAGACTGTAAAAGCCAGAAGATCAGGACGTCTGCTGCAGGATTTTGTCTTTTAAGTAGGACAGGGAAGCTGCATTCATGCCCTCAGTTGTTATACCGAGAGATTTGTTCTGGACTTGTTCCTGTTGTGGTCAACAGTACCCCCACTGTTACACCTACCCCCTTAGAGTAACCCAGAGTGGGGATCTTCTGTTTCATGTCCGTTAACTGATAATTTTCTACCTTTTAATCAGAATGGATCCCTACTTTCGGGTTACCTTGTGGGGTTACCTTGTAGGGATTTTTCATATATACCCAAGCAACACTAAATGGATTCATCAGGGTATAGACACACACACACACACACACACACACACACTCACAGACACATATGTAATAATTACAAAGAGTCCATGAAAGTAAAAGGGGTAATGGACATGGCAGGAGACATAGGGGAGGGGGGCAAGGGAGGATATAATCGTATTTAAGTGAAAATAAACACTTAAAGTCTAGATTTGTGACTTTCTTAGTCCTGTTACTATAAAAACCATATGAAACCACTACTCATTTTTATATTCCTCTCCAGCAAACATTTACATTTAAAAACACTTCAATGGCAAACTAGTTTGCAAAAACACTTCTTTGTTTAAACTGGATGGAATGTAACTGTTTTTTCCTCCTCTTTTCCTTCTTTCCTTCCTTCTGTTAAAATGACCGGTAATCTTGATGCAGCACCTAGGATCATACGGACGAATGTTGTCACAGAAGTTGGTTACTGTGTCCCCGGTCCGGAAGCTCTCTTGGTTTTGTTGTAATGCCGATAGTGACTGTCTCAGCTCCATTGGTTCTTCAAGATTGGCTGGTTTTAAAATGATCTGTGCAAAAGAAATGAAGGAATGGGGGAAGAAGTGGGCTCCAGGGCATTGACTTCCAGAAACACAGGGAAGCCCTTTTGTAAATGACACTTTTACTGGAATGGGAGAGGTTTATGGTAGACAGATGCTTGGCCAGCCAGCTCCCTCTGACACACACAATAGTGTATCTCATATTTTGCTATTTTTTCCTTCCTTCTACTTTCCCTTTTCCTTTTTGTTCTTTCCCCTTTTCTTTCTTGTTATGTTGAGACTGACCTAACAGATGAGTTTGATTTTTAAAAACAGGGCTCTAAAACATTGAGCCTAAAACCTTCCTAACATGAGACACCCTTCTTCCAGCAGCTGAAGGGCTCACATTCATCACTAGAGTCCTGCCAATCCGGTCACATCCGTGGACGAGGTGAGATGAACCCGGAAGTCAAGATCTGGCCATAGCTGAGTCCGTTCAGCTTTTCTATAGTGTAAGTTTGTTCAGCGGGATGAATTAAAATGTCTATGGTTGATGAAACTGTTGACCAAAACAAGCAACAGATTTAACTAACCATAGAACAATTTTATTGTATAATTTTCAAAGCTTTCTAGAACATCCTGAACTCCAATACTTGGTATTACTTTGACAAGTATTTGGAGCCATTTAAGAAAAAAAAGGGCCTTAAAATCAATTTATGATAAAAAGAATACAAGGGTCATATTTTATATAATTTTCTTTTTTTTGAAAAAAAGAAAATTATAAAAATAAAAAAGCTTTAAGATTGGCATAAAGGGGGCTGGAGAAATGGCCCAGCAGTTAAAAGCACTGGATGCCCATCCAGAGGACTGGGGTTCAATTCCCAGCCCTATACAGCAGCTCACAACTGTCTGCAACTCTGGTTCCAGGGGATCTTACACCCTCACACAGACACACATGAGGCAAAACACCAGTGGACATAAAAGAAAATAAATATATAATTTTTTTTAAAAAGCATTGGAATAAAACCCCCACAATATGGTATAAATGAAGTAAACAAGCTTTGGAGTCAGGCTTTCATGCCACGCCACTCTGAGCCTCAGCTTTCTCATCTGTATAGTGGGTAGACACCCAGCAGCTGCAGAGGCTAGTGGCTGTCATACTGCCTTACTTCACAATGCTTTCTTTGTGCATCATGTTTGGGTCTGTGGTCCACGGTCTTGGCTCTGAACACTGAATTCTGATGACTATATACATCGGAGACATCGAGACTTCTTGTTGATTCTCTTCAGTTCTTCTCCCTGATACCTGGCTTCATCTGTTGCATATTGGAATGAAACCTCACATTAACGTGGAAGGAAAACTCTCCCTGCCTTTCAGGAGGACGTGCAAGCACAGATGCCAGGGTTCGAGTTCCCATGAACGCCTTTACTTGGTTTTTCTTGGGGATGTCCCCAAAGACTTGTCCCTGAGTGGGAAATACTGAGAGAATTGAATCTGCCTGAATAATGATCTGTGACTGGTGTATGTGTGTGAAAATGAGAAATGGTAGTCAGAAGAATACTGCAATTCTTGAAAGCATTTTTTTTAAATTAATTTATTCTCTCATATATTATATCCCAACTGCAGTCTCTCCTCCCTCATCCCCTTCCAGAACCTTACTCCACCACAATGCACCTGTGTTTCCCTTCATTAAAGAGAAGGCATCCCAGGGATATCAACCAAACATGGCATATCAAGTTACAATAAGATTAGGCACATCCCCTAGTGTTAAGGCTGGACAAGACAGTCCAGTAGTAGGAAAAGGGTCCCAAAAGCAGGCAAAAGAGTCAGAGACAGTCTCTGCTTCCACTGTTAGGAGTCTGACAAGAAGACCAAGCTACACAACGATAATGTATATGCAGAGGTCAGTCCCATGCAGCCTCCATGGTTGCTAGGTCAGTCTTGCGGAGGCCCTATGAGCTGGGTGAGTTGATTCTGTGGGCTTTCTTGTGTTGCCCTTGACCCACTGTCTCCTATAATCCTTCCTCCCGCTCCTTTGAAGGATTCCTCAAACTCTGCCTAATGCTTGGCTGTGGGTCTCTGTATCTGTTTCCATCAGTTGCTGGATAAAGCCTCCTGGAGAGCAATCTTTACAAATACATTTTGTGTGTCTGTTGTCCAGTACTGTAAAAAGATAGACTCAGACTAGCAGAAACTGTCCATGAGGGCTCAATCATAATTTATTTATTAACCATCAATGATAATCCCAACACAACCCATGGACTTATGAATGATATCCTTCCATAACTATTCATTTGTGCAACAAGTAGATATGAGTTCTAGACACCTTCCTATGGGAGAGGAGGGGCTGAAGCTGACTCTTCCTGAGAATAGAGACTAGATGAGGAAATAAGATGGCAAAGAGAGTCTACAGAGTGGAGAGAGGCATGGGAAGGTCATTCACTTGGTCTGAAGCACAGGGTGGGTACATAAAAGAAAAGGCTAAGTGGTTGACCCAGGGCCAGAGCACACAGGCTGACTGAGACTCCTTCTTTCCTTCCTTCCTTCCTTCCTTCCTTCCTTCCTTCCTTCCTTCCTTCCTTCCTTCCTTCCTTCCTCTCTTCTCTCTTCTCTCTCTCTCTCTCTCTCTCTCTCTCTCTCTCTCTCTCTCTTTAAATTCATATGTTCTTCACAGAGCCCTTCATCACAGAGAAAGAGGACTGGGCTTAAGAACAGCTAGTCTCTAATGATAGCTTTAATATGGTGTCATGGACCCTTCTACTGTGTCATCCAACTCAGCTGATGACTTTAATGGCAGTCAGGTTTAGCTGTTGCATCCTTACTAGATGGAACTGGAGCTCCACTAAAGGCAAATGGATGAAACAATCTGATGACATCTTCTACAGCTACAAAATTTGGTTCCTCTCAATACCAAAGAAAATGCTTTTTAAAATGTAGAATAAAAATCTAATAGTGCAAAGAAAGACAAGAGGAACAAACACCTTAACTAAAGCCAATAACAGAAAGGAAAGAGTTAGAGGGGGAGGCTCAGAGAGAAGATATACTCCCCATCCCATCCCCTTGATACCCACACAAGGCTTCTAAGGAAGAAGGAGGTCTGTTTCCCGGCATGGTACCTTTGGTTGACTGGCAGTTGGCAGCCGTGAGTTCCTTGAAGGTAAGGGCATTGACTCACTCCTCTTTCAGTCCTCAGCATATGATCCAGGTTTCCTGGTTTAATCCAAGTTACCAAGCATGTCTGAGTGCAGATTCTATAACTATAGTCATGGCTAGAACTCAAAGTAAGAGTGAGACCTGGTTCCTGCCTTTAACACACCCCCTGGGCTAGAGAAAAGCGACTATGGGCAGGTGACCTTCTGTGCAAGGGACACAACCGGCCCAGTCACAGAGAGCACTGTCCTGAGGAGCTCATGCTCAGACTGGCTCTAGGTGACAGGAGGCTATAGGGTTTTCTTTATCATAAAAATATTAGACAATTAAAAGCTCATCATGGTAGTATATGTCTGTGATGCCAGCACTTGGATGATAAGGGCAGGAGAATCAGAGGTTCAAGGACATCCTTCAGTACATAGGAAATTCAAGGCCAGGCTGCAATACATCAGACCTCTGTTTAAAAAATACAGACTAGGCAAATCAGCCCATTGAAGATCATTATACATTTGTTGACCCAAAGGAAGATTAGCCATGAGCTTGGGGAGAAAAGACCAGAGCTAAAGATTAACGGGGTGTGTGGGGCTTGGGGAGTTGTGGCAGTGGACGTGTCTGGATGTGTGGCATCACTCACAAGTACAATTTGTTGAGAAGCAGTTTGTCATTTGCTGTATGGTTTCATCTCAGGAAGTACTATTGAAGCTAGATTTGGCTTAATCTGAGTTGTTTCTGGTACCGTTTCCTCCCTCACTGACATTGTCCTGATAGAAAATGAGCTAGATTCTTTGCTACTCCAATGATGGAAAGACATCAAAGGAACCACAGAAACACAAGAAAAATAGAAAATTAAAGACTTGGCTTTATAACTATGCAAAAAATACTACGGCATCTATGAAATAACATGTGTCTTATATATAACTCCATGTATTTATTTATAGGAGCTCCTCATGCCACGGCACTCATTAAGGCAGTAGAATGTCCCCAGACCTCCGGGATCAGCCAGACTCACCAAATGTTTGTGTTAAGGTAGCCAACTTTCAGATGCGATTATTCTCTGCTGACATGTTTTACTCTACCATTGTCTCTCAGGTGGTCAGGTGGGCAGAGTTCTTGGACCAGAAGCAGAATGGACAAGTGGAATCCCTCTTCATCCTGTTGGGACTCTCTGTCTCTTGAAGGTCTAGACAGGACTGGGATTCAGGGGATCCGAGGAGGCTCCCACTCATCCTCACTACAGTGTGCCCCATGGCTCGTAAGTCCATCTCAAATCACTATCTGGGCTGCTTGACCCTCCAAGATGGATGCCAGTTCTTGTTCTTTATTTTTACAAATGAGCCGAGTGCTGTCCAGAGCTCCAGGCTATAAAAACCTGTTGGACTTGGCCAGGAGAGAGAAACGCACATTCTTATAGGCAGAGAAGTGGGCCAGGCTTGCTTTTTTCATAGAGAAAACAGGTTTCCTTTTTACCCTACTGCCATAGAAACCAAACAGCTTGAACAAAATTTTATATGCAAAAGAAAAATTCCAAGTAGCATTCTCTTTATTTCGGTTAAGTTGTTCGTCCGTACAGATGACTATTTATGCACCCGACATTGCATTTACATCCAACAGTGTCTTGTGTAAAAAAAGAAAAAAGAAAAAAATTAATCTATAAAATTAAATGTAAAGTTTACGATAGGGTTTTCAAGGGAGATGGGAGGGGGGAGGGACGAGGGGATGGGTGGGTGAGGGTGATCTTGGCCCTGGTGTTCCCCTGTACTGGGGCATATAAAGTTTGCAATACCAGCCAGGCGTGGTGGTGCACGCCGTTAATTCCAGCACTCGGGAGGCAGAGGCAGGTGGATTTCTGAGTTCGAGGCCAGCCTGGTCTACAGAGTGAGTTCCAGGACAGCCAGGACTACACAGAGAAACCCTGTCTCGAAAAAAAAAAAAAAAAAGAAAAAAGTTTGCAATACCAAGGGACCTCTCTTCCCAATGATGGCCGACTAGGCTATCTTCTGCTACATACGCAGCTAGAGATATGAACTCTGGGGATTCTGGTTAGTTCATATTGTTGTTCCTCTTATAGGGTCGCAGACCTATAAGCTTCTGGGGTACTTCCTCTAGCTTCTCCACTGGGAGCCCTGTGTTCCATCCTATAGGTGACTGTGAACATCCACTTCTGTATTTGCCAGGCACTGGCATAGCCTCGGATGAGACAGCACAGAACACATTTTTAAGGAAAATTTCAATCTATAATATTTACAAATCACATAGCTAATTATATATAAACTTAAACACAGCTAAATCTTTTTTCACATGAATTTTACTTCAATCAAATAGTTTAAGTACACCACTAAATGATCTGCATTTAGACTTTAGTGTCCCAAATTTTAGTTTTGAAAGGTATAGTCATCACACAAAAAAGGGGTAGGGGCATACGTATTAGCTTTCAACTCTCCTAAAGGAAAGCTGGTCCCAAACTTACTACATAAGGGATGAGGTTGGTACAAGACTGGGCTGTGCTTGGCAAAGATGATCTGAAGATGGGGTTCATCTGTCAGATTTGGAGTCAGAAAAATATCCATGTGAGAAACCCAAGGGCCCTGGGCAGATCCCCTTTCCACCTGTTCTTCCCAAGCCAGACCATAAAGACCTCCGGATAAGTAGGCTAGCGAGCCATCACAATGACATTTGTTCAGCAGGATGAAGAGTCCCAGGCTGTTGGATTTTGTTAATAATTAGATTTTAAGTTCTTAAGCCTTTAAACAAGTGCTTACATTTACTAGGATTATATGTGGTGTAAGAATAAAATTGACTCTACTTGTGGGAGACAGAGAGGAACATAGCAATGAGCAAGGCTTATCTATTTCAGAACAAACAAGTGTCTCATTTGGGCATTTGGACACCATTTTAATTCAACTTAATTATTTTCTTTTAATTACTTTCTTGTTGAGACAGTATCATATGTAGCCTAGGCTGGCCTTAAGTTCAATAGATATACAAGGGTGACCTTGAACCTCTGGCAGTCCCATCTCTGCCTCCCAAGAGCCAGATTACAGGTATGTGCTACCATATCTAGGCTTTAACTTAATTATTCTTTTGTCTTTCTGATAAGGGATTTCTGGTTAGATGTGTCATCAATACAAATGGCACACAGGGACAGTAAGAAGGCTCAGCGTTAAGGTGCTTGCCACCAGGCCTAATGACGTGGCCTTGGTCCTGGACACACATGGTGGAAGGAAAGAGCTGGGTCCTGTAGATTGTCTATACACTGTGGCACCGTCTCTGCCCCTGCCCCTCCTACACACAAGAAAATAAGTAAATGTAAAATTATTTTGAACGAGTATGCGCACAGTACATATGGGACAAAGGATTCACCACAACCAGCTTTAGGTCCTTCTGCATCTATCATATTTTCTTGGCAGCTAGAGTTGGCAAGTATCTCAAGGGATGAATTGGACACCAAGGAGCAGACATGGTAAATGTCCTCTCTCTCTCTCTCTCTCTCTCTCTCTCTCTCTCTCTCTCTGTCTCTCTCTCTCTGTCTCTGTCTCTCTCTCTGTCTCTCTCTCTGTCTCTCTCTCTCTGTCTCTCTCTCTCTCTCTCTCTCTCTCGACCTTCTGAGATAGCTATCCCTCACAGTAATGTGGCTATATAAAACATCATATACTAAAATTTTGGTGTATCTACTCTAATTTGAATCAGGTATTTAGGGCAGAAAGGGCACAACAAATTGTCCCAAATTTATATTATTTGGAATCTGCCAATCAGTCAGTGTCTCCTGTGAGTGCCCACCCAAGGCCAGCATTCTCCCCAGGCCAGCATACTCCCAGCTTGTGTTTTTTTTGGGAACTCTATGAAATGCTAAATGAATAGTTAAGGATCCTTTTGTAAGTTACACAAAATAATGTCTTTACAAAAATCATTTCAATTAGCTTTGGTCAAATCAGCTAGCTAAATCATTAGTGGATAAATGGCACTGGTAGAGAAAACTGAAGCAGGCACCAGGTCTCAGAACTAGTTCTAGATGAACATGTTTTATACGATGTTAATTGGTATCCAGTGAGGAATAAGAGGGATCCTTTGGGTATGCATGGAGCAAATTATCATCCTTTAGAAATGTGTAATGCATACCAGCCACTAAAGGTTCCGAGAAGGTCCACAGATTTCTGCTTAAGTCATATGCTCAATTGTAGTACGTGTATGGACAAAACGAACAGTTCATGCACTCAACATTGCTTACTGTGTATTTATTTTGCATCAAACTGTTCTAGACCCTGGGATAGGACAATATTCTTTGTTCCTGGGTTTCCTCTGCTCAGGCGAGTCTATGCTTGTTGTGAGATACAGTTTTACCCTCTTTGGACCCAAGCAACTTCTGGGAAGAACGATTTGTGTGCCCAGTTTCTGAGCGTCTGTGTCAGTGTGCTGTGTCAAGGAAGACATGACAGAGCAGCTTTGTCATGGCCGTAGGGGCGTGTGGCAGACTGAGAAGTAGGGAGTGGGGCAGAAACCAGGGTGTGGGCACAATCTTCATGGTCTGTTGCTAGGGAGCTAATTCTTCTGGTGAGGCCACAACTCCCAAAGGTATCACAGCCTCCCTAAATCGCACCAAAAGCGGAGGGAAAGGTCCAAAAATCTGTGCCCATGAAAGTTCAAGCCTTAGCACCTAGACTCGTCTGAAACTCATGGGCTTTGGTGGTTCTCCCTCCATGACCCAAGTAGCTAAAACTATGGGCATATGTTACCATGCTGAACTAGGACTGTTGTTGTTGGTTTTTAATACTCTGACTTTTAGGAGATGGTTAGGTCCTCTTGATCCTAGTTAGTATTCCGTCTCTTCCAGAGAGAAGGTGTCTTCTTCCTGGAGCTGAGCTGGTGCTGGGGAGGATCTGAGGTGTGGGCTGGGATTTGCTAACAGGCTGTAAAATATGAAACCGGATGAATGTTTGGCAGCAACTCATCCAAGGCAGAACAAAATCAGCATCTCAGGCCAGCAGTCATCCTGCAGAGTCTGTGCTTGGGAACAGAATGGGATCTTAGGAAATGGAACTAGGGAGAGAAGGTTTGCTATTCAAGTATAATCTATGAAAAGCCACTGGGGGTGGGGGCTCCAGCTTCTCAATGTGGGAGGGCTCCCCCACCCCAACAGGTATACGACACACCCAGACACCAAAAGAGATGTATTATCCCAGAAGGATAAGCAACTGGGGTGGTGGCTTCAAAAGTAGAAGGCAAGCAGCAGCCACAGCAGTGGCATCCATAGCAACAGGAACAAGCAGGCAGGCAAGTTAGCGATGAATGAACAAGTGCTTGCTTTCAGCAGGAGTGGATGTTTAAGGAGAAAGGGGAAATCTGTGCTATGGCGAGTTTGTATGTCCTAATTGGACATGTTAGCTAAGTAATGAATTTTCATTGTTGGACTTTGCTGTCTCAGGAATGAACTAGTGACCAAATCAGAGAATGGATCTCAGGGGCTAGCATTAGGAATGTTATCCAGTTTTAGCCAGGGAGAGGAGGGTAAAAGGTAAAACATGGCACTACCTTTGTCATGCTTGTGCCTGCTAACACCTATCTGTATGCTCTTTTTTGGCCATGGTGGTGAAGGAACTTTTAAGGATGCGGGTGATAACTAATATGTTGTACCTATTTATAAGTGTTCAGCAGCCACGTTGAAAACTGACAATTCCAGAGAATGGTTCCAAAAAGTCACACGCTTCCACATTCCCTACTGGTGTTTGGAGAAAAGGACTGTAGTTTTGGGAAGGGAGGCTTTTAAGTGATCTTGCTACTTTTTTTTTTTTTTAAACACACCATTTTCTATACTTGGATGGTGAGTCTCTGCTCTCAACTTCCTTGGTACTGACAACTTCCATGGGCTTTTCTTCATTAACTGACTTCTCCAGGCTGAAAGTTGGATTCAGTTGCTACATTCTTCCCCAACACTGGTCAGTTTCTCAGTTCATTCATTATTTTCATGGATCATCAAGGATCCCGGGGCTTAAGAACAGAAGTGGATGCTCACAGTCATCTATTGGATGGAACACAGGGTCCCCAATAAAGGAGCTAGGGCAAGTACCCAAAGAGCTGAAGGGGTTTGCAGCCCTATAGGAGGAACAACAATATGAACTAACCAGTACCCCCAGATCTCGTGTCTCTAGCTGTATATGTAGCAGAGGATGGCTTAGTTGGCCATCAATGGGAAGAGAGGCCCTTGGTCTTGTGAAGATTGTATACCCCAGTATAGAGGAACACCGGGGCCAGGAAGCAGGAGTGGGTGGGTTGGGGAGCAGGGGGAGGGGACGGGTAGAGGGGATTTTCAGAGAGGAAACTAGGAAAGGGGATAGCATTTGAAATGTAAATGAAGAAAATATCTAATAAAAATATTTTAAAAAAGAACTTGTTTTCAGAAGCCACACTTCCACACTGCTGACCTGCTTCTGCCCCTGCCTCCATGCGTGCTATCTATCACAGCCTGATACTTCAGTTTTGACACTCAGGAACAAGAAGACATGCGTCGGTGGGATAATGTCATTTTATTATTATGTTGAGAGAGGAGGGGAGATATCCTGGCTTTAATTATAAGACCATCTCAACATCAAGTTCTTTTTTTTTTTTTTAATGATAGGGTTTTAGATAGTCTAAGCTAACTGGTAAACAGCTAAGGCTATCTTTGAATTCCTAGTCCTCCTGCCTCCACCTTCCCAGTGCTGAAATGATAGTTATGCCTGTTACAGTATTTGATCTTATATGTTCTTGGGATTCAAACCCATGGCTCTGAGATGCTTAGCAAGCACTGTGCACTTTTCCAGCTCCTACCTGGCTCTGCTAGTGGTGGCTGTGGGAATCCCTCTCAGGGCTGGGCATTTCTTTCTGGTCGCCATCTATAATGGTTCAATAAAGACGTTCGGGATTTTAGTTTAACAACTGCTTGTTCCTTTTCTTCATTTTCTTTTCTTTTATTGGTTAATTTATTTGTTTACGTTTCAAATGTTATCCCTCTTCCCAGTTTCCCCTCTACAAACCCTCTATTCCTCCTTGCCCCTATGAGGGTGCTTCTCCACCCACTCCTGCCTCAATGGCCTAGTGTTCCCCTATTCTGTGTCATCAAGCATTCACAGGACTAAGGGTCTCCCCTCCCACTAATGCCAGACAAGGCCATCCTCTGCTACATATCCAGCTGGAGCCATGGGTCCCTCCATATGTACTCTTTGGCTGTTGGTTTAGTCCCTGGGAGTTTGGGGAGGGGGGTCTGGTTGGTTGATAGTATTGTTCTTCCTCAGGGATTGCAAACTCCTTCAGTTCCTACAGTGTTTGCCCTAACTTCCCCATTGGGGTCCCTGCATTCAGTCCAATAATTGGCTGTGCACATCCATATTGGTCAGGATCTGGCAGAGCCTCTCAGGAGACAGCTGTATCAGGCTCCTGTCAGCAAGCACTTCTTGCCATCCGCAATAGTGTCTGGGTTTGGTGTCTGCTTGTAGGATGGATCCCTAGGTGGGGCAGTCTCTGAATGGCCTTTCTTTCAGTCTCCGCTCTACTTTTTGTCCTTGTATGTCCTCTAGGCAAGCAACTGCTTGTTTCTTGCTTGAGAATCATTCCATACTCCTCTTGTGAGGCCAAAGTTATGTTTTAAGTTTAAATTCCTGTGCTTAACAGATCTATTAAAACAAAAATCTATCAAACAAGAATGGGCCACTTTCTGGAATTCTGGAAGCTGCTGTTTATGTCAGATAACAAGCCACATGTTGTTGCTTTTGTAAACAAGCTTGACTGCCCAACTGAACAGGATATACTCAATCACAAATAGGTGGAAAGAAGTATGTCATGATGGATACTCGCCCCCAGTTGGGTGAAGGCTAGAAGTAGTACATAGTCTTGTAGGACTTTTCTTTTTAAGTCTCTGACTATGGCAATTCATAACCATACTCTGAGAACCCCAGATAGTGTCCTGGCTAGTGTCCATCATCCTGGTCAGCATTTAATAAAGCTTGCTTCAAATTTGGCTTAAAATTTGGGGCAATGGTCTTATCCTCACCAAGTGGGATAAGACTCCAGATGTGGTTCTATCTGGCAGGAGGTCTCTGAAGGACTAGTGTGAGCTTCCAAACATCAACTCCTCTTTTCTCTCTGAAGCCCCATGTGAAGAGGGAACACAGTCTAGAGCCTGTTGTGGCCAGGAACCACTGCTGTGGTTCTGTTCATCCAGAGACCTACCCCATGAAGCCCCAGTGCCTGAGCATCAAGAGGGAATTCTCTCACCCGACGCCACTCACAGACCCTTAGCTCACACTTGTGGGATCTTTAGTTTTCCTCTTTGGGAAGTAACCAGTTTTCTCCCACCTGACCTGAGCTGTCACTTCTTCCTCATTTTGACTTTCACAATCTGTGCAGTGCCTGGACTTCAGGAACCGTGAGCCCTTAGGTGCCTGCTCACAGGACTGCCTTCTGATGCCTCACCATTCCACTGAGCCTTCTGGGGTTTCTAAACCACTGGCTTTGAAGAATGAGACTTATCAGGGTGTTTTGTGAAAGTAATGATGTAACATTTTCTCTGGTGGAATAGCCCAGGCTTAGGAGTTGCTCTTCAAACCTGCTCAGGCACTGGAAGAAAGTGGGGGACCCGTGTTTACTCTCTTCTGTGAAACACCCATGTTCTCACACTTCTTCCTTAAGGCCTGCCTTTGGTTCCCTCTGGTGTCTGATACAGGAAGTGAGCCAGAGGCACCTGTCCTCTTGGGGCCACATAAGTGAGGAGCCTGCTATCTTCCTTTTTCCACAACAGCACATCAGTGAGCCCTGTTGAGTTTCCTTAGACATATCCCAGTCAGATGCATAACTGATGAATCACAGCTCAGGCTAATCAATACTTGCCGACTTCCATTCACCTCAGAGTTTATCCTTCCTATCTGTATCTTGAATGCTATTGATGCTGTGCCCTGCACCATAGGTGTGGCATCCATTCTTTAAAAGTTGAGATTCTCTGTTTACGACTTTAGAAACTTCTTAAAATGTCTACATATGTAAACGGGTGGGGTAAATGGAATGACTCCATAATGGAGTGTGTCAGCCATCATTAGCGGCCAAAGAAAAAGTCCAGGAACAGATAGATATGGACTACCTCTTTTTTGGGTTGTTGGGGCGTGGGGTTCCATAGATCTTTCTTAACTGTTACTTGCTATTGCCACTGCTCTTTGTCACCCTCAAGAACTTGCTGGGAATGCTGTATCGATGAAGACACCATGAACCTGAATTATATGACACAGGGATTGTCCTGACCTTGAAAACCTTCCAGCTACTCACTGATGGGTAAGACTCTGAGCCTAGACATTGTACTCTATTCCAAGTTAATAGTCTCCTGCCTCAACTGGAAAGCACATCCCACTGCCTGGAGTGAAGGAGGGAAGAAGGAAAGAAAGAAGAAACGCAGGTAGACTGGCTTCCAAAAGGAGGTATTCCCCTTCCCACTGAGTTGAGCCAAGTTCAGTGGGTAGATGGGGAAGAAAAGACACTGCGGAGGAAGAAATGTGTTAAAAAGCTAAGGGTGTGGGTAAAGAAAAGTATACTGAAGGAAAGTCAATTATGGAATAAAAATAGNCAGATTAGGCTGGGGGTGGGGTGGGGGTGGGGGTGGGGGTGGGGTGGGTGTCAAAGAGTGCTTTGACTTCCACACCAAGTTATTTGTGTTTTATCTCAGCAGCACTGAGAAGTGATCAATGTGTTGCAGGCAGAGCAAGGGTTGACACTGACACGTGCACTGTGTTCAGGGAGTCCCCAGGACAGCATTCCCTAGGTATCCTCATGGCTAATTGCCATAACTAATTCTTTCCTTCTTTGTACCCACTGCTTTAGCCTTTCTCATGGAAGCAAATGATACAAATACCAGTGTCTCAGGTCAGAATTTTGTGTATGCTGTCTCCATCAGGTATCAATAGACAGTGCCAATCCAGTTGCTACCCAGTTGGATCTAGTTAAAGTAAATTAATCCAGAGCTCCAAGGTTGGGAATCTGGGCAAGGAATAGAGGCATCTGAAGTGTTGACAGGGATGGGAAGGAGATAAGAGAGGTTTTGGAGGAAGTATATTACTTACATGTGAGTTTTCTTTGTTGTTGTTGTTGTTTGTTTCTCTGTGTAACAGACCCATGACTTTACTGGAACTTGTACTGTGGACCTGGCTAGCTCACAAAGATGTGCCTGCCTCTGCTTCCCAAGTGCTAGGATTAAAGGTGTGCACCACAACACCTGGATCTTTGAAGAAATTTTAGTAAACGTTAAACAATAAGAATGTGGGCACCATCCTCCATTTCTTGCTTCCATCAATAACCTGCATCTAATCTGTCAGGCTATTCTCTGACAGATCTCCTGAGCCTGTTCACTTCTCTCCTATCTGTCCTGTCCGTCCTGGATAACTGTGAGTGACTCCTGCTTAGCTTTCTCCTGCCCCTACATGTCTACTAGAAACTGAAGGGGTCTTTGAAATAAACAGATTATGCCAGACTTCAACCGAAACTCTCTTACTTACTCTTGCTTGCTCTGAGAGCTCTCTGCTGAATTTGAAATAGACTTTCAACTCCTTCGGGTAGAACCACTGATCTACAGTGTGGTTTTTCTCCACTTTCCAATGGTAAGAGTGTTATCCTTGTGTAATCCAACACAATGACAATGTGTGTTTTGTGTGTATGTCTTTCTGTGCATGTGTGTATGTGTATTATATGTGTGTTGTATGTGCATGTTGTGTGTGCTGTGTGTGTATGTATGCATATCTGTATTGTATGTGTGATGTGTATGTGTTGTGTGCATGTGTTGTGTATGTGCTATGTGTATATGTATGCATGTGCATGTTGTATGTGTATATTGTATGTATATATTGTGTGTGTGTATGTGTGTGTGCTGCTAGGAATAAACCCACAAGCCAGACACACACTTTCCCACTAAGCTCTGTCACCCAGCCTTCAATTCATTTAGTTTTTTTCTCATAGTGTCATGCATTTTTTTTTTACCACTTGCTTTTCTTTTTCTTTTTTCCCTTCCCTTTTCCTCCTTGCTCTGGCCCTGCTTGCTTCAGCCCATAGTTGTTTTTTGTTTGTTTGTTTGTTTGTTTGTTTCACATTATGGATGGTTGTGAGCCACCATGTGGCTGCTGGGATTTGAACTCTTGACCTCCGGAAGAACAGTTAGTTCTCTTAACTGTTGAGCCATCTCTCCAGCCCTGTTTATTTTTCTTAATAAAATGTCTGTCCTGGGAGAAAACGGACATATCTGCTCTTCTCCACAGTACCTCATCCTTGCATGACCAAGCACATGCGGTGCCGGCATCAAGGAATGCTCGTTGACTGAATTATTGAAGAGGTAGATGCAATTTAATGCTCAAGGGCAAGGCTGTTTGTTGTCTCTTTGGATTTTTAAAGGGAGGAGGAGAAGGGGAAAATACCCCTTTATCCCTTTAGCCTTATCTTTCTCCTTTGTCAAAATGTCCTGGCTACTTTTATGTCAACTTAATGCAAGTTAGACTCATCTGAAAGGAAGGAACCTTAATGGAGAAAATTCCTCCATAAGACCCAAAGTAGGACATTTTCTTAATTAATGACTAATGGGGAAAGGTCCAGCCCATTGTGGGTGGAGCCATCCCTGAGATGGTGGTCCTGGGTTCTATAAGAAAGCAGGCTAAGCAAGCCCTGGAGAGCAAGCCAGTAAGCAGCATATAGTAGCCTCCATGGCCTCTGATTAGCTCTCCCTCCAGGTTCCTGCCCTGCTTGAGTTCCTGTCCTCGCTGCGGTTGATGATGAACTGTTCTGTGGAACTGTGAGTGAAGTAAACCCTTTCCTCCCCAAGTTGCTTCTGGTCATGGTATTAGATCACAGCCGTAACCCCAGTTAAGACACTGTTCATAGAGACCACTTTCTCGCCCTGGTTTTCCACCAAGATGCTTTATCAGAGTGCTGACTGGCCGAGGCTGCAGCACCACCGCTGTTCATCACCCAAGAGGTGCTGCTTGTCCTACTGATCAAGACAAAAGGAAATAAAATAAAACGAAACAAAACAAAACAAGTTGTCTCATCAAGGGAGCAGAAATGAATTCAGTTCAGACCACCAGTAAGTACATACTGCAGAATCCAAGGATGAGGACGCATCTCAGGCTGACCCCCTTTGTTGGACATGAGAGGAAATAGGAAGTGTAAGTGGTCAAAAAATAGCATCTGTCCTGAGTTTCCTGCCACCCACTTGCATTCACAGCCTTTGGCTTCTAGCACCATCCTGAATCGGAGTGGTCCCATCCTCAGTGCATTAACCTATTTTCCATTGCTGTAACAACAATAACAACAACAACAACAACAACAACACCACCATAAAGTGAACATCTTATAAAGAAAGCAAGTTTACTTAGCTCACAGGTTTGGAGCCTCCATGATTTGGTAATCCCATTGGTTAAGCATTTGGTGGAAACCTCATGACAGATGACGTCACAGTAGAGTGCTGTAAGCAGGGAGGAAGAGACCCAAGAGCCATTATTTTATAACAACATCCTCTCAAGAGGAAGCTTACTCTATGGAACCCCTTTAAAGTTGATGGCCTTGCCACCTTCAGTAGGCAGCACCTCTTCCTGGTTTTCAGTGTAACCATTGAACACAGGGCCCTACTCTCATAAGCGAGTACTGAGCTATGTGCCAGCCATAGGTTCTATCTTTTAAAGGCTCACAGCACCAACTGGTTGCAACACCTGTTTCAGGGACACACTCGGGCAAATGGAAAACCTGTGGTATTGTCATGAAGGAAGAACTGTGTTGTAGAGGCAAAGCAGTCAGAGCAGTATAGAACTCATGGTATCTGAGCCTCAGCGCTGAGTGTTACAGGTTCTTGGAAAGCAGAGCCAACAACTCTTAGAGGCTTTCTGGAACTTTTTTTTTTTTTGTCAGTATGAAGCTTTTCTGCAGTCAGGTCTCCTCAGAGCCTTTCATCTGGCCAGTCTCTGCAGTCTGGAGTCCCTGCTGTTCCCTGGAGCTGCCTGCTAGCTGCTGTTGTTGATGAATATGCTTGAGGTTGGCAGTTCAAGGAATCATCTGTTCTTTGTGTTACAGCTTAGTCCAGACTTTCAAGACAAGACTGAGATAGGCAATGGCATCCTTGGGTGATGCTTTCCTGGGGCTTGGTCTACAGCACCAAGGAAGGAGTGGGCAGATGGGTGGTCCATTGCTCCAAGGTAAGAGAGAGGCATATGCCAATTATCTAGTCAGTGGGATCCACGAGCCAGGATTGCTCTCTGAATAGACGAGGAAAGCTGTGTGTGAGTGTGTGTGTGTGTGTGTGTGTGTGTGTGTGTGTTTGGGGTGGGGGACTGAAGTAGTTGTAGGCAGTTATGGTAGTGTCAGCTGCTCTGGGACTGTAGCTCATGTGTCTTTAGGCTACACAGAACTACTCTGAAGTCTGCAGACTCTGCAGCTGGATCAGTTTTCCTGACCAACCAAGAGATTTACCAATAGTATGAAAAACAGGAGGAAAGCAGTTGCTTGATTGACAACTCTCAGAGTTCCCACAAACACTGGGGCTGAGGTTCTGGTTACCCGTGCCTGGCCAAGCTTCAGAAGCAATAGTAGTGGCCTGAAGATGCTTCCATCTTCAGCCCCGGAGACAGCAGTTGAGCTCTTATCTGGTTTTCAATCCTTCTGGGCCTCAGGACAGTCAGATTTTCTGTCAGCACGGGTTGGTATGTGAGGAAAGTCTAGCATCTGTTAATCAAACAGTCCTAACTGCAGTCAGTTTCAGTCATTTAAAGGAAAGGGCACTAAGGAGTGCTTGCTTCAAGGTTCTGACATGAGTCAATGATTTGTGTGCGGGGAAGTTTGTCAAGCAATGGATAACCCTAATGTTTTGCTGAGTCTGGTGTGACCTTGGCAGGGACAGAATGGCATGGTTCCTGTCCATGGGACAGGGGTCAGCGGATGTGGGCCTCTGCTAGCATGGATGGCTGCTGTGGTCATAGGGCTTGATTGTATAATAATGTATGTATTTTCATGTTACTTATTCAAGGAATGCCTTCCCTGTTAACATTAATGATTCCATGATAATCAGAGAGTATGAGTCCAGGAGGTAAAGGTGTGGCTAATGCCTCAGCAAGATGGTAAGTGCTGGGCCCCTCAAGACAGCCCTTAAGGCTGTGGAAATGAACTCTAAGCACATGAGTTCAAACATATATAATTTCTCAACCGTGCAAAAATATAGATGCAATATGAATTATATAAAGGGCTTCATGAATCTAAAGGAAAAGCAGCAGCTCCATTATGAGCCAGCTTGTCAGAAAGATAAAAAACAAACAAACAAACAAACTAACTAACAAAAACTGGCAGATAGAAATGCAGGCAGATTCTTAAATTCAAGGTCATCTTGTGACACAGTTATTTTAGGCCCAGTTGTAGTAGAAACAGAAATTTCAGGGTGGGGCCCAACCCTGTTTATTGTCTGTGCTTAATAGAGGCAAGCAGATCTCTGAATTCTTTTGCAATGCTAAAAGAAAATGTGTGCTTGCTGTCTCCTAAGAGTTAAGGGGTTGGGATCACAGGATACTGATTCCTAAGATAATCAGAAGAAAACCTGGAGTAAATGACTGGACTAATATGTAAAATAAAAGACTGGGCTTAGGATCTGTAGAAGATGAACTATCCAGAGAATTTTTTAGAGTAGCAAGACAGAACTGCTTAGAGAACTGTCTCAAGCAAAACAGAGAGAGAGAGAGAGAGAGAGAGAGAGAGAGAGAGAGAGAGCTGTCTGGAGATCTCCAGAAGAAGCAGGTTTGAAAGCAGATCAGAGATAAAGGAGAACAGAGAGAGAGCAGGCTGGAAAGCTGTCTCCAGCAGAACACAGGCCTCCAGGTTGGACCCACAATTTGACTGTGAGTCATTTGTTTTGCAGCTCCCAGACATCCCTTGCTCAGAACTCGTCTCCAAGCCAAAAACGGTCTTTGGCAATTTTAACTTCCAGTCTAGTAGCCTTGGGGGATGGTTGGATTCATCTGATGTCTCAAGTTCTCTGCTGTTTCCTAGGGGCATGTAGAACACAAAGCCTGCCTACAGCGGCAGCGGACTTCTACCAATCCCCAACAGGGCTGGCTGGGGCCTGACACTCTATGAGCTCTGTGCTCTTCTTGCATTATTCCTCTACCTTTTTTTTTTTTTTTTTTTTTTTTTGGACTAGAACTTTGCAGAGTTAGTTCAGACATGCTTGTTAAGCTTTGGTTTTCAAGGTGGCCTAGCAGCTCCTAGGCCTGGCCATTTCCCATCTCACTCTGTCATGGGAAGTGCTACTCTTGGAAATGCCAGATGTGGAAATTTCTCCCTCTCCTACTGGCAAGAAAAACAAACCAACCTTTGGACTAATACAAATCAACCAACCCTCTATGTACAAACAAAACAAAACAAAAACTTAAATAAGAATATATATATATATATATATATATATATATATATATATATATATAATATTGTTTTTCTTTTGGAATTGGTATGTTCATTAGTGGTCACAGAAATCAGCAGAAGGCTTTTTCTCATTGGCTCTTGAGGGTTCCCACTTGGGGATGGGCATGGAGGCATGGAGGCATGGACGTGTGAGGTGAGACCGTGTTCACAGACAGCAGGTACACTGCTCATAGGTGCCTGGCTTTTGGTTTTCAATCTCAGAATGCACAGTAGAACCCGGAGCCTGCTTTTTCAGAACAGACACATACAACAGACAAAAGACAGAAAAACAGCCAAGAACTGGGAAAGAGGAAGGAAAGTGTGACAGAGAAAGTGTAGTTATACAACAACGCAAAAGAAAACAGACAAGAAGAGAAAGCGAAGGGTACCAGGAGAGAGCTTTGGATGTGCTAAGGAAACCCACTCAACTGGCCTTTGCTTTACTGCCTGGATGGGAGTGTTTAATTCTGTGCTTGATGATAGCATGGTGGCAAACCCCCCTTTCACCCACTGAAACCTGCTAGGACATGATACCACAGGCTGTTCCTTCACCTTCCTGGGTATTCACTGTGGATGTCAAGACACAAAACATCCCAAGGATACTTGGCCATAATTCTTCACGAAGTGCAGCCAAGCAGGCTGGCAGATTTCGTGGCCTTCCTTTCCCTCTGTGACACTTCTTGAGTATAATGACAAGTCTTTGTTTTCTGTGCTACATTTTAAACATGCAAGTCAAACTGGCAAGCCCACGACCATGTTCTAATTTAGAATTACTTCTCAGATCTTTGGATATAGTTAAAATGAGAAGGCCATTCAACAAATAGAAGAATGTATTTAGTTACAGATGAAAGTTTAAATATAAGTAGTTTTTACTAAGTTTGTATGCTTGTTTTTAATCTAACCACAAATACCATCTTCTCTATTTCACTTACAGAAATATTTTCCATGAGACAGAGGACTAGTAAAGTTTATATATCATACACCATGAAGGTGGCCATTAGGCAGCTAGGAGAAAAAAACAGTTCGAATAGTTAATCTTAATTGGAATTATTTGTTGAGGGTTTTAAAAAATCTGAACATCATTTAAACTCAATAAAGGGTATTTTTTATTTTTAGCTATTTCATTATAAGAGACCTGTTTAATTTTGTTCTGCATATTTAAAAAGAACTTGGTTTTAGTAACCTGAACATGAGAGTATGTACTATGAAGAGCTAAAAGTTCTTTTTTTAAAGATTTATTTATTTAATGTATGTGAGTACACTGTAGCTGTACAGATGGTTGTGAGCCTTCCTGTGGTTGTTGGGAATTGAATTTTTGGGACCTCTGCTTGCTCCAGTCAACCCTGCTCGCTCAGTCCCTGCTTACTTCAGCCCAAAGATTTATTTATTATTATACATAAGTACACTGTGGCTGACTTCAGACCCACAAGAAGAGGCCGTCAGATTTCATTATGGATGGTTGTGAGCCATCATGTGGTTGCTGGGATTTGAACTCAGGACCTTTGGAAGAGCAGTCAGTGTTCTTACCCGCCGAGTCATCTCCCAGCCCCCAAATGAAAGTTTTTAGTGTGATCTTTTGCAGGAGAAGAAGAAGCAAAATGTCCTGGGAACTAAAAATTTCTTCTTCTTCTTCTTCTTCTTCTTCTTCTTCTTCTTCTTCTTCTTCTTCTTCTTCTTCTTCTTCTTCTTCTTCTTCTTCTTCTTTTCCTTCTCCTTCTCCCCCTCCTCTCCCACCTCCTCCTCCTCATTATTATTATTATTATTATTATTATTATTATTATTATTATTATTATTTTGCCAGTATGTTAGTATGTGTCTAGTTTACTAGTTCCTAGTGTGATATTTTAAGACAATGCAAAAGCAGGTCAGTGGTGGTGCACACCTTTAACCCTATGACTGGGAGGCAGAGGTAGGTGAATCTCCATGAGTTTGAGGCCAGCCTGATCTACTGAGCAAGTTCTAAGACAGCCAAGGCTGCACAGAGGGGAAAAAAAAGACACCATAAAAAGAATACATATGTTAAATATATTTCAAATATATTTATCTCATATTCTTTAACAACTTGGTTCTTATAATGTTAATGTTAAGATTGATACCAAATATGTCCTGGGATGGTAAGTAACCTCCCCCACACCTAAGTTTGTATGGGAATTCAGGATAGCCAGGGCTACACAGAGAAACCCTGTCTCAAGAAACCAAAACAAAAGTTAGTATGGGAATAAGACAGTATAAGTGGCTTTGTCAAGTGCTAATTGCTGCCTGTATCTCTGGATCCTGGGTTAGTGTTGGTCATAAATTATGAAAATTCTTCTTCATAAACTGTTAAAATTATGAAAGGACAGTGTGTAGTCTATTTTTCTGCTTGTGTATCTGTGTGTGAGTTTGGATGTGGGGACACATGTGTAAATATGCATATGAACATATATGTATGTGTGTGTGTGGAAGCTGGACATTGATATTTGGTGCCTTTCTCAATTGCCTTGGACTTTATTTACTAGGCAAGGTAACTCTGCCAACCTGAGCTTGATAGTCAGCTACTCAGCTTGCCTCCGACGTGCTGGGATTACAGCTGCCACGCCTCAACAGCTTTCACGTGGGTGTGAGAATCTGAACGCCACTGCTCACATTTGAACAGCAACCACTTTATCCTCTGAGCCGCCCCCAAACCTGGGAGCACAGTAACATATCGGAAAATCTTTCCTTTTCATCTTTAATTGAAAGAACAAATTATATTGAAAACACTGCCTACCTGTAATTTACTTTCTTTCTTTAACGTAATGTAGATTTGTATCTTAAAGATTAAAGCCATTTAGTGTTTGAAGCGTCTGTGACCACTTTGAGTTCTCAGACCATGGTAAGATATGGTGGACCTAGCTGCTGCTGCTGCTACTACCTAACAGCCAATGACTATAATCATTAGTAATATATAGAACTATGTTCTAAATATGTCATGCACAAGTCTTTCATTTCCTAAAATAACTCCGGGGGACAGATATTATTATTAACACTATGTTCCAGATGATAGAGTAGGCTTGGTGGTTTAATTAGCTTCCTGAGTTCATGAGTTGCCCGTTAGATGAGTATGTTTGAGTTCAGGTGGTCTGTGCACACTGGCGCACTGTAGACCACCTTGCACATTGCCTCCCTTGTTCTGCTTTGCTTTTTTCTGATTGTCGTGTGTGTGTGTGTGATCTGCACATGAGAGTATGCTGGTGAGTGAACCCACCCTTTGCATCTATGCAGAGGCCAGGGTAGTACTTCCAGGGCCTTTCTCTATTACTCTCCACCTCATTGCCTTAAAACAGAGTCTGTCATGAAAGCAGAAGTTCTCCATCTTTGGCTGGGCTGGCTGGCAGAAAGCTCGTCTCCACCTCTTAATGCTCAGGTTACAGGGATGAATGTACAACCATGCTTGGCTTGCTACATGGGTATATGGATTAGAACTTAGGTCCATATGCTTGCCAGAAAAAAAAAATATCTTCCCACTGAGCCATTGTCCTAGATCTAAACCTTGATCTTAGCGATGAAATATATAGGGCGTCAACCTAAGTTTATGTCATATAAACATGAGATCCAAGGTGATAAGAGCTGTTAGTATGTTTCAGTCTCTCAAATGAAATTGATGTGTATTTCTAAATGATCGAGTTATTCAAACTACTCTATGATATCTAATGCCCATATCCCCAAGCAAGAACTATAGCCAAATACTGAGTAATCATAATCTCAGTCCATACTAAGAGTACGGGAATATATGGGCTTTTAAGAGTACGGGAATATATGGGCTTTTTGGTTTTAGCTGAGTGTTGGCTAGTAAGTTAAGTTGATTAGGAAAGCATACCTGTGTGATCTTGGCAAGATTATGGGGCTTCCAAGAGTTCTCTTAGAGAGCACTGGCCATTATCAAGCTTCCAAAATTCAAATGTGAGCTCATCTGGCCAATCATCACATTGCTGAGTGATGTCCAGCCATCTGATTCACAGGTCTGGCATAGTGGCACTGAGCCCTGGCTCTCCCTGCTAAGGCGTCTTAGGAGAACATTCTGACTCAAGGAGCAATGCTGACTAGGCACTGAGAAGCTGAACAAGGAAGAGTTGCTTAGCATGAAAGCTAGACTGCAGACATGCAATGGTCTGGAGCCCAGCAACATCTCTCTAGGACACAATGAAAAAAGATGGAACAATATAGGGGTTGAGGCCTGGGCTCTGGAAGTTGATCAAGAGCAGACTACAAATTGAAAAGCAGTTCCTTCCCCGTGAGGGAGTGCTGTAGTTGGTCAGAGTTTAAATTATTTGAGTTATTCTCAAGGCGAACCCACTTCCTGCCACATTGCAGAGGAAGACCTCCATGGCAGGTGTAAAGAGAAGGCCAGAGCCTCAGTAACTTAAGGAAGCTTTGTTGGGGAAAGTTGGAAAGCTCTCCACGTATGTAGCCATCTGAGCATATATAGATGGCGATCAGGGAAGATCCCAGGGGTTCACGCCTCCCTGACCCACAGAGGAAGGAGCCTTGCAAGTAAGATTCAGGGAGTTTGATGGGGCACCCATGGACTTGTGAGGGCTTCCCAAAGCAGATAAGAATACTGTCTAGGATAACGTTGCTCTGGCCCAAGCTCGGCTTGACTCTGATTCTCACAATTGTTGGTTAGTACGGTTATATTTTATAAAGTTCCCTTAGATCAAAATTCAGCAATGCCATCAAATGACTGATGTGTATTCTCTCTTCTGGATTTTTTTTTTTTTTTGCCTCTGGGACATTTGTAGAAATGGACATTAACAAGAAATGAACTAAATAAACCACTGTCTCTAAATGGAATACAGCTATGAAGAGGTGGCTTGTCTGAGTGGGCTGATTGAGAATTGTTTTTGAGCATTATGCCCACACACTTTTTGATGTTATTTGAAAATAAATGAAGGATTATATGGGTTTCTATCAAACCTTCCAAAAACTGCACCAGGGTGTAAGGCAAAGTCAGGTGTGAAGATTTAACCAGCCTCTGGTGACTCATCCTATTCTGTAGCTGCCTTAGTTGCCAGAGCCACTACAAGAGTGAAAAAATAAGTATTTGTGGGTTTTCTGTTTGTGTGTGTGCTTTTTTTTTTTTTAAATGGAGACAGGATTTCTCTGTGTAGTCCTGGCTGTCTGGAGCTCACTCTGTAGTCCAGGCTGGCCACAATCTCAGAGATCTGTCTGCCCCTGCCTCCTGAGTGCTGGGCTGAAAGGCGTGTGTCACCACCACCTGTGTTTTCATTTTGGAAAGGCCATAAAGGACAGTGTCAAGGATAGACCAGAGGTGACTAACATAGAGGGTAGCATTTTGGGAAGGTTTTATAGCAGTCTTGGTGAGAAAGGACAATGTCTAGAAGGCACTGGTCCTCCTCCTGCTTAGGTGAAGTGTATGGGATTCATTAAGAAGAAGCAACAGCAGGGGCTGGTGGCCACTGCATTTGAACTGGTAAAAGACAATAAACATGTTAAACATCAGTTCCCAATGCTTCAGGCTTGAAATACCTCTGGACCTTTTAAGCAAAAACCTCTACAAGCCAGTGGGGATCCTAGGTTTAGAATGCAAGGAAGTTTAGCCAGCCATAGAGGAGGGAGCAGGACCTCACTACAGCTGGATGGGCAGGTAGGAGCTGACCTCTCTTTGGGCTCATTTGGCCTCCTGTCCTCAGTGGTTTCCAGGGTTTCTTGTTAGAAGGCCATGAGCAGGAACTATTCAGGCACAATCACCTCAACCAAATGCCACAGAAATGGAAAGTGAAACCACAGGGGGCAGACGTAAAAACCAAAGCAAATGCCCTTCTTAGAAACACTTGGTTCATTTGATTCTTCGGTTTCCATTTGTGCCAATGTAATTAAACAGTGTTCTTTCTTTTCTGAGGAACCTCTTTATCTGACCACAGGGATTTCCCTCTAGAGGAGCAGTAAGACCCTAAGACCTCAGAACACCTAAGGAACCTTCCTGACAATCATTGAGCCAATCCACAAAGGGAAATTTGACCTCTGGTCCAGACTACAGGTGTCAAATTCACTCTGAAACTGTGGAGGTCTCACATTCACGAAACATCCCATTCATGACTATTCAGACTGAAAACAAGAAACCACATGCTGGGTATGGATGTAGTCATTATTAATGGTCCAGTTATTTTCCTGTGATTCCAAGGAATTTAAAAAAAACAGTCATTTTATTTGGCCAGACTTCCTTTTATTTTTTCCTTCTCTTCAAGAATGAAGAAATGGGGGCCAGTGAGAAGGTTTACTTAGCAAATGCAGTTTTACCAGTGTGTTTATTTATATAAAAAACTTTCTGTCTCTAGCTGCATATATGGAAGAAGATGGCCTAGTTGGCCATCATTGGGAGGAGAGGCCCTTTGGTCATACAGACTCTATATGCCCCAGAACAGGGGAATGCCAGGGCCATTACGTGGGAGGGGGTGGGTAGGGGAGCAGGGCGGGGACGCGGGAGGGTAAGGGAAAATTTTCTGGATAACAGGTGAAATGTAAATGNTAGAGTTTAGTGTGGATGGGGCCTTGGGCTTGATTCCCAGTATTTCAAAAGAGATAATAGTATAATAACTATTTTTTAATATTTTAGACATATATACTGAGTTTTGGATGCTTTAGCTTATAAATCTTTAAAATGTGGTTTTAAACAGATACCTTAAAATTTGATTGAAGTTTCCAACTCATAATTAATATCTTCATGATATAACTATCTTTTCTTCTTTACAAAAGCTATGCTATCAAAGTGGATTTTAATGCAAGTCTTTAATGCAATTTTCTTTGCTGTTTCATTGATAGTAAATGTCCTTATTGTGTGGGCACTTTATTTAAGATTTATGTCATTCCATTGTAAGAGTTATGAAATTCCAAAGCTCCTTTATGAGGTGACCTTTGGAACTAGTGAGAAGTCTTGAAGTGATTGAGATTTTCTTCTTTGCTGTGGAAACCCTGTGCTAAGTGGGACTTGAGGTTCGATTTCATGTGTAGGAAAGACTGCTTGTGTACAATAGTGTCATGTTTCCATTAAAGTATTATTTTATTTTCAAAAAAAAAAAACTTTCACAGAGAAATAAAACATTTCTAAAAATGAAATACAATGATTTTAAGACTGAAATATGAGGAGAAAGAATGATAACTAAAACTTTCTGTATCTTAACAAATAAAAGTATTTTCTCTAGTTCAATAAGAATTCATATATATATATATATATATATATATACATATACCCAAACACATTTTTTAAAAGTTTGCAGGAGGCAGAATCCAGAGCTTCATTCATGTTCTTCTGCCAAATTACACACTCACTCTATATTTCAAAATGGATATTATGGTCAAATTACTCTAGCATTTATATCCCACTCATACATTTAGAAAAAAATACACCACTGGCTATATCAGATCTATTTAATTTTTTTATATTTAGAAAACTTTGGAAATCATATTATTTGCAATTCTTTAAGCATAGGGTAGAAAGCTTGAGGCCAACTTAACCATGAGGAGAGTATTGTTTTACTTTGGGGGAGGGAGGCTTTTCAAAGAGCCTAAGAAGTGGTCCAGAGATACAAGTCTACACACGAGCCCATCTAATTCTATGGCTGCTGCAGAGCTTTGGGAAATGCCCTTCTTACCCCCTATATATATTTCCCTTCTGAAAAATAAGAAACACAGCAACCTGCCTTTCCTTATTAGGAAAGTTCTGTGATCATATGTGGTAATAAAGCCACGTGAAAAGTCCTAAATTGTTTCCTAGGGCTGAGTTGAACATCTCTGGGAAGTTTCAATGACTTTTTCAGGCTGTAAGAATACTGGCTAGTTCCCCCTAAAAGGTAAATGAAAGATCACCTTATTGTTGCCTCTGCTTTGACCTGACTTCCCATATATTACAGGAATGATTCAACCATCCAAACACCAAGAAGCAGTCCAACACCACAGGATGAGAATTGTCTCTGCAGAAGGAATCACCTGTCTAGCAAGGTTAACTCCAAAGCTCTACCCTGATGATCAGTCGGAACAACTGAAACGTGTATGTCAAGAAGTTGAAACTCCTCTCAGAAGGCTGTGGAAACTCAGCTAAGCTATACTCAGAACACTGATGAAGTTCTCAGCATGGCCACTCATGCATATTTGGGTAGCTGTGGATGGTTGGTTCATAATACATGTTGCCCTCTTAGCTTGAAAACTACCCGCTGTTCTATATGTAACTCATTCCCTTAAACCAATGCTTAACGTTTCGTGATTCATTGATGAAGCGCCTTAAACTCTGATATCCAGTGTTTCTAATGTACTTCAGAACTAAGTTTGGATCAAGGTCTCATGGAAAATTAAATGCCTTACTAAGGCTTGGGAATGCCTTTGTCTTGAGAAAGATATGGAGTTTGGGGCCAGTGAGATGGTTCAGTGAGTGAAGGTACTCATTGTTAAGCCTGGTGACCGGAGTTCAATCCCCATCACCCACACGGTGGAAGAAAAGAACTGAAAATTTGTCCCATGATTTCCCCATCTATACATTGGCAGTCCTGGGTATAGGACTGCCCCAACCCCCACTAAATAATTTAAAAAGTACATATGTAGTTTGAAGCAGACGTATATGCCATGAAGTTAGGAGGGTGGTATATTGAGGGGTACTGAAAGAGATGTAAGGTAGTGATGGGGATATATAAGATCATATTTCATTGTATATATGCAGACACATAAAAGATGTTTGCAGGGGTGTAATTGATAGCAGGACTTAAGTTTTGTTCACATGGTCTTGAGAAAAATCTTTTGCCTTTGACATCTCTCTCCTTGATGTCGCCCTGGGAGTAGATTCCAAATGGGAGTAGTCTGTCAGGCCTCAGTCAGCACATTAATGCATGTGTGAAAACAGAGAAGTAAAAGGCAGATTGATTTACTCATGCTAACTCTTTCTTCCCCAAAGAATTTGAGGCAACTTAGAGGGATAATGCGATGAAGTAAAGGCCCTTACTTGGAGCCTTTACTCAATTTGAGAGAGACACACTACAGCCTCATTTATTGCTTCCTGGAAGCCAATGCAAAGAGGGCAGCTTTATTAAAGAATTTACAGTGAACATCGGGGAGACTTGAGTATTACTGGGTCTGACATCTCAAAGAAGTATCTAGCACTCATAAAGTTGTCATTGAATAATACAACAAATACAACAGATAAATGTGAGTATTGTAGAGTATTGTGATTTTCAGTGACTAATCTGGTCCAGCCAAGAGCTGATTGGTAGAAGAAATGTACTTTTCTCAAAATCTAGATTTATTTGCATATCATTAATCAATTGCATCTTTTCTGAGACAGGCTCCAAACTCCCTATACACTTTAACATGACCTTGAACCTCTGATCACCTGTCTTCTACCTCCTAAGTGCTTGCTACTATGTCTAATTTTGTGTTATACTAGGGATTGAGGTGAGGCCCTTGTGAATGCTAGGCAAGCACTTTCCCAGAATTCCCTAGAACCATTGCTGTTCTCAAGACAGGTTCTCACTATGACTCGCTGGCTGGCCTGGAGCTCTCTCTATAGCCCAGGCTGCCTTCAGACTCATACCAGTTCCCTGCTTCCCAAACTGTGGGATGATAGGTGTGTACCACCATACATGGATATATCAAGACTGTTTTTGAAGTCTTAGAAGAGTATGGTAGAAATCAGGTCAGCTCAGCACATCATTTCTTGGCTACCAATCCCCTTTGTCTGTGTAAGGACTCCATATCACCCCGCAAGGACATGCCCCAAGACAATGTCTTGTTCTCAACTTGCTTCAGCCGTTTGATTGTTTATCAGTCTCCTTCCTACAAGCTTTTGTGACCTCTGGCATGGCACTAGCCCAAGATTTTCCTCTGTTAACTAGGACACATGACATCACTTTGATGTTCTCTTTCTCTCTTTGCGGATGCCTCTCACACTAGCTCCATCAAACACATCTGCTCTCTTCCAGAATTTTGGAGGATGAAGTCCTCACATTGCTCACTCTTTTCCTGCTTCTGGCAGCATCTCTGGGGGATGAAGTCACTGTCTTCCTAAGGGCTGCATCCTCCATATCTTACATTCAGTGGGCTGAGAATTGTCCGAGTTTGTGATCATGGCCTGGAAACTGAACCCAAGGGATTCCCTGTGAAAACCAGTTCAGTCTTAAGCCTGGGGCAAATTTCAGTTGGGAACGACAGTGAGTACTTGTCTTAGAGATCTGAAGAAGTCCCTATGTCTGTCTTTCATTTTCTGGTGTGATGAGAAAGCAGGGCTGCTTGTCCCCTTAGTTGGGGTGCAGGTGATCCCATGCATTTGTACATGAACACCTTCCCTTGAGTTTCACAATTCTGAGAAGGGTGTTCTCTTAGACCCAGATCGTAAGTCCAAGAGGGTCCTGAGATGTGAAGTCAAGGCACTGGTGATGCTTGATGTAAGTAGTCAACAGCGTTAGACACCAACCAAGACATCCATGAGTCTGGAGCCCTGAGTTCTTTACAAAAAGCATTATTGAGGAAATGATACATAATGCATATTAAAAAAAAAGGAAGTGGGTATTTTGATATTTTTCTTAGTGGCTTAGCAAAAGCATTGTTAGTACATTATTGGCACATCATCTATGCAAATCAGGGGACTGAACTGATTATAAAAGAAACAAGAAAGGCACAAAAACAAGGCAAGGGATTTAGATTCAAAAGATGCTTGACGTAGATCTCTTCCATATAAGATGCAAATGAACACTACTCTTGAAGTGTGGCCCCCAAAGGCTTTGATCAGCCTTGGTTGCTTTATTTTTAATTACTGGTTTTGTCTCTTCCTTCAAAATCACACTGATCTCTATCCCTCAAATGATGGTTGGCTCAGTGTTTGGGAGGAGACACGCCCCAAGATCAGCTTGGGAAGTAGAGTCCTGAGAGCTCTTCACTCCATAGTACAGGAGATTGGACACCTTGCATGCTAGGCAAATTCTCCACTACCGAGCTACAGACAAGCCACAGCAGAAAGCAGCTTTTGATATGTATGAAATGTATAGTCATTCAGTTACTTTTGACAAATGCCTTATGGAACTTGGCACCCCTGGAACTTGGTAGGTTCTGTGTAGTGGGCATCACCTTGGTGACTAAAGATAGTTTCCTTGGAAACTGCAGAGTGATTAAGGGTAGGCTTTGCTTCTCTGGCTCCCTTACCAGCAGGTTACATCAAGCAAGGAGTTGCTTGGCCTGAGGGCTCAATGTCCTAAGGTATGTCTAGAGGAATCTCCTAAGACAAGGCCACAGAGGAAGCTGCCAAGGGCTGATGGTGACACTGGGTCCCCAGGCTTGGCATTGAGCCATGCCCCTACTCTTTGAAGCCCTCATGTGTGGCTAGGTTCGCTCTTCTGCTCTTGGGAGAAACCTGATGCTGCTGTTTCTATACAAACCCCACAGTCTACCCTGTACTGTGTAACACTGTCTGGGAACCCCACAACTTCCCATGTGATATTTCACTCCCACTCCTGGTTTATCCAGAACTGCTTGAAATGGGTTTATGACTCCCTTACAAACATCCCCACTTCTAGTTATTTTTCTGAGGCATTCATTACTTCCCTTTAGAAGTTGCTCAGTAGGGACTCATGCTAAGAGTGAAGAAATGGTCTTTCTCAGGGAAGAATCCCCTCCTCCTAATTGGTTAGCTAATACCATGCAGTCATCCGGAGATCATATACATACAGATGATGTTCTAGAGACTGTGTTTGTGTATCTAGGAACATATACATATGTACATGTGTGAAATACATATTTAGATACATAGTATATATAGGTATATTTCACATACACATATAGTGAAAAAGAGGCCAAGAATTTCAGAAAGAACAGAGGGATAAATGGGAGGGCTTGGAGGGAAGAAAACGAATGGGAGAAATGATATAATTATAATTTCAAAAGATGAAAAATTATAATAAAATGTTGCTTAGACTGACAGAGCTGCCTGATGCTGTTCTCAGCCTGACCCATATCTGAGATAGTGACATGCTTTAAAATAAGTGGTCTTATCAATGAGGACAAGAGTCTATTAGTTCACTGGAAAAAGGAAATGGATGCTTTGTGATATGCAGGGAAGCCCTTTCTCCTGATAACATCCATACTGTCTTCTCTGTGAGCATCTAAGCTCTCTGAGAGGTGAAGGATGGGCACAGGCTCATTAAAATGTCATGTCTAATACACAGGATGCTCAGAGACCAAAATAGCCCACACATAAGGTGAGACAGAGTGTCACTACAGGCTGGGATTTCTTCTGAAGACAGACATTGGGAAGCAAGTAACTTTATGAAGCAGAAAATTAAAGAACTCATGTCTACCCTGACAGTGCCTTACCTGAGTTAGAACACATATGTCTATTTTCTGAAAAGCCAGAAACAAAGTATTGATTGACTATAAAGAATCAAGGAATCTTGTAGTAAATAATCAAAGTAAAGGCTAGAGTCTGGACTGTAAACCAGACTCATTTCCCCACACCCTTCCTTTCCTACTTCGTACACTTATACCTGGTTCAGGGAAATGAATTAAATAACTTTTAAAGCCAGGGCTGTGTCAGAAGTGTAGCCCAACATTAATCCAGAAAAAAAAATGTACAAAGAGAAGTATGTTCTGCAGAAGAACTTACTGCACTCAACTCTTCTTGGCAATTCTTTGCAAACCATAGCTCCAGACCCGGAAGTCCTGTGGCTTATTTTCGGTTTGTATAGACAGGTGATTAATTCATAAATTACTTACATTAGTTCATACTGACAACTGACCATTGCTTCTACTAAAATATCCCCCAAAACTCATGACCCATCAACCCATATCATATCAGAATGAACACATGCAACCCTTGTATCTTACTTAGTTAGACAAAATGAAGGGAACGTCAGTGCCAAGGGTATTTTGTACTTCCCAGAATTCAGCTGGGGTTGAACTACCCAGTGTGGTCACGAGGACTGGTGGGTGGCAAGGCTTTCCCAGATAGATATCAAAGAGACCTCCTATGCCCACTTGACATCATTATAAAACATCCATATTTATTTTTAGAAAGGATTGTTGATTCATAAATCTTATCTTGACCTTCTTTTGATTTCTGCCCCAGGACAGAAGATTGACTGGGAAATGGGATTTAAGCTAAGCTGCAGAGGTCAGTGGCCAGAAATAGAGTGAGTCACTTCTTTTCTAGAGAAATGAAATAGTGTGGTATATTGGTTAACAGTCTGTTCTCAGAGACCAGAACTGGTTTTCTAGCTCTTTCTTAAATACGATTGCCCTTACTGAGGGCCTGCCTTTGCTAGTCCAACTACAGATTCAACTAAGTGTAACGGTTCAAATGACCTTGTTTCTCACTCCTGTAACACGGGAATCCTACTAGAACAGCAGGCAGCTGCCCACTCCCATGTAATGACTCAGAGACCCAGTTTTTTTTTCCATTAACATTTTATTGGAAAAAAATCAATTAGTCAAGGAGTCACCTTAGACACAAGGACCTGGGAATGCCTTTGCCTGATAAGCCATGTCCTAGGAACAAGTCTGTAACTATAGACATAGAGAGGCATGGATTTAAGATGTCTATGATAGGGATATTTTTTAGAGATGGCAGATTCAGTAGAAGAACGCAATGGATATCTGGGCTAAGGCCATGTACATAAGAGCCAAGCATGGGGATTAAGCCTGACAACAGTGAGAGTGTAGATCATGTGAAAGTCTACAGGGCCCACCTCTTAGCCAAGAAGAGAGGTGCTGCCCATTTAGGAAGACAGGGGTGCTGTCAGTCAATCCAAGTGTCTTCAAGTACGAGTTGTCTTGGTTCTTCGCCGAGGGCTGTCCGTACCCACATGGTAGAGGCTTGTGTCTGCTCTTTGAACAAGAAACAGAAAATCTGACAGAGACTTCTCTTAGGCTACATGTGCTTGTGTGGGAAAGAGGTTCATTAAGAAAGTGCCATTCAGGCTCAATGTTTAATGATAAAAATGAGTTGGATATTTGCCAGAAATAGGTCTAATTTTGTCACAAAGAACCAAACTTGTCTGCAATGGCTTTGCCCGGCCTTCTCTGTGATAGCTCCCTGTACTGTGAGACACAGCACAACACCAGGTGACAGTTAAGGCAGAGCAATGTGGTGAACACATTGGGAGGAGCTAAGCCCAAGCTAGAATGTGACCTAAGGGCAAAGTGGAGAGCCTTGGAAAGGATCTTCAAAGGAAGGAGAGTGGCTGAATAAAGCCTGTGCCAGCATACAGGGGTTTGTACAGTTTGAAAACCATGGTGTGGGTATATAGGTAAAACAAGTGGCTGGAACTTTTGCAGAAATAGATGGGAATAGAAATTACCATATTGAGCAAAAGAATGCAGACTCAGACACTTGTATTTAAAGAGTGTGTGTGTGTGTGTGTGTGTGTGTGTGTGTATGCATGTGTACTTTCACAGACAAAGCAAGTTGCAAAGTGTTGTCTTATGTGCTTCCACTTTGTATGAACAAACCAGAACACAAACCCTACCCATGTGCATCTGTTGATGCAAGCACAGAGAAAGGGGTACAAAAAGGCACCCACAGGCCGATGATGACTGAGGGTGGAAGAGCACTTGGCATGGGAACGACTGGATTAATGCTTCCCTTAGGCATCTTCACTCTGTAAACTAATATTTGAGAAACAAACTCACAAGGCGGCGTCACCCTTAGCTTTTTCCTTCAATAGCTCTCACTGCTGACAGTGGTTTCCTGAACTCAATGCATCCTCTTTGCAGTGATTCCAAATATGGTACTAACAAGTGACAAGTCAGAGCCTCAGTGGCTCTCTTGAGATCCCAGCCCTAAGAAGCTGGTGGAGCATTTCTTAGCCATTCCTGGGCCTGGGCCTGGAAGGTCGTGAGTACACCTGTTTCTTCAAATGTGAATGAGAGATGGTGTCCTATCCTTGGGTCCCTTCATCTAGCCGACTTAGAGCAGGTGAGGATGCTGCTGAGGTGAACCCAGTCTTTCTTGGCAAACCTCAGCAGAAGGACAGAGAAGGTCTTGAAAGAACAGCCTTGGAGGTGAGCCTTCCAGGACAGGAGGTTTCAACTGGCTTCTAGCTAACTTAGAGTACTCTCCTTTGAGACTCTCAGGCGACAGGGGATGTGGGACACTCTACTCCTAGCACTCCTAGCAAGACTGACACTGGGAAGATCTTGAGGGGCTCCTTTGGGTGTGTCCTCATGTCTTGTTCCCTTCCCGTTCTTTAGTGATAGTTATGGGCTGGGTGGATGGGTGGAAAGACTGGATCAAGAGGCCATGGGTTTCTTTAGAATGTATTTTTGTAGATATGGAGAATACACTGCTTAAGACAGAAGAATTTTTCTAAAGTTTATTGGTGTTGATTAAGTCTGGCAGGGGTTTTAAAAATTAAAACTGTCTTTCCTGGCAAATGAGTGTCAGCTCCGGAGAAGCAGGAGGCTTAGATACCCAGATTCCACTCTCTTCCTTGAGCAGAGGCATTTTCAACCCTTTCTGTAACTTTGTGCTCTCCCAAAGGCTAAAATTAATAAGAATATAACAAACTAAAACAAACAAACAAACAAACAAAAAACCCCTCAAACCACTTGACACTTAAAAACATGTTTTAACAAAAAGCTGACAAAGAAATTCCATGAGAGTGGTTTTCAACTTGAGCACTTGGGGACCTTCTGCAAGTACTGAGGAGGTAATGAGATGGATAAGAGGGCAAAGACACTTTCTGCCAAGTCTGATGACCTAAGTTCAATCCCTGGAACCTACAAGGTGGAAAGGAGAGGACCAACTCCTGAAAGTCATCCCTACTTCCATACACCACTGTGGAGCATGCTCACCCACCCCTAACCAATGCTCTAACAGTAAACATGCCAAGGCTACAAGAAGACCCCAGAACCAGTGTGCTCTGAAACTTCCACGATCCCACTGCATGGCTGCACATGAGAACAGCAGGCTTGCCCAAGGGAAGCAGCAACGGTCCAGCGGATGGCCGACAGGTGCAGTGGGACTTACCCAGGCATTGAAAAGTTGGTGGACTTCAACAGTCGGCAGCAACCAGGGCTGGCCCGTGGCCAACTCACAAAACTGAACCACCCTCATGGTTACAATTTTTTTTCTATTCTGAATGCAAATGCTCACACGTGTTACAACTTAAGATGACCTGCTTTTCCGAACATGAACTGTTGCCTTCAGTGACTTACAATGGTCAAGTACTTCTGAGAAAGAGGAATGGGATACTGGTTTCTAAAGTCTTGCCTGTACTGTGGACTACACAGAGAAACCAAGTGACGTAGGGGTGGAGCTGGCTGCTGAACTGCTCATCTCCCATAGTTGGTGGGTTTCTAATCGTCTGTGCACACCAGCTAACCGAGTGAGTCTCTCTACCTACTGGAGAACAGCCTGTAATCTTCTATGGAGCTGTGTACATTTTTGAGAGTAAAAGTGCCTCAAAAATTACAAATGGAAAAAGTAGCTTTAGAAACACAGTAAAAATGTGTTGTGTTAGTTTTCCTGTGGAGCCTGAATGAATGGCTAACTCTACTTCAGATGGGGCACCAACATCAGACCAACCAAAATGATTCCACACACATCTAACTTGATGGAGCAAGTGAGCTGAATTAGTCACTCAAAGGAGCATGGGCGGTTTGCCGATGCTACACCTCAGCAATTATTAACTGTTCACGTATCCCAGGAAGAGAACCTCGTGCGCTCTGTGAGCCCTCCCACCCTTCAGGAGAGGATGCCTGTGGGCCCAGTCATGTGAGGGTCTTGTGCAGGAAATCACATCTGCTCTGCCACGTCAGGCTCTGGGCTCCACAAGAGAAGTGCAAGCACCATTTGTTCATGGAGTAAATTTGTTAAATGGATCATTGACACCATCTGAGGGCCTAACAAGAGGAACAGGTGTTAAAGAGAGGCACCGATCAGATGGGTTGCTTTAGTCAATCCCGGAAACGCTGGCCCTGACGTAACCGACGCCATATTCTTTCTTACCTTGGGGCTTTCTTTGGAGCAACTGGCAGTTCTCACTGTCTGGTGGGGATCCCCCCAAGGGACAAGGAAGGGCAAAGGAGACACAGCCAGTGCTTGTTAGTGAGCAAAAGGACGTATCATATGAAACAAAGTTTTAATTTTTATTTTACATATTTATACATAAAACTTCCAAGGAGCCATGTGGATCCGACAGAACGTTAATAGGACATCTAAGAATAAACCTCAGGTAGTCAACATTCACAAAATGTTGAAAACTGATTAAAATATACGTAGTACGGAGAGCTACGACTTCACTACGAGGCAGGCATGTATTTTGACTTGTATAGCACCGTCATTTACAGTTCCTCTTCAAAGCTACAGTGAAGAATGAAACAGTCAATGGGTAAAATACTGCTCCAACCTAAAGTCTCTAAACAAAAACAAAGTCAAAACTACCCTCTGCTTATCCATGGTTGGTGGTGTGTAAGTTCTGTACAGTTCTTGTAACAATATTTTATTAAAAGGCCTGATAGTAAGTGGCGAGAGTTTAAAAAAAAAAAGAAAGAAAGGAAGAAAGAAATTAAAATAAATTAAGAAGCGAAGGCCAGTCACAGGACAGTAAGCTCGGACGTTACCAATGACTAACACTGATGTCTGTTTCGGAGCCACCTTTAGCAACAGCAATTTTTACGACCACAGAAGCAAAATAAATTCTAGCTTGTCCTCTGACGGATGGCTCTCTTTCACTTGGCGGGCATTTTCTCAGACATGTGCTTCTGCTGACTCTCAGCGTGTCTGCAAAATCAAAGATACAAATCACTCAGAGCTGAGGAGAAGGACCCAGCCAGGCTGCCTTCCAATCAACACCCTCCAATCCAAAGACAGCTACAGCAGCCTGCACACCAGGAGGAGACACATGCGAGTCAGGGCAGAGTGCCTCCTTGAAGCTCAATGCACTGTTCTGGCTTTAGCTGACCATGACTCCTTGATTTTGTCAATTGCAGGATTAATCTGAGGCTGACAAATATTACTACTGTGAAGAAGCAAAGTGCTATGTTTAAAAGATGCTAAGAGGTGAGTGGCTGGAATGTCTGCATCACTAAAGAGTTAAAATGTGTTTTCTACATGCCGGGCATGTAGAGCTCAAAATGGCTGGGGTCTTTGTAGGGAGTATTCTAGTGAATGCGGCCAGGAAGGGAGCAAACGGCAAACGAGGAGGGCAAACATTAAAGATGAGGCTGCAGCTTGATGTAGCGCACTTGCTGACCATGTAGGATGCCCCAGCACCGCAGGAACCAAACGGGTAAAACAAACAAGTCAAGGTCAGGTTTCCAGAATGAGTGGCCTAGGGTGGACTGAGCCACTGTTCTAACACACGTAGATTGGGGCATTAACTAAAGCTTACGGAAATCCGCAGCTGTCCATCTAATTTGCTCTTATGAAAGCTTACGTCAAACACATGATGCAAAGCTCTGTGTGGATACGAAGTTTTCCCATGTTAGCATAAGTTCCCCACCCCCAGATAATCCTAAGGCGTCAATACAACAGTGAAAGGGTCAAGGAGGGTATGGTGCAAATCTTGGACAATCCAGAAGCTAGGTGGCGGAGGACAGGAGAGGAGAAATGGCCACATTCTTAGCATGACCCCCCTCCCCCCTTCCCCTGACCCGGGGAACAGACACAACCCAAAAGCCTGTAAGATCTGTAGGCTGCAAAAGCTAACGGTTTGGAAGGATGATTTTAGGAAATGACAAATCTTGTGAGAGGCTAAGGCTGTGGTTTCTGGCTGTCATCGAGGGTTGGGGACAAGATGTGAACTTGTCTGGATGTGGGGAGTGAGCCGGTGACGCCAAGCTTAAGGCCTGGTTTCATGCAGAAAGCCTCCTATCCATGGTGCAGAGAAGACTAACCACAGGCAGTTTCAAAAATTGGGCACGCGACCGCAGCATCCTTGCCACATGCAGAAACTCTGGAACAAATAGCAATATCTATTTGGCAATCAAGGAGCCCAGGGAAATGCTGCTATAGGCCCATCCTCCAACAAAACAGACCACGGCCCCGCTGATGGATCTAAAGAGCTATGGACCATTCTCACAGAGCAATCTCTGAGCATCTCAAACAACTTCAATTCAAGAAATGTTCTGATGCCCTGTGATGGGAGGTTCACTGTAGCTAACCGAATTACAGCTCTTACAGTGTTTTCTTTAATGTAGCTCTACACAATTATACACAACGGTACATGCATCAAGAGACTTCCTGCAAAGGCAGGAAAAAGTGGTAATAAACAGCTTTAGAAAATATTAAGAGCAATCTTTTCTTTTGAGACACACATAAGAGAAATTTTATTAAAAAATTATTTACTCAGCTATTAAAAACAATAAATATATGAAATTCCTAGGCAAATGGATGGATCTAGAGGCCATCATCCTGAGTGAAGTAACCCAATCACAAAAGAACTCACATAACATGTACTCACTGATATGTGGATATTAGCCCAGAAACCTAGACTACCCAAGATACAATTTACTAAACACATGAAACTCAAGAAGAAGGAAGANCCACCAAACATAGACACTATAGCATATGCCAGCAAGATAGTGCTGAAAGGGCCCAGATATAGCTGTCTTGTGGGAGACTATACCAATGCCTGGCAAACATGGAGGTGGAAGCTCACAGTCAGCTATTAGATGGAACACAGGGTTCCCAAGGAAGGAGCTAGAGAAAGTACCCAAGGAGCTGAAGGGGTCTTCAACCCTACAGGTGGAAGAATAACATGAACTAACTAGTACCCCCTGAGCTCATGTCTCTAGCTGCATATATGGAAGAAGATGGCCTGCTTGGCCATCATTGGGAAGAGAGGCCCCTTGGTCATGCAGACTTTATATGCCCCAGTACAGGGGAACGCCAGGGCCAAGATGTGGGAGTGGGTGGGTAGGGGAGCAGGGCCGGGAGCGGGGAGGGTATAGGGAACTTTCTGGATAACACTTGAAATGTAAATGAAGAAATTATCTAATAAAAGTTGGAGAAAAAATTTTTTTAGGATTTTTTTTCAGGGTAAATGTTTAATTCTTTTGTGATTATGTTTTTTTTAAAATTAGATATTTTCTTTATTTACATTTCAAATGCTATCCTGAAAGTATCCTCCCTATACCCTTCCCCCGCCCTACTCCCCTACCCATCCACTCCCACTTCTTGGCCCTGGCGTTCCCCTGTACTGGGGGCATATAAATTTTGCAAGACCAAGGGGCCTCTCTTCCCAATGATGGCCGACTAGGCCATATTTTGTTACATCTCAGCTAGAGACATGAGCTCTGGGGGGTACTGGTTAGTTCATATTGTTGTTCCACCTATAGGGTTGCAGACCCCTTCAGCTCCTTGGGTGCTTTCTCTAGCTTCTCATGATGCTGGTAGAGGACCTTAAGAAGGGCATTAATAACTCACTTAAAGAAATACAGGAGAACACTGCTAAACAGGTAAAAGCCCTTAAAGAATCACAGGAAATCACTGCTAAACAGGTAGAAGTCCTTAAAGAGGAAACACAAAAATCCCTTAAAGAATTACAGGAAAACACAACCAAACAGGTGATGGAATTGAACAAAACCATCCAAGACCTAAAAAGGGAAGTAGAAACAATAAAGAAAACCCAAAGTGAGACAACTCTGGACATAGAAACCCTAGGAAAGAATCAGGAACCATAGATGTGAGCATCAGCAACAGAATACAAGAGATGGAAGAGAGAATCTCAGGGGCAGAAGATTTCATTAAAATCTTAAGAGGGAAAGGATTCCCATAAACCTTTCCATTAATCATTTTTACATTAAAGTCCTTTGTAAGATGCATATCATTCAAGACCTGCAAAGTGACTCTATATATAGATAAAAATCATTGCTGACGACCTAATATGTGCATGGCAGGCCCAGTGCTAGAATCTAAAACTTAACAGAGAATTCAAGTAGTGTGATCCCTGTTCTCAGGATAAGGGATCCATCACCACCTGGGGAGAAACAGCAGACCTATAGGACTGTGAAGAAGCTCCTCACAGAGGCCAGGCTGTGGCTAGGACTCAGAGGAGGAAGATAAGCTGGAATTGTGACCCTCACAGCTGGTGGCACATGGCTGGTCATGGGTGGGAAAGACAGTAGCATGGAATGTGTTGGGGCTACTCCCCAGGGATGGTCTTTTAGAATAAAGCCTTCCAAGGTTGTTGACCAGAGTTAGCTGGTGCTGTGGTCCATCCTGGCCACCCAATACAAGGGGAGAATAATGACCAAAAAGTAAGCTCTAGGGGACGGGCAGAGAGAACATCTCTTAAGAGACGTACACGCGGTTTTCAAATCACCTGGAAACGTTTTAAAAGCCCGATTCCTAGTCTAGTCCAAAAACAATGAAATCAGAATCTCTCCAGGTGGGACCCAGGCACCTGTGGTTTATAAATATCTGTAGGTGCTTTCAGTGAGGAGTCAAACTCTAACTGAGTGGATTGTAAACTGACAGCTACAACAGTGAGGGTAGAACAGGCAGAGGAAACTGTGGACCCAAACTTCCCAGATGAGTATCTATGGTGACACCACTGGGAATGCTTCGAAACCCTCTGGCTCTCCTCTGTCCCCATGCACAGTCCCCCACCCCCAGCATGGACAGAAGGATGGGTCTCTCCCTCCATGTGGAGGGCTTCCAGGGAGCACCATGCCTCTGCCTATTCTAGGACTGCTCCAATTGAAAAGCTTCCTCTACTGTCTCAAGCTTCTGACTTTATGGTCCTGCTTGCCCTGTCTCTCAAATCACTCCGTCCATACCAGCAGGCCCACAGAGAAATTAATATGCAGCCTATCACCTTGAGAAATGGGTAGGAGTCCCTCAGTGTCCCTCTCAGCAAGGAATACAAGCACCACACAGGGGTGGGAGGAGGCTTCTGCTACCATAGGCAGACGGGAAGTATGGAAGACTGCAGACTTCTTCTGTGAACTATGGGGCCTGGCTATCTGTTTCCCTGCTGATTCTATCCTTTTGATTCCAAGACTCTTGGATTCTTGGGTAACAAAATGGGGTGCTTTACAGCAGCAGATGGGGCAATGCCCCAACATGTCTCCAGGTGGCAATGGTATTATTTGAGTGTTACTGTAATAATTCAGCTGCTGGCAAATATCCTCAACTTATGAGGTATCCTTCTTTCCTTTTTCAGATGAGGGATAAGATAATTCAATGAATACAAAACAAGGACCCGGGGAGAAAGCTCAGTGGTTAAAGCACTTGCAATACAAGTGTAAGGACTGGAGTTTGGATCCCAGAATCCATGTGTATGACGAGTAGGTATGGAGATCTGCCTATAGTTACAGCCTTGGAAGGCAGGGGAAGGGATCCTCAGAGCAAACTGGTTAGCCAGATGAGCCATAGAGGTAGTACACAGAACAAGCATGCCACTTGTCATCAATTTGGGACTTTCACATGCAAGTACTCACACACATACACACACACACACACACACACACACACACACACACCCTACCCATACATACCCCATATCTATCTATCTATCTATCTATCTATCTATCCATCTGTCCGTATATATCCTCTATACACACACACACACACACACACACACACACACACACACACATATATACATATGATGAGCTTTACTTTGAGAGAAGCTACTAAGAAGTGGAATACCCTGACCAGCACGAGCCTGATTCCTTACTCTAACCTGCAAGGCAGCTGGATCCACGCCCAGCTTGACACACAGATCTCAGTTTCCCCATGATAAGAACAATCGGGTAGCACTGAAGCTGTGGAAAGATGCCAGCATCTCTTCCTTCCAAGCAAGGGAGTAATGATCAAGAGATGGCCTACTTAACAGCTAGTGTCTCTTCGTGATACCAACCACATGGCTATTCCTGTGCTGGAAACAACAGAATGGAATGGATGAGGGGCAGCCAACTTGGTGGTAACAAGGATGAAGTCCTTTGCAGGATGAAGTCCTTCTAGGCTAGAAATGTTGCCCTGATTTAGAGGAAAGCATAAGAAGTCCTCATAGATTGACAGCTATCACCATTTCTGGGCTGGGAGATAGCTTAGTGAGGAAAGAGTTTGTTTTGAAAGTGTGAATACCAGAGTTCCTTGCTACTTTTCATTGTCCACTTAATACAGTTTGGAGTTAACAGAGAAGAAAGCTTTGACAGAGAAATTGCCATGATCAGACTGTCTAATGAACCTGTTAGTTGGAAGATTGTCTTCATTTTAATTGATGCAGGAGGGCCCGGCCCACCATGGGTGATACCATTCCCTGGGCAAGTGGTCCTGTATTGTAAGGAGGAGCTAGCTGAGCATGATCCTTAGTGAGCTGGACAGTGAATGAGGCAGCAAACAGCACTCTTCCATGGTTTCTTAGAAACTCTTTCCTTAGAGTTCCTACCCTGACTTCCTTCAATGGTGCATTATAACCTGTAAGATGAAATAAACCCTTTCTTCTCCTAAGTTACTTTGGTCATACTAAGTATTGCAGCAACAGAAATGCAACTAGAACATCACAGAAAGCTGAATACTGTGGCATGCTCTACAGCCCCAGGACTGTACTGTGTTCAGCTACTGTGAGATGGAGCTGGAGATAGGAGACTCCCTGGAAGCCCGATAGAAAACAAGAGATCCTATCTCAAACAAAGAGGAAGACGGGGCAGACACTCAAGGTTGTCCTCTGACCTCCACGTGCATGCCAGAGCATAAGCATACCCTCCCCCTGCCACCACCCCCCACAGAGACTAAAAATAATGCATTCCTAAAGAGGATTTTGGGCCTTTTCATCTCTTATAAATAGCGAATATCAATAGCTGTTTGGTGAGTTAGGTACAAACGTAAGGGCTGGAGTCTCAAGAGCTCATTCTTGCCCTCGTCTTCCAAGTTCAGACTACCCAAGGCTTCTTTTCTCTTTTGGAAGGGGGAAGGCAGACTGACCTAGTCAAGTCTTCTATGTCCACCAGCATGGCATCTTGTTCTGTGTGCAGCTCATCTCGAATGAGGAGCAGCTGGACCAACTCTTCATTCAAACCTGGGGCGATAAAGGGAACGTTAAAAATCTGATCAAGCCACACCCAAATCAGAACACAATGCACGTTCACAGACACAAAAGTACATATAAGCAGTTAAAGATCTTAGGAAAGAATCTTTTCTTTCTCAATGTTTCACACGTGCGTGTGATTTACATGCACGGATATGTATGATTTTACATGTATGGGTGAGCAATTATACATGCGGATGCCCTTGTTGGGAATAATTGTCAATTGTTCTTCCACACTGAAATAAACCCACCTTGTAATTAAACCCACTAGTCACTTCACTCTAGGGACCTGCTGTTTGTACCTTCTAAGGTAGGATTACAGGTAAGCCACCACACCCACCCAGAATTTACATGGGTTTCTGGGGATCCTAATTCTATCGGACTCTTACATCAGCTTCTTATATGTGCAGGTGAAGCACCCATTGGAGCAACATGGCCTGTTTGTAAAACTAAGAAGATACTGATGAAAATAAATACCCATGAAATACTGGAAAGTTAGCTTTGTGGTGTGGGAAGATGAAGAAAGACGTCTGGAAAGTGGTGCAAGGAGAATACTCCCAAGCCCCTGCCCTTACAGCTGAAAACTTAGCGAATGAAGACAGAAGTATTTCTAGCTCTCTTGATATTAGTGGGCTGGGTCAGCGCGGCTCAGGCATAGGCAAGGGGCCCGCTCTTACGTTTCCCTTCAGAGAAGCTAAGAGCTATCGCAGTTATATGTGCATACACAGCGGGCGGACAGCTGAAAAGATCTGAAAAGAGCTAAGAGCCAAGAGAAGGGAGCGTTTTCAGAGATTCTGACTTCAAACGAGACCTCCATGCCTTCAGTTCAGAAGAGTTTGCAACTCGAATGGGGACAAAAATCACAGACAGAGCTCTAAAAACTCTATGTGCCCCTAAAAAGCACCAGAAAGTAACGGTATTCCTTAACAGTGTAGGAGAAGCTGTTTCGGTGGTAAAATACGTCAGGCTTCTCAGCCCTTGTATGAGTAACAAGCCTAGTGATTAAAACAGAATTAAAGTCATTTTATGTCCTATGAGTCTAAGGTTTAAAAACAAAACCCTCAAACCAGGCGGTGGTGTAATGCACCTTCATCCCAGCACTTGGGAGGCAGGGGCAAGGGGAGAGGGGTGAGGGGAGGGGCGAGGGACAAGGGGCAAAGGGCAAGGCACAAGCAGATTTCTGAGTTCCCGGCCAGAGTGAGTTCCAAGACAGCCAGGGCTCCACAGAGAAACCATGTCTTGAAAAACAAAACAAATAAAACAAAATTTAAAATTCCAAAATGCTTGATTCTAAAACATCACTTAAGCACACCACATTTTTTATTTAGATCTAGTAAAAAAAATATATCTTTTCACTTGCTCCTGGGTGGCCTTCTCCACATCGCTCAACAGTGTCTGCACATTACTCTCAGTTTGCAGGTTTGTGTTGGCGTCTTCCCCAGCTCCATAGTAAGCTTTAAACTCCCCATTAAGGAAAACTTGCAACTAACATAGCAACAGCGACATCTACTTAGTGACTCCCACAGACGCTCTTGGCCTCAACAATGACCAGGTGGGATCATCTTTCTCAAGTCTACAGGACCATTTTACAGGCATTACACACACCCACACACCATCTCATCTGGGGGCTGATGACATCATCACGCTGCCTTGTGGGGACACCATCTTTCACTGGGCCAACCACAGCCTGCTCTCTGCATGACAAATGACCTCCAATGAGTACCATTCCCACCAGCTCCCAACCCTCACTGGATGCATCTGTTGAATCCCTTTATACCGAGAGAGGAGAGCTTTGTAATTTTTCCATATTTGTAAACAGACATTTATCAACTTAAAAAAAAAAAAAAAACAAGTCTCGTTTGATGTGTAATGACGACGGCAGCTAAAACAAATGTGCACCCACGTGAGGTGAGAGGGATGGTTGGGCAAAGCTTGCAGCTATGGAAGTTTGTTCTAGAAACAGATGCAAGTTAAATACATGGCCTGTGCTAGGAGCCAGCAAATTTAAAAGGACTGGTAACCATGGTGAACCGTGAACAGTTCTGAAAGCTTCTGACATTTTACAGTTTAAAGAAAAAAAAAAGGAAAAAAAAACAATAGAAGGGTTCTGTGATTGTCTTGATCTAAAACCACACAGACAGCCCAGTGAAAACACAGAACAGTAGCAATGAAGCCCCAGGCAGCCTCCCTGCTCACCACTGTCCACCTCACGCCTACATCCAAGCAGATCCCCCCACTTACTTTCAATCTGGGAATGGAGGTCATTGACGATCACTTGTAGCTGCCCGATAGTCATGTCTCTCAGGTCGGTGGGCTTTAAGCTTCTTTTCATCAAGCATTCGCTTATGTGAGGCATGTGCGGAAGCTGGAGACACAAGGGGCAGTGGAGGGGTGAGCTGAGTGTCAAAGACCCGGGGAAGAGCCAGTCTGCTCTTACAGACCCCATCTCACCCACCCACTTCCACCCATGTTTGAGCCTAAAAGCTTTCCCAGCCGCTGAGCTTCCCAAGGGCGGCCCGTATCTAACACCCATTTCCTATGATGCCCTCCATATAACCAGATGATACACTGTCCGCATCCCAGGCCTACGGTTGGTCTCTGCCACTAGTTGTGGGGAATGTAATAGGAATAGCAGGGATAAAATTAACAGTGTCAGCTGCTGTTTACCACTTTATACCACGACACCAGCACCGGGTAAGGTGTCCTGGACCTCAATGTGTCTTTGACAATCATACTCCCACCCAGGTGCTGTTATCCACAGTGCGCACGTGAAAACTGACACGTGAGCCTCTTGTCAGATCCCTGCAGCAGGCCAGTGGCAGAGCTAACGGTGACTGCTAAGTCCAGGGCACTAGTTCATTACATTCTACTATCTCCCTAAAGAGGTGGGCGAGAAGCTATAGCAACCTTTCACTTGTGCTAGAGCAGGAACACAGGAGGTCTGAATCACTGGCCCGCAAGTGTTTACTTCTATGAAACGCTGCCCCTGTGTTTCTCAGTGTAACAGGGAGACGGGAAAAAGAAACGGACTTTGTTCTTTCTCAATTGCTGGTGCTTCTGACAAACTGCCTCAGAGAAACCCAAGTTTGCATAACTCTGGGAAAGAACCCATCTTCAGCCCCAAACGCCCGCTTGCATGCCAGCCTCCGCTGCTTACAAGATCAGCGACGGGAGACTTTTTCCTGTTCTGTTTTTCCACTTCTACTTGCATTTTGGCCATTGGTTTGGCCATGGCCAGGGCCATTTTGGCTTCAGCTTGTAGCTTCTTTTGCCTTGTAAGGAAGTCCATGTCATCCAGGGATTCAGACTCCTCCTCAGTAGTGTCTCTATCCGAATAGGAAGAACTCTGCTTGCTCTGTGAAGGAAGGAAGGAAGAGCAGCTTCTATCTTCATTCTAGTTGCCATGCAATTGGGGAGGGGCACTAGCAACAGGGTCCTCTCTCAGCATAGGTGGGGGGCCTGGCGGCAATTCCACTACCCACTTGATCTCAATGAGCCCGTCAGTCACAAGGAAGCTAAAAAAGAGACTACTTAGAACGGCTCTGTTCTGAGCATGGATAGAAGAGTGGTAAAAGGTATAACAGGACCATGTTTAATTATGGAACCCAGAGCCACGGGCTGAGATAGTCTTCTGAGATCAGGCATCAAATGACATTTGTCCTAGGCTCAGAGGTCAACACACACCTCTTGGTCATTAGAACAAAGGTGAAAAGACACCACAGAGGGAAAAACATCCTAGTAGCAAGCATTCACGATTATTCTTGACTTCTGGAATATGTGAGAAAGGGCTGAGCCTCTAGCTCGAAGCCCAGTGAGAAAGGATTCTTTCTTCCACACATAGCTGCATTATATGTAAGGAATGGATAAGGGATGTAGCTATTCCTTATCTATCCCTGCTCAGCTTTGAACTCACTACGTATCCTAGGCTGACCTCAAACTTGTGATCCTTCTGCCACCAACCCCCAAGTGCTAGGATTATAAGCACACACCACCATGCCCAGATACATTTTATAATCTCTAAAATAGTAAGTGATTTCTCTCATAGTCAACAACTTTAATAAGCCGTATTTACTGTATCCTGATTTTGATTTTGTGGTCATTGTCAAATTCTTTTTTTAAAAGATTTATTTATTTATTTTATGTACATGAGTACACTGTTGCTCTCTTCAGACACACCAGAAGAGAGCATCGATCCCATTACAGATGGTTGTAAACCACCACGTCCTTGCTGGGAATTGACCTCTAGAAGAGCGATCAGTGCTCTTGGCCACTGAGCCATCTCTGCCGCCCTGTTGTCAAATCCTTGAAGAATGTAACCCCAGCCCCTCCCAGAATGGCGGGTGCAGATTCACAACAGAATAAACACTGAACAGCCAGGGAAGAAGACAGGGCAGTGGCTCAGCCGGTGGCCACGTGGACTTACCATGGGGGACAAGGGCGTGTCCAAGCTGGTTTCGGTCTTACTGTCATCTGCATCGCTGTCCTTGTCACTGCCGCTGTCATTGACAAAGCATATCTGGAGGTTCATCCCACTCTGTAGTCTGGGCAGAAACAAGCGGGACAGTCATTCTGCTTAGCTATTTGTTACCTGGCTGTAGCTGGTTAAACGGAGTCACTAACAAAATAGTTCTATGTGCTCTTCATGGGGAGAACTTAGTGACCCCAATCATTCTACATTTCCTTCTGTTGTTGAGACTGGATTGTGCTACGTAGCCTGGGCTGGCAATCCTTCTGCCTCAGCCAATTCTTTCCTGCAAATACGAATTTTTATCAGACGGTTTCCCAGAATTCCAGTCTTTTTTCCACATCAGTTTGTCACTTAACGTTCTACGTTATAGCACCCGGCAGATAACAAACACAGAGCTGGCCCATACAAAAAGATGCTTTCTGTTTGTGGTTCTGCCACTCAAGATGAACAGACTTTAGCCAATGTGGTGGGATGCTATTTCAGATTCTGCTTTAGAAGGAGAACCCAAACAAGTTCACAAAGAACCACAAAGTGTCCCAAGACTACGGCTCCACGAAGAAAGTCTCCTTCCCCTCCAGGAAGACAGGGACACTCAAAGGGAACCTTTATTTAAAGCGGTTGCCAAAAGCCAACGGAGGAAGCTCACTTCGGTCACTCAAAGACAAAAATACCACAGGTCTGTTTACCCCAAGAGGCAGAAGGAAATCCCAGGATGTTGGGAGTCGCAGCACGCATGTCCTTCTGCAGACTGACCCCCACACCCAGCACCATGAGAAGAGACACCTTTCAGGGGCTCAGGATTCAGGAGTCTGAAGCTCCAGAAAGGATGCTCTTGGCGCTGGAGTCAGACCGGACAAACACTGGCGATGACTATGTTGGGCTCAGCTCTTGGTCCTAACTGAACCACATCTCAGTACTCCATTCTCAGCATCTCAGCATCTCCAATATCCCAGTCATGTGGGAAAGTAAGTCTTCTGTGTGTATAGGTATGTATGGGGGTAGGGGTGCCAGAAGGGGCCACAGAGAGCCGCTTTGGGGCAAATTTGCTCTGGTGTTATTACTGCTGCAAGGATCAAATCTAATACTTGACATTGTTTGGTTGTCTTTATCCTAATGATGGAGAAACTTTGCACGCCTTGCTCATGACTAATATACTTGCTCCCCACCCAATCTCACTTAGCCTCAGCACTGCGATTAAGATGGGTATGTACTGCCACCTATTGTTAAATTTTATAATTGTACAAGCTCCAGCTTAGTTTTCCCTTTAAAAAAGGAAGTAAGTATATCCAGCCTTCCTGACACAGATGAGGAGGCCAGGCCCAGAGCTGCAGGGAAGCAGGCAACAGGTTCCGAGATGACTGGTTTACAGCGGGTTCCAAACCCTGAGTTTGTTCAGAGCTTGGCATGGGGCGAGTGCTCTGTACATGTGATCTACCTTCCTTTCTCCACTTTCTGGAAGCTGGGCAAAGGCACAGAGACTCCTAGAGCTGATGTGACTTTCTAAAGGAACCAGACCCTGACACTGCTCCCACACTGACAGCCACCCCATGATAAAGTCGGCTGTCTGGAGGATGACTCACGCCATCTGTAACTAGTAAGCAGCCGACCCTTAAATTTTCTTCACGTATCTGTATCTTGTGGTATCTAGTATGTCCAGATTTCCCTTTGATCTAGACACATCGAGTTTAACAGATTTTTGATATCTGAAGTTCACCTAAAACGTAGAATCAAGCAATTTTAACAATAAAATCAAGATCTATGGTTCGGAAGGTGATAGCAAGGACAGTCTGGGGACACACTTTAATCTCACTCGAGTCTAGGATTATGGAGCATTTCCTAGATATGAATAAAGTCTCACAGAGAAGCATCTGGCTGCTGGAGATAAAGACTGTAAAAACATAAAACAACCAGCAAGAAAGAATATCACAAAACAGAGTTAAAGATGCCCAAGGACAAATATCTTCATTCTGAGGAAAAAATGATTATAAATTCTACAGCTCGGCCCCCAACTGGTCAACCACCCACAAGGAACTTCTAACAGCTGACGGCGGACTTCAAAACTGCTTCCGGTACAGATTCTGAGCCCCCACCCCACCTTAGTAGCATAGTAGCCCGGTGGGAAACCACATGAAGCTTGGGTGGGTGGGGTGGGGCGAGAGGGGAGGGCTTGTAATTCCTTACAACAGTAAGGATGCCACTCACAGGGACAACGGGACATCATAGCTGATTAAGAAGGGGTTTTAGTAAAGACATCTTCAATGGGCTCCCATTTTGAGAGGGATTTCTTTGCCTTTAGCCTTTAATCGCATTTTAGGAGGAAGATAGCTCTGGGTGAAACTCAACCACTTTCTCCAAGCAGAGGCCTGGCTGAGGGGTGATAGGGCCACCAGGTCTTCTGAAGGCCTCTGTGTCATGGAGTCAAAGAACAGATAATCCCCACTCTCGCCTTCCTGCCTGGCAGTGAGATTCACAGCTGTCTGCACAGTTTATTTCTGAAAAGTGCACTTCCCTGGGTCTCTGACCTTTTGCTACCTCACTTAAATCCTGCTTAGCTCAGTCTTCCTTGGTCTCTCGAGCACAACACCAGGTGAAATAAAAGATTTTGCTTATGGAAGCTATCATTTCAAAGCATCTCATTTGGGGCCATTTGATGTTTTAAAAGAAATTTATTTTATTTATGTGTGTTTGTGTCTATGTGAGTGTACACACACACACACACACACACACACACACACACACACACAAAACTATGGGTGCTTGTAGAAGCCAGATGAGGGTGTCAGACCCCTTGGAGATACTGAATTACAGTGGCTACTGGAATCAGGCTCTGGAGTGTGAACTCTGGTCTGAGACATCTAAGTATTTAGCAGAACACTGCATTTAAAAAATGGTCTTGCTGGTTGATTTGAGTTCTGGAAGGTCTAGGTGGTGATTACCCCTGGAATCTCTTCTTTATGGACCACACAGATGTCATACAGCAGCGCTACACAGAAGCATCCCCTCTGGGTCTGGATAGAGGGTGGTTGCTGGAGGAGGCTCAGAACTTGTTGAAGACTTAAGATTTTGGCATGTCTTTCGGACATACCAGCGTGAGCAGAAGTGGTGGTGTGGATTGCTTAAGTGGAAGGGCATTGGAAGGGTAGACTCAGCAGGTGTGTTTTACAGTGAGAAGAGCATCGTCTGCAGTTGGGCTCGGAGGATGGCAGACACAGGATGTTCTTTGCTACCAACTGAGATCTCAAAGCATAGCAGCCAATGGTATACAACTCAGTAAACCAAGAAAACCAAAACCCCCAAACAGCTCTTCCTCAGGCAGTGACACCCGTAATCCCAGCGCACAGGAAACAGAGGCAGGAAGGTTGAGAGTTGAGGCCATCCTGGGCTGCATGAGGAGTTGTTGTCTCTAAAAGCTGAGGAATTGGCATAGAGTTCAGGGGTAGAACACTGGCCTAAGACAAGCAAGGCCCTGGATCTGACTGCTAGCACTGAGGGGGTAAAAAAAAAAATTCATTTCTTTTAACAAATGCAGAGACAAGACTTGTGTTCTCCAGACATAAGCAATGTCATTGTGTTAAGTTTCCTGGTGACTTCCAGGAGGGTGGAAAAGATCATAAATCAGGCTTGCGGGGGGCTGGAGAGATGGCTCAGCAGTTAAGAGCACTGACTGCACATGCGAAGGTCCTGAGTTCAAACCCCAGCAACCACATGGTGGCTCACAACCATCCATAATGAGATCTGATGCCCTCATTTGGAGAGTCTTAAGACATACAGTGTACTTACATATAATATATATATATATATATATATATATATATATATATATATATATATATATATATATATTTAAAATCAGGCTTGTGTCCTTGGTCTTAGGTTGGGTTGATTAAAGTCTGGTCTGAGGACAGCTCTCAAAGTTCCTCCTGTTTCCTAGTTCTAGAAATGAGAATCTGGCTTAGGCAATGTGTGAATATTTAACATTTGTGTGTGTGTGTGTGTGTGTGTGTGTGTGTGTGTGTGTGTGTGTGCGTGTGCATACTATATGAGTCTACACTTGTAGGTCAGAGATTTTCTTCTATTTCTATCCATTTTATTCTTTTGAGACAGGGTCTTTCACTGAACCTGAAGTTTTGGCTAGGCTGGCTGGCCTACCAAACTTCAGGATCTACCTGTCTTCATGCCTCCAATCTTGGGATTAAAGACATTGTTGGCATGCCCAGCTTTTGTGTGGGGACTGGGGACTTGAACTCAGGTTCGTCATGCTTGCACAACAAGCACCCTCACTCACTGATATATCTCTCCAACCCATTTCTAAGAATCCTTTTAAGATTCCACAATCTTTCCTGCCTTGACGCTGCCATCACTCTCTGATGGCTCTCCATGTCAGTATATCTCAGAGCTCAAAACCAAAGCCCCAGGAACACCTGAGAGCTCTGTTTTAATTTACCAGATCCTGTGTTTGGCAGCATAATTTTACAGGGCTCATGCCTCCTATCATTGCTCATAATTTCAAGGCAACTATAGGGCCAGGAAACAGAGCAAGAGGGACCTTCCGGATGCCTAGGGTTTCCAGCTTGCACTGCTCATTAACTGTCTACAGCCATTGTGGCTTGTGAGCCACGGTCCCGCAGTGCCATTCATAACGCAACATCCCCAACAGTTTGTGGCCAAGCTGTTAGAATACATTATTTCCATTTATCTGAATGGATCTTTGATGCATTATTCAAAGGCTTTATACATAATGAATAATCACTCATATTTTTCATGCCATTTTTCTGTTTCATATTGATTTCAAAGGGGATAGAGCATCAAATATGGATTATAACTACCCAAGGGTATGTATAAGTGCACTTCATTTTTCTGGGACTATGTCATGATGACTGTGAGAACAATTGAGTTTGGGTGAGCTTTAGCTACACACCATGTGGGATGGTGGTAGGTTACTATTGCTTCGTAGAGAATTGTAAAATACTTCTGCATCCCACAAACTCTGCCTCTTTCTCTTCCCCATTTACCGTGCCTCAAGAACTATACAAATGCCTACTGCTCTCTTAAAAAATAAGAGAGGTACAAGGTTTCTACTTCTCCACATTCGTTACGGAGACACAATGCTACAGCGCCTTCCTCGCAAGAGTTTGTAACCTTCCTCTTGCTTTGAGGTCTAGTTAAGAAACAGGAAAACACTATATTGGACTATATTGGACTCAAAGCTCAGCTGACAGGCTTCCAAGACCTCACGGCCACAGACTCTTTGTGGCTAAGCAGTCAGTAGATTGGTCGGCCACCCATGAGCTTTCCTCTGGAGGAGCATCAGCCCATTTCCTAACCTAGGCTCCAGAGAGCTATAAATACTTGCATTCCTCAGACAGCCGTTAGTTCTCATTCCACATCAGTGCCAATTTCTTTCACTGATGACCACTTCCCTGTAATTGAATTTGGAATTACAGGATTTTAATGTCTGTGAAATGCATTTTCAAGAGGAACACTCTCTAGTATGAGTGGAAGGCAAGAACGAGCCCTCTTAGGATAGTAGGCATGATAGCTAGAGGTCAAATGTGGTCTCTTTTCATCTTAATTGAGTTCTGATGATTTCCAAGCAGCCTACTTATGAAATAAAAAGTTGCTGTCTGTGAGCATCTGTTGTGTGCCAGGCACTTTGTCCTCCTTACTTAGGAGTGGGGACCTTGCTTTACAGACAGGTAAAACTGCACAAAGTCACAGTGGTATGCGTCCTCCCTCCTGAGGGGCTAGGACACTTTCAGAAGGATAAAATGAATTCATAAATGAGAATAAAAGAGAAGATGAAAACACAAGTAAAATAAAACCAAAACGAAACAAAAATCTGGAAACCAAAATGCTTAAGAATAAAAGATGAAATATGATGAGTTACTCAGCTAGTAAACACACAGGCATAGTAAACGCGCAGACACACACACACACACACACACACACACACACACACACATTGGAATAGCTGAGAAAATGGCTGAAATGGCCTGATACAGTCTTAAGTGAAAAAAGGGTCAACAAAGAGTAGCCGCACTGTGATTCCAATTTTACATAAAAATGCACACGTATGGGCCAGCGCAATAGCGTGGCAGGAAAGGTCTCCTTCTGCTGCACCTGATGAGGTTAAGTTCAATCCCAGGGCTCACCCTAACTGAAAGAACTGACTCGAGTTGTCTTCTGACCTTTGCGCCTTGGTACACGCGTGCTCCCCACCCCACAAAAATAGAGAAAACACGTAATCTCAAATGTTTAGGTAAGATGGGAAGAAACAGACTTAAATACTCCTTGATGGAAGCCATCAAGTTGACTTTAGACTTGTCTCCCTCGAATGCCTCTGAGTTGTCTTGTGTGGGCACTTGGTGAGAATTAGAAAAGGCAAAGGAGAGAGGGTGAGAGTTGGCGGTAGAGCCTGTGCGTTGGAGGAAAGGTGAGCGGGGCTCAGTGTTTGACAGCTGCCATCTGACTCAGACCGCACCGAAGTGGGAGTGTGACTCACACCTGAGTCAGCCTGAGCTCTGCTTTTGGCACGATGCTGTGGACAGTGGGAGATGATCCGTGGGCAGCTGGGAACCCATCTCCCTGTAGGTGAACAGTCCCGTGGACAAGCTCTCCCACTCACCCACAGACACCCCTCCTGATCTCAATCCTACACTTCTTCGTGTGCCTGTGGTAATTCAGAGGCCCTAGGCAACTGGCAGAAACTTAACTATTTTTCAAAGCTCCTGTGAAAATATGGTAGAGAATGTCAGTACTTTGTGTGTGTGTGTGTGTGTTTTAAGACTAACTGGGTTAGAAGGATTTTTTTTGTCTGTCTTTTCTGTTTGTTGATTGGACAGAACCCAGTGCCTCACACATACCACGTTTGAGCTACACTCTAACTCCAAGGTGAATATTTTAATTCATGTTGCTTTATGCTTTTCAAGATAAAAACATAGCATTCACTTCTCTTATGGTCATACTGAGAAACATTTAGATGTTGCTACTTAGGTTTGGTTCCATAGTAATATTGCCTTAAGAGCAGCCCTTTTGAGATTAATCTTGGCGGCTGAGGAGATGGCTCAGTGGTTGAGAGCATTGATTACTCTTCCAGCACCTACCCAGTGAGGTTGTCTGTACTGGCTGGTTTTGTGCGTCAACTTGACACAAGCTGGAGTTATCACAGCGAAAGGAGCCTCCCTCGAGGAGATGCTTCCATGAGATCCAGCTGTAAGGCATTTTCTCAATTAGTGATCAAGGGTTGGATGGCCCCTTGTGAGTGGTAGCTTTCTCGGACTGGTAGTCCTGGGTTCTATAAGAAAGCAAGCTGAGCAAGCCAGGAGAAGCAAGCCAGTAAGGAACATCTCTCCATGGCTTCTGCATCAGCTCCTGCTTCCTGACCTGCTTGAGTTCCAGTCCTGACTTCCTTTGGTGATGAACAGCAATGTGGAAGTGTAAGCTGAATCAACCCTTTCCTCCCCAACTTGCTTCTCTGTCATGATGTTTTGTGCAGGAATAGAAACCCTGACTAAGACATTGTCACTGTGGGGACAAGCAAAACACTGGTGTTATAGACAGGGCAGAAGATTTCAACTCTGATGTGACAAGTTCCAGGAGAGACTTTCACCAATACATTTCTTGTTTTTATTTGTTTGTTTTGCAAGTGCTAGAGACTCATATGACACATGACATGTCTGTGACAGGACGGCCGAATTCATGAACTCACAGCAATGCTGTTGTTTTTACACATGACCTCTATACGATCAAGCCAGTCAGCATTATAGAGTGAAGGGAGACAGGTGCGTGAGTCCCTCCCCTTAACTGAGACGCTAACAGGTGAGGCAGAAGGACAGTCAATTTTTTGTTATGGAAGTGGCCCAGGTAGGTTAAGCACACTCCACTGGATGCCCCTCCCACCATGCGCACATGGGCAACACACATTGAACTCTGGATTATTAAATAACAGCGGCAAGACATGAAGTTGGGGGAGGGTGAGAAGTGGGAGGCAGCCCTGAAAGGAGCTATGAAGAGGAGGAGGAGGAGGAGGTGGATACGATCCAAATGATTTGTGTGACATTCTCAAAGAATGGATAAAACAGCATAAAAAGAATATGTCCAAACAAGTCTAAAATGAGTCTCTCTACAATCAACAGTCTCAGTGCCCAGGGGACATTTAATCTGCAGTGTCTTGTTGTGTTTTAATTTTTCGTGTGCTGTAATCAGCACTATATGGAAGCAAATAAAAACCGTAACAGAAATGACGACAGCCAACACTGAGGCCGTACAAAGGAGGCACTCTTCTGAGGCCATTCCTTGCCATCTTCACAGGGACCTTATGAAGAAGGCACAGTTATCATCCCATTTTACAGACCCGGAGGCTGAGGCCAGTGATATCATTAGCAAGTGCTACTACGTGGCAGTCAGGTCCTCGGCTCCTCAGAGCCTGCTCCGACTTGCCATGCCCGACCTCCTTCCTAGTGACTGATCCAGGCAGGGCTCTGGACCACTTGATGGTGAGGAGGCACTGCTGTGAACTGAGTGTGTAGATGGCGTCATTTCTTTGTTCTGTGGGATGTTTGAGTGGGGTGTGGGAGGACAAATCTGGGAACAGTTGACGAGAGACACTAAAGCCTGGAAGAATGGGGGGCTATGATGGAAAGGCATGCGTCTTTTCTTTTAAAGGCATTTTTACTGCTACTATTTACTTATCTATTTAACTACAAATCTATTATACATCTGAAAAGATACAACAAATTATGGCCACCCCGTCCCCATGTAAACAACAACATGGAAGGGTTTGTGTTCTCAGTAAAAAGCATCTTCCACGGGTTTCATGCATGTGAGAATCTGCAAAAGGACGAGCTGAAGGACATAAGATTGAATTAAAAGATGGTCCTGGGTGGGGATGTGGCTCAGTTGAGCTGCTTGGTTGAGAAGAAGCAGCATGAGATTCTGAGCTCAGTGAGCAGCACTGAGGGAGAGGGAAGGGTGCTGGGAGAACTCCAGTCAGCTCTTGGCTGTCGGTGGGTGAAGCTTCCGGGAGTGGTGTTTGCACAACCAAGGCCCAACGCATGTTCGTGACCACTGTCTAAGGGAGGGGTGCTTAACTGCACTGATGGTACCACGAGAACATGTTAAAGATGATGTAGGATGAGAGCCAAATCCTAGAAGCTCTTTTAATTAACTTTCTGCTGTCCATCGAGGCCATTTTTTTTTAATATAACATGAAGCCCTGTGCCCACCCCCACCTTTCTGTGCAATAGCACAAGCAATTGAATTCTCATTGTTGATGAAAAAAATTCATAAGACAGGGTACAGCTGGTTATGCCTTTAGCAAGATGTCAAATTCAGCCTGCACAAAATTAATTGCATCTAATTAAACTGGGGTCATTGGCGTTATTATAAAGCAAGGCTATTTATTAGACAAAGAAAATTTCACAAATACCAATTTACTTTTCTTTCGGATTTGTGAAAGAGAAGAATTGTTTACTTAATTATATTTGTTTTGCTATTTTAATCTTATTACTTCTCAAAAGATCCACTTTAAATCCTGTCTCACTTTGGAAATTGTGTAATATTTTAGAATAAGGTCCCCTTGAAACAAGGCATTCAAAACAGAAAGGCATTCTGTAGGGTACGAGATGACAATTCACAAAGAATTAAAAGTGGATGTATAGCCACAGTTTGCTGTGGTGCTGGTGCTACCAACGTGAAGAGTTGTTTTTTTTTGTTGTTTGTTTTTTTTTTTTTTAAAGAAAAACAAATTAATAGCATGTGTATGAGATCAATGTGAAGTTTTAAAGATACACCATAATTAGAAATAAGGCACTTCGGTATGCACTTCTCATTTCAAGGAAGATGCTGTAGAGGTGAGACAGGTCAGCTTCTTTCTTCTCCCATGCCGGCTAAAACAGCCACTCCACTTACTTCCAGGAAATTATGCAAAAATTATTACTGTTGGAGTCAAGACAGTGATTCACTTTGCTGGCAAATGATGCTGGCTCATTTGACACACACACGAGAGAGAGAGAGAGAGAGAGAGAGAGAGAGAGAGAGAGAGAGAGAGAGAGAGAGAGAGAGAGAGAGGAGATCCCATATTCAAAGCCCCGTGTATCTCCGTTCTTTAAAGCTTCCTAGGTCCCTGTTTTGGGTCTAGCTAAGCTGGCCCTGCTTCTCGCTTTCCCACGCAAACACAGAGGAGGTAGCAGGTGTTTGTAATTGGCCTTGCTTCAGTCATTCACCAATAAACATGGAAGGCCAAGAAAGAAATGAATTTTGATTTGGGGGATAGCTGAGATAAGTAAACAGTAATCATTATTCAAACCAGCTGCTCAAAAACACTCTGGGGAGCTTTTTTTTTTTATCACACAGCCCGGAGGGAAGGATATAGCTCTTCCCCGCACCCCCTCGGTTCAGTCGCTCTGCGAGCGTGATCAAGAAGACTGTTATTGCTGGGCGTGGTAGCGCACGCCTTTAATCCCAGTATTTGGGAGGCAGAGGCAGGTGGATTTCTGAGTTCGAGGCTAGCCTGGTCTACAAAGTGAGTTCCAGGACAGCCAGGGCTATACAGAGAAACCCTGTCTCGAAAAACCAAAAAAAAAAAAAAAAAAAAAAAAAAAAAAAGACGGTTTTCTAGGATGACTTTATACCTGCATATGCTGAAGAAAATCCATCTCGAGTTAAGGTAGAAAGAGAGTGAAAATCAGACTGATCTGGGGCTACTGCGAAGAGAGGAAGGGAAGTTTTCTTCTTCATGTCGGGTTGGGTTGTAATGCTCATAAATAAAAGATATCCTAGATGCCTATCGGTAATGGCTATTCATCTTGTGTCCCCCACAGTGGCTAGGCCTCCTCCTATCTCCTCAATGCTAAGTTACGTAAGCTCAAGACGTGGGAGCAGAGCAAGAGCTGATCCTGACTGTGGCCAGTGAAAACCATGCAGGAAGCATTATACCAGAAGTAAACAGAAATCTGTGAGTGACGGCGAGCCCATGCTCTCAGCACGCAGGATACTGCGGCAGGCGGGCTCGGACGGGAAGGCTGGCCTTTGCAATGCAGAGGGATCTACCCCACACCCCGAATATTACTAAGCCTAGGATATTTCTTGGAAATCTCATTTCAAAAAAAGTAGGTAATCCATTATTCTTATTTCCTATTAAGCAGTTAAGACCTTTTCCGAAACGATTGAAGACTGACAAAGATCACACGGTCTCAGTTTTAAGAAGGTGATTATGTCTGGATTAGCAAATTTTGCAGGAAAATGTGACACGCCATGTAGGCCACACTCCAGCATTCGTCAGGTCTAATGAGCTGTGTTAGGCAGCAGTATCCAACGTTCTTTGGCTATGGTATTAAGCATAAAATGTCTTTATGGGATTATTGTAAGCCTAGCTTATATTTAACACTTACCACTTTAAAAAAAAACTGCTTTAAGAGAGATAACACCATCCAGAAAAACACAGCAGGGCTGAAACCCGGTGCACCATGCCAACCTTGACCTTGAAGGCACGGCTGACACACTCGAACTCTCACACACCTTCACATCTCTTACATAACAAATACGATTTTTTTGAAGGTAAATTCACATCCTTTAATGAGCATGAACAGGAGGTAGATTAGGTTTCCAAAGATTCCATTTACTTCAGTAGGCCCTGCCTTAGAAACTAAGCTTCCAATTTCAGAATCCAATATTTGGCGAGGGTGTTTTTGGATAAGGTCTCTCTAGCTTGCCTGGTGTTTCGTATATAGGCATCGAACTTTTCTTTCTGCCTCAGTCTTCTCTGTGCCGGGCCTGTGTTATCAGGCCTGGCTCTGCCAATTAGTCTTTTTTTTTTTTTTTTGGTTTTTCGAGACAGGGTTTCTCTGTATAGCCCTGGCTGTCCTGGAACTCACTTTGTAGACCAGGCTGGCCTCGAACTCAGAAATCTGCCATGCCTCTGCCTCCCGAGTGCTGGGATTAAAGGCGTGCGCCACCACGCACGGCTCTGCCAATTAGTCTTAAATGCTGCACTCCATTTCATATCGAGGACTGAACTCTTCAGGGCAGTGCATTCCCAACAGGTCTATCTGGTTCTGGATGTTTAACTAACGCAACACACCTGCTCTTGTACATTCTGGAGTACTGTACTGCTGAGCTGACATCCTCAAATACTTCTGTAAGAGGCAAGGTTGTTCCCACCCCGTGAAATGCTTTTGGAATGACTGTTAGTGATTGGGGTGGGTTTGATAGGAGCGGGAGGGAGATACAGGTGACAAGAGATTAACCAGCATGCCTTCTAAACACATATGAAGTTAACAAGGAACAAAATGAATCAATAAAAACACTCACAAAGAAAATTTACATTCTTAATAGCCTCAATAACCACAGGTTATATAATAGGGATATATAACAGCAATTTAGCTTTCCTGAAGATCCCTCCACCCCCTGACTCTACGTTATGGCTAATGAGGATGACGATGGTCAATCATAACAGATTTTCTATTTACAAGATAAAGCGATGTTTCTTAGAAACATTTAAGATCCTTCTTAAATATCGTCTTGAGAGAAATTAGAAAAGTCATGGTGTTCTCACAGATGATGAGCTCATCCCAGAACAGAAATGAGCCCATCTGAGAGAACAGTCTATAAATAATCTCTCCAAGGCGAGCCAGCAAGTGCAGCTTGTTATATGCTACTGCGAAGTACATTCATGTTTGCATAGCTGTCTCCAGGGGAAGAGGACTCGGTGCTTTTCCAATTTGGCTCTGCTCTAAGTCTCAAGTGGCTCTGGGAAATGGAGATAGGAACCAAAGGGTAGGAGGACAGAAAAGGGACGGGGGAAGCATTTTTTGGGAACTCCAATTCCTGACCCTCAGTTCTCTTCAATTGGAGAAGGAATATTTGGCTTTACATATAGGGTTTCTTTGTAGAATTTTACTTGAGAAGGTATTTCTGCTGAGGTTGGGTGTGTTGGTGTACTCCTTTAATCCCAGCACTTAAGAGGCAGAAGCAGGCTAGCCTTTGTGAGTTTGAGGCCAGCCCGGTCCAATATTGAGTTCCAGGCCAGCCAGAGCTACATAGTGAGGCCCTGTCTCAAAAACAAAAACAGCAAAAGCAAACCCAAACCAGACAAATACTGAAAGTTAAGCATAATGTGGTGGATACCACTATCTACCTGCTCTTATGAAATCCTCCTAACATCTGTGACAGAAAGACAGATACACAGGAAAGAGAAACAACAGCACAAGAGTATGAACTCTTAGGAAGATAAAATGAAATGTACAGAGATATTCAAATGTTTCAGCTGCCTGTGAGAGAGGCTACTACTGGAGGAGCAGGAATTGATACTGCAGAATCCTGGGAATGCTTAGGGGAGCAGAGATTCAGAGCAAGGCACAGACTACTGCAGTACTTGAAAGGGCCATCTAGACCAGCTCTCTGCCTGGATAACCTCTGGCCTCGAAGAATCAAGGAAGTTTATGTGCACATCAAAAGTGCTCTAGACTGGAATACCCTAAACACACTAAACTTCCAAGCCTTCCCTTCCTAGGGTCATCAGAACTACCAGACATGCCTACAACCCCTCATAGTGAGGTTCAACGGTTCTTTTCTACTGTAAGTCACAGACCAAGAGAAAAGACTAGATGCGTCCAGTTGACTGCAGCATTCCAGTGAAGGACTGCCCCAGTTTGGTAAGTTCCATCGGGGAGATCCGGACTCATTTGTTCCACCATACTCAGAGACTTGACCTCACTTCATGTGGTTGCCTTGGTAACAAACACACCAAAGACTTGCTTTCCAATAACTTACGTTTGGGTGCAGGCGAAAGACAAATAACAGATTTATAGACATTCTATAAATGTCTTAATAAGGGTAATGGGTCTAAAGAGAAAACTATGCCAAAGTAAGTGGATAAGCAGGATAAAAGAGAAAGTGACAGGGGTGTGCGTGTTTATCTGTAATAAAGCAGCCTGGGAAGGTCTCTCTGAGGAGATGATATATATCAAAACAACCTAGCCCACAACGGAAGACAACAAAATAGCCTTTATTATCCAGTACTTAATTATTATCAGATGGAAAGCAAAAGAAAAAAACAAAAGAAAAAAATTCATGGGAAATATGAAGCTCAGTAAAAACTTTCTAAAACAATCAAACTAAAACTTAAAGTATATTCAATGAAATTAAATATACTAACAATTCTGAAAGTGTAAAGAAAATGGAGAAATACCTTGAAAAATACATCTTATTAGAGTTGACTTGGTCCAAAAAGTAGGTACAATCAGATAGCTCTTAAGGAACGGAAGCAGCTTGGAAACAGATGCATAAATACCAGACCATTATTGTAGGTGACTTCATAGAAGAGGATCATTACAATATTATAGAGATACTTGGGGGATAATATGAAATATAAGTCCTTGCCCATTTTTAAGCCAGCATCATTCTAAAAGTAGACAAAATAGTCTAAGTCTATGAAAGACCCATGTCAATCATGAATACAAATGTAACAATATTAAGCAAGATATTAAAAATAAAGGCTATGAAAAAAGATAATTTACCTCAACCTGATTAGCTTATAGGCTGTGCCAGGATAATTCAACATTTTGAAAATCTCTAATGTACAGCACTGATTCATTAACAGAACAAGATAACGTGTCAAAGTTATTTCAGCAATGAAGGAAAATCATGTGACGGAATTAAAGGTCCACTTAGGATCAAAGTTCTTTGTAAATTATTAATAGAAGGGAACACTACTAATTCTATAAATGATTAGATAAGAAATATAATTAACACCACTCCGAACAGGGAAATTGTTGAAATAGTCTACTCAATCTGAGAAATGAGCTAAGGGTTCTAACCACTGTGGTTTCTAATCCTCTCTGTATTCAATCACCAATCAGGAAACAAAGGGAACAGAGACAGAAACCAGACAGAAACCAGAAGCATGGGATTGGAAAGAAATAAATCAAGCCACTGCACTTTGCAGAAGATATTATTGTTTAAAAGTCTCTAAAGAGGGGGGGGGGGGTTTGCACGGCTTTAATCCCAGCACTTGGGAGGCAGAGGTAGGTGGATTTCTGGGTTCGAGGCCAACCTGGTCTACAGAGTGAGTGTTCCAGGACAGCCAGGGCTAAACAGAGAAACCCTGTCTCGACCAAAAAAAAAAAGTCTCTAAAGAGCCAGGCTTGATGGTGCATGCCTTTAATCCTAGCCCCTGGTAGGCAGGGGCAGGAAACTGTGAGTTCCAAGATAGCCACAGGATCTCTGAGACAGTGCTAGAAGGACATCATCCTGTGGCAATCAATCATACTGGCCATGATTGGCATTGTCTTGTCAGTGTGAACACTCGTGTATTTTTCTCCGAAGTCCACCCTCATTGCACACACCAAAGAGAAACCCTACCTATGCAGAAGACATGGACAAGAGGGTTATGAGCAGCGGTGTGACCACAGCCAAGTAAGTCATTCACACGTGTGCAGAGAGTACAAAGAGTCGGTTCTTATTTATGTTAAGCAGTAATATGTCTCATGTAACTGAAACATGCTACATGGGTATACTGGCTGGTTTTGGGTCAACTTGACACAAGCTATAGTCACCAGAGAGGAAGGAGCCCCAGTTGAGAAAATGCCTCCATGATATCCAGCTGTAAGACATTTTCTCAATTAGTGATCAGTCAAGGAGGGCCCAGCCCATTGTGAGTGGTACCAACCCTGGGCTGGTGGTCCTGGGTTCTATAAGAAAGCAGGCTGAGCAAGCCATGGGGAACAAGCCAGTAGGTAACATCCCTCCATGGCCTCTGCATCAGCTTCCTCTAGGTCCTTGCCCTGTTCGAGTTCCTGTCTTGATTTTCTTTGATGATGAACAGCAATGTGAAAGTGCAAGCTGAATAAACCCTTTCCTCCCCAGCTTGCTTTTTGGTAATGGTGTGGTCTTTTTGTTTTGTTTTTGTTTTGTTTTTGTTTTTTTGTTTGTTTGTGTTTTTTTGTTTTGTTTTGTTTTTCGAGACAGGGTTTCTCTGTATAGCCCTGGCTGTCCTGGCACTCACTTTGTAGACCAGGCTGGCCTCGAACTCAGAAATCCGCCTGCCTCTGCCCCCCGAGTGCTGGGATTAAAGGCATGCGCCACCACGCCCGGCTTGTTTTGTTTTGTTTTGTTTTTCAGCAATAGAAACCCTGACTAAGACAATAGGTCAGGTAACAGGTCAGGTGGACTTGTGTCTGATCTTAAGAACACACACATTTGATTTTTAACGGATCCTAAACTGTGCTGTAACTAAAAGGGAGAAATGACAGGAAGGATAGGTAGGCATGTTTGTGGGCAGAATGTGATAAAAACAAATCCTAGTTTTTAGAGTTGAAACAATAGGTTTTTTTTTTTATTTGAAATAAAACCAGAGAACATAAGCATTTAATTTAGAGATATGTAGGTAAATACCCAAGGTAGTAGCCAAGGAGCCAAAACGTCCTGCTTCTAGAAAGGAGAGCAGTATGTGGGAGCTTGCATGCATAGCCTCCCCCACAGACACACACTGAAACTAACACTAACACTAAAACTAACACAACACACACACACACACACACACACACTCTCTCTCTCTCTCTCTCTCTCTCTCTCTCTCTCTATATATATATATATATATATATATATATATATACATACATACACACACAGTTTTGTACACTGTAAGAGATCAGGGTATTGGGCTCAAGGAATGACAAATATGGCTTCTGCCACCTTCATGGATATATGTAAACACCCATTTGATTATTAATATGTAAACACATCATATCAAATATATGATGTAACACAAATATATTGAATACACCTGAGAAGCACACATAAGTACGAGTTTACAAACAAGGTCTAACCCTTTGTACCAGATGTGAGTGACATGGCTGAACGGACACCTGGAGCTCCTAGATAAGACATTCTGGCCCCTTGGGGCCATAGCAGAGAGCAGCAGCCAAATCTGTAAGGCTGTACATACACAGTGGTCCAACCTCCTTATTTCACATTCAGAACAACGAGGATGAGCAAAACTAAACAGTTATCCTCCCAATGCAGACAGGGCAGGATTAGGTGGGTAGTGGGTATCAGGTTGATGTTTCTGGGCCTCACATAAAGCCGAGATACGGAAGTAATCTGACCGACTGAATGCATGGACATTATCATTTGTTGCTAGCCCTGGGCTTAGGGTTAACAATATATGCGGTATGTTTGCTTTAGGCCCAAAAGATAAAGAAATAGTGGGGGATGGGGCAGAGGATATTAAGGAGTACTGATGGGTATTCATTACTTCTTCATGAAAACAATGTTCTACATGCTTCCATTAGTCACTAGGAATGGGATAATTCTGAAAAATATCTATGCTTCCACTAAGCAAAATAGACCACAGAGTTGTGGTATGGTCATCAGGTAGCAGTGGCATAGAAATGTGGGATTTCGAGCTCAGCTGAGACACACTGAATCAGAATCACACTTCCTCAGGTGACACATAAGCAAGTTAAAGGTTGAGAAGCCTTTTCTGTTTTCCTGGAAAAATTGGAAACTTCACATATTTTATTAGGAATAAAAAGCTATGCAAATTACCAATAATATCTTGAAATAAACAACGATATCCTAAAACAGTGGTCCTCAACCTTCCTAAGGCTGAAACTCATGATGTGGTGACTACCCCCAACTATAAAATTATTCTTGTTGCTGCTTCATAAAATGTAATGTAAATATAGAATATGCAGGATATCTGATATGTGATCTCTGTGAAAGGGTCAATTGATCGCTAAAGGGGTCTCGACCCACGGGTTGAGAACCACTATCCTAAAATAAAGACCAAGAGAAACTACCTGGCAGACAATCTTAAAACAGTAATAAACATCAAACGATCAAAGTGAGAATTACAGCTCTCATGTTCTGGTATTCATTGCAATTAAACATTTAAGGGCTGCTTCTGAGTACTTTAGGGTTGCATAATGGGAAATCTGGTGGTCTGCCACATGCATACAGCGTCAGTCGCTTAGGCCTGTGGCCTGGTCAGTCCATGAAATTAGCGTACTGTCCAAAGATAAATGAAATATAAAAATGTGACCTCAGGTAGCTGGGCATTGGGCCAGAGCAGCAATCACCAGTGAAAATAACCCAACACACAAGTGGGGAAGGGTCTGAGTGAAAGCCAGAGCTAAGCATACGAGGACACACGGCTGTCTTTCGTTAGACAGACAGGCACCGCACGGAACACACCAGATAGACAGACAGGCACCGCACGGTACACACCAGGAAATCAACTCAAAAGCTCACCTTGCAGAAAGGCTTGGCTTCCCACTTTTGCTGCAGCTGGTATAGATTCCTGGGCCATCGTCAAAGAAGCTTCCGAGTGCCAACTTCTGTCTGATAGACTCTCTCTCATTCTTCTGTGCCTAAAATTTCAAGGGGGAAAAAAAAGGTGCCAATTAGTGGGCGGATATAAGGCAAGCATAGGCGTCCCATCTTGCTAAGTTTCTTGGAACGTAACATTAGACAAAAAAATAAGCGGGCTGAAGTCCAGAGATGTTTCAACTATTAAAAGCTGAAGTGAAATCAGTCTCTTATGGCTCTAATTCCAGTTCTTTGGTTGCTTTTTTTTTTTTTTTTTAATATCTCCAGTTTGGGCATCGACTGTGATGCCTATCCATCTTCATTGGGCTGGAAGAAGCTGCTACTCAGGGCTAACAATTTCTCCTGAATTTAATCACTCTGATCCCAAATAAGGCTTTCTCCCAGATCTTTGGCCCACACCCTCAGTACCAAGAACAATAACGCACTCAGCTGTGCACACTGGATTCTGGGAGCTGGCTGAGGCCATAGCTTGGTCTGGCACAGAGCCAACCAGACCGATGTCACAGTCTGCCTGCACTGGGCCTCCAGTCTTGCTGGGTATGACTGCTTCTGTGTGCCTCCTATTTCCAGAGTATGTATGAGTATGGATATAATGCCTGGGATGTTTGGAGAGTTGTAATTGGCCTTGTCGGTCTCATATTTTGATTCGAAGCATGCATGGTAAAAAGACCTGAGCTCGGCTACTCTGATCATTTGGGTATGTTTACAATACTCAGCTTCCTATTAAAAGCCCCATAAAAACTCACTAGGCTGAACTTTTCAGCCCTTTAAACGATGGGGTAGAAGATTGGATATGATTTCCTTAGTTAAAAATAAAACCACTACAAAACCAATCAGAATGCCTGGGCTGAGAAGATTCGGGGGGTTCATGAGTGGGGCCATTTTGTGTACTGAGCAGGTTCTTCAGAACTGCTGAGACCTCTGTCTGCTCATAGGACCTGGTGGTGCTAGCATACTCCCTACAGAAGGTTCTAGAGTCACACTGGTGCTCTCCTGGGTCAAAAAGATCCAGTACATCCAGGTGGAAGGACGGGCTGACAAACGACTTCCTTCATTCCCACATGAAAGCCAGGACAAGGACTCCTCCAGCTCCCAGCACACTCGGATCACATGTGGCTGTCTGCATTTCAATCTAACAATTGGTTAATTAAAATTTAAATTCAGTTCCTCAGTCAACCTGGTTTCGTTTCTGGAGCTCCAAAGCCATCGGGGATGTGTGTGGATTTCACATTTGACAGCACAGTAAAATATGACAGCATAGTATTTTACAGTGCTTCATCAAGCTATGTTAGAACGAACTAGGGTGTTTTAAAGTACACACCTTGGGGTGCTAGATCCAGACACTTAATTTCAGAAGGTTTGAAAACTTGTTATTCAAAGAAAGCTCACCTAACCTCTCCTCTCCTTTAACATTTTTAAATTCTTGAATACCATAACCATTCTAATTTACACTTAGCAATGATATCTATCTATCTATCTATCTATCTATCTATCTATCTATCTATCTATCCAGCCAGTCATTGCCCCCTCCACACCATCTTGGCACATACCAAGGAGAGAGTGAGTGTGTGCACATGCATACGATACAGCCACAAAGTGATAGACCATTTTTTATACAGATATTTTTACAGGAAAGATGTTGATTTCGTTCTGTGCATTGTCCTGCTCCAATACTGAGCACTACGAAAGTCACTATGAGACGGTCAAGGAAAGCAGCAGTGCCTTTCGTTTGGCTCACCACTCGGAAGTGTGGTGCTGGCCCCTCTGTCGAGGCCTACCACACCGTCACACACAGGCCAGCCTTGTGAGACACACCCCATACCCATCTGTACTTAGCACAAATGTAGCCTAAGATAGTGAGCCTATGTCTCAACCACAAGTCTTCAGCAGTCCCAAAACTGCTAAGTAGAACTGAGTATTTAAATAAGAACCAGGAGAACTAGTCCAATCCTGGCCCTGGTCTAGAACAGACTTTGATGAAGGGCAAAGCCATCCCCGCTGGGCTGTGTGAACACCCCCTTGGTTTCTTGACAGTTATTTCTGGAATGCAGAGTGTTACCAATATTGGTGTTGGGAGAACACTAACAAGTCACGTTTCCTCTGTTTCCCTTTAAAAGATTTCACTGAGCAGAATAAGGAAAAATAAAGAGGATATAAATGTTAACGATAATCCTATTACTTATGTCATTGCTAACAGTTAGTATATTTCCTCCTAGGCTCTCTCTCTCTCTCTCTCTCTCTCTCTCTCTCTCTCTCTTTCCTTTTTTTTTTAATTGTGCATATACTGAAAATTGTCCATAGAAGCACTTCATACTCTTTAAAAACTCGTTTTCAATGATTGCTTCTCGTCCCACCCTATGGAGTTTCCCTCCACAGTTAGCCATTTGGGGTTGTATCAAATTAAAAATACCATCTTTACATAAATCCCTGCCCACATGTCTGCTGATCTCCCAGGGATCAGTTCCTGGCAGTAGGATTGCCAGATCCACCGTGTGTGAACATTTGCTGCAGCTCTTGACACATCTTGTCACAGTGCTCCGAAGAAAAGCTGCTCCCGTTCACATGCCCACCAGCGATGCAAAGCCGGCTTCTGCCAGCTTCCAGCTAACTGGGAGCACTTGCTGGGGTTTTGCATTTGCTAGGCAGGCGTATTCTCTTAGTTCAGTTCCTTCCGTTTATCAGAAAGAATAACTGTTTAAGTGTTTGCTTTCCCCTGAATGACTTGTTCCTTAAGTTTGTTTCTTTCTTTTCTTTTTCTACAGAGATCTGACAGTTTACATTTTGCTATATTAAGGGAATTTGACCTTTTGACTTTTAGCTGTGTTTGGACGGTTAAGTCAAGAGCTTGTCTCCTCTGTCACATTGCTGGTGGCTTTTGTGCATGGAAGTCTCTTTTCAGTTCAGAATGGAGAAGAATCTCTATTTACTGAGGAGTTAACAGAGAGAGTTTGGAACTGCTGGCTGATGGTAATGAAGCCAGCAATAATGGCCACATCATGGTTAATCCTCCAATAACTTCTGTTTTGAAGATGAGGAATGGAGTGTAACAACAGGCTATCCTATCTGTATGGAGAAGAACTAAGGTTTGAACATATGCTTTCTGGTCCCATATCTTTCTTCTCTTCTACACTGAGGGGAAAACATGTGCAGACTAATACTGACAGACTAACAGTGGACACTATGGCCAAAACAGTGTGAGACGAGACCTATGGATCAATTTCTTCTCTGACATGGACATGACACTTTCCCAGAAAAGCACTGAACACGAGCAAGCCAAAAAGCAGATCACATATGACCACAGGTCAACTGCAAACAGAGATCTCTGCAAACACTGCGGCACAGAGCATAGATGACCAAAGAGGAACCACAGGCAGAGATGTTTACAAACATCTTCGCGGCCATGGTTATCACCACTACAGCTCAGCCGTCCTTTTAGAACGGCTGATTCCAAGGGTTTCAAGTACTATAACTCCCCTTAGTGGCAAAGCCGGGATCTTTCGCTTTCTGAGGAATTCTATCCATAGGCCAATTGGATCTCACAACTCCCAAAGCCGGAGATGAAGCCTTTGGAGAAAGGGAGAGGCTAATGCAAAATGACACCATCTGGATGCCCTGTAGCCTGCAGAGCCATGTCCACTACTAAAAAGCCTTGGGAGACACTCTCATAAAACAAAATGTCTAAAATTGATATTGCTAGTAAAACATCAAAGAGCAACTGAGGAATAGTGGCTCACGGCCACAAGATAGAAAAGCTGTCCAAAACTAAGGTGGAGGTGAAACTGTGCTTAGATATTGATGCTTAGCCAGATTTGGGCAGTTTGTCCTAGGCTATGACTGCATTCCTTACCACCACACACTATGTCTGGGCAGATATCACTTACAGAGGCCATCAAGGCTGTTGTGAAAGCTACAGGTATCTCCTAGACTACACACACAACAATCCTTTCCTAGGGTGAGACTTATCTACCCAAATATGTCTAAAAAGAAATGAGCAGGATGTTCTGCCTGGGTAGACGTCATCTATTTGAAATCCGCCTGTCTCTGGGTCCTTTCTGCACTGTTTCCAGGACACAGAACAAACCCATCCCTTATATTAATACAACTGTATCACTCCTGCATCCTCTGCTAGGTTCTTTCTGCTTACTTCTGGGCCCTGTTACTTTGCAGAACCATGATGTCTCTGAAGCAGGGCTACTTGCTATTTAATGTGATAATCTGCCAAGAAATTTACAAGGGAAGGATTGGGTAGTTCTTACATTTCTAAAGTATATTTAACTGGCACACAGTATTTGTATGGAGACACATCTGTAAAGTATAAGGAACACCGTGAGGGGAAACAACACCCTAGCCCTAATTATAAAGTCACTGGTGTTCAGACCAATACTAGGGCTTCCTCCTCCTAACTCATGCACATGCTATAACCATAGCCAGCCAGAAAGGCTTGTCAGAGCAAGAGGAACTTAATATTCTGCATGAATATATATATATATATATATATATATATATATATATATATATATTCTTTAAATATATATTAAAGAATCTCTGCCTAAAATAGAAAAAAATCCCAGAACCTAATTGATGAGAACTGTACAGAAGTGCTGTGGAATGAAGTTACTGATGCTAGAGAGATGGCTCTGTGTTTCAGAGTACTGACTGCCCACAAGCCTTGACTGCCCTTTCTCCATCTTCTATGCTACTGCAAACAGAAGAACACGCTTGCAAAAGCAATGAAGTAAATGCAGTGGTTTCCCTATCCAGAGGTTTCAGATCAGAGACGCAACAGGAAGGGCTTGGAGGGAATCTGTCTGGACTAAGCATGTCCACATACATCATTCTTGTAATTCCCTAAGCAATATGGCAAAGAAGGTATATGAGAGTCTACACAAACTCTGCGCTACTTTATGTTGGAGACTTGAACATTTATAGGTTTTGCTATCTCTATCTGACTCCATCTCTGTCTGTCTTTGCCTCTCAGTCTCTGTCTCTCTCTGTCTCTGTCTCTCTCTCTCTTTGTGTGTGTCTGTCTATCTTGGAAGACATGTCCCATAGATACTAAGAGACGACTACACTTTCTACAAGGCTAACAAGGAAAATGGCATTCACAGAGAAAGAACTTCCTAAGTACTATCGGCTGTATTGTCTTGGGAGCTATTGGTCTTCGGTGGAAGACAGGGTTCCAGGAGCTGCTGAGACATGAGTTCGTCAAGTGGAGTCTATGCATGAGTACAGGCACACACACATGCTCTCTCTAGGTGGCACACTTCTTTGAGTCAGCAGTTCCCTTACTTGGGTGTGCATGGGCATCACCCAGGGGGCCTGTGAAAGCACAGGCTATGCTTCTGTGCGTGAAGGCTGGGCTGCGGCTGAGGGTGTGCATGCCAAACAAGCTTCCAGATGCTGCTGTTCTAAGCAGAGTTAATTCCCCTCCAGCCATGCCCACATCTGTTCCATGTTGCCAGTCCAGCCTCTGCAGCCAGGGGCATACGATTGTCTGGCCCTGTGCGGATGCCTGTTTTGCAGCAATTGATGATCATCTTGACCCATCACTTAGCAATACCTGGCTCATCCACCAGGGAGCCCAGCTGGGATTCTGAAGCTCCCTGTTGAAATGTGTGCTTCCTTCAGGAAATGGTGGTCACTTGTTTCTCCCTTCTGCTTGGAAGACAGCTGGACTCTAATAACTGCAGGCAACCCTCCAGTTTTGGGCGAGGCTGAGGCTTTTAAACATCAGGAAGCAGATGTACAAAATGGGTTTGTTCAGTGGCAAATTTCATTGGATTTTTTTTTAAAAAAGTTAAATGGTAGAAAGAAAACTCGGGTATATCGATGATACTCCTTAATTACTTCCTTGCCGAGATAAACCATGGATTTGTAACAAGATCAAAATAGGAATATAGTACTCTATGAATGGAATATAGTACTCCATTTCTCCAAATGGAATGCTTTTGAATGTCAGGTGCATAAATACTTGTATGCTGCAGGCTATTTCAAATTCTTGTATTCATTTTACTCCTTGGGAAGTGCTTTGAAATGACAGATAGAGAAGTTTGATGGCATTGGGTCTTTCCGCTGTATGGTGGAATGAATATTAAGCCTGGACACTTTCTTTTTCATGTAGTATTTCTGAAATGTTCCATCTTAGACACTTACATTAGACACTTACATTAACAAAAAGGTTATAATGAGATATCAGACACAGGTTTCCTAAACTGCCTTTGAGATGTCTGGACCACTACTTGGGAAAGCTGGTCTTCAATACCCATTATCCAGGAGGGGAATCATGGGGGAAGGTCCATCTGTTTTGCCTGAGAATGGCTGACATCAAAAGCTCTGGGCTGCTAGTTCATAGGATGAGATGTTTATAGTAGTGCAATCATGAAGGTGGTTTTGAGCAGTGTTGTTGACTGCCTGCCTTCTCACGCCATGAGGCAAACAGAAGCCGCTGAAAAGGGCCCTGCTACCAGAACATTCTGACGGCTAACAACTAAGGTGTCTAGCAAAGACCTAGCCTTAGCTCAGTCGTCACTTAGAACAGGAAATTTGGTGATGAGAAAAAGCACAACTCTCAAGCCTGCCTGACTGCTAGAAGCCTGTAAGCGAAACCCTTACAGGATGCCATCAGCTTTCCACCCTCTGATCAGGGTCCCAAAGAGAGGCTGTTGAGAGCAGCCTGGGCCCACTTCTAGTTCTCAAACGACTGCACACACCAACTCCTTCTGTACACTGGACAGAGTCATCTGGCAACTCTATTTTTAACAAGTGTGGGCATAGACGCCTGTAAGCCCATCATGGTCATCTGGTATCACCCTCAAGAACACAACAGTCCAAAGCACTGCCTAGGTATGAAATGGCCCTGGTCAACTGCCAGGAAAATGGTGTCTTCAACCCACTAGCCAGATGGATTAGGATCTGGGAGAGTGGGAGACAGAAGGACAATTTGACAAGAGGGCAGGGTAGGAGCTAGGCCTGAGGATACAGGTGGGGACTGACACTACTTCAAGTTACAGAAACTCTTTGAGCCTCAGGGTGTTTTGTATTTTAAGAAGAGATAATATCTATTTTTCATGTCTAAACAAGTAAATGTAGAAAGTGCTCGCCATGTGGTCTGACAGGGAGAACATGATAGCTGATAGTTTATTAATAGTAGCTGATGTTGATATTAAAAGGAAGAGTGGGCAGAAAAGGAAAAAAAAATGAAAATGCTAGAAACATCTGGAACAGGTAAGTCCATAAAGACAGAAAGTGGCTGCCAAAGGCTAACTGGACAAGGATACAGAAGGATTGCTAATGGTCCCAGGTTCATGTGGGGTAAATAAAATGTTCTCAAACGAGACAGTAGTTTGCACAAGCTTATGAATATACTAAAAGCCATTTTAAAAAGTGATTGTTGTTGTTGTTGTTTTGACAATGTCTCACTATGTAGCCTTGGCTGGCCTGAAACTTGCTATATAGACCAGGCTGGATTTGAACTGGAACTCACAGAGATCCACCTGCCTCTGCCTCCCAAGTACTGGCATTAAAGGGATGTGCTACCACTCCTGGCACCAAAGGAATTCGATGTGTGAGAATTATATTTCAGCTTTCATAAAGTACTGTACTGACTCCTCCCAAAGAAAGAACTAGAGCCCTAATGTAATTCCGAAGAAGAGAAAGTAGAGGAGAAAGGAGGCCAGGACGAGAAAGGGAGGTGAATGTGGCTTGCTGAGCAAAAAGAAACTTAATGTGCACACTATAAACTCTAGAAACAGCCTATTCCCTGACCATCATGGCTGACTGAGGTATGGCCATTGGGTGACAGACGCAGAGGACCCAGAACCATAAGCCGAGAGCATCACACTGAGAACCTCTGATTCCCCACTCTGAAGAAAAGGATACCCCAGGGCCAAAACTGGCAAGGATTTCCCAGAGGTGGCAGGGGAGAGCTGAAAACACATGGGACACAGGGCCCAGGCTTGGGTGACTAACTTGGTTCTGCAGGCATATTCACGCCTCTGAGACAGGGAGCTGAGCTGGGAGGGTTAATGGAGGTCGGGGCGGCTTTGCCTTGGTAATTGTGTGGGGAGGGCAGAGCCTGTCAGAAATGGCAGCTGGCATTCCGTGCTCCTGTTTATTGCAGTTTATCTCAGGCAGTCATTTCCATTCACCTTTTAAAATAAACATGAGGCACAGCTGTGCCTTCACTTTAAATATTTCTCCTTCCAGCCTTTTATGTTTTTTTTTTTTCCCTCCATGGGGTCCTCCCTAATCTTTCTCTGTAATTAGATGGAAGACACTTGGGACAACACCTCTGTGGGACAAAGCTGAGCTGGCCAGGTCCTGGGACTGCACTGCTTCTCTTATTCTGTGCATGGTGGCCTGGGAACAGAAGGCCTTGGGGACAGGGCTGGAGCCAGTCTGAGGCTGTGTGCTAAACCGAATACTCACGAACTCCTTTCTTCTGTCTGCTAATGTTCATTTGGATATCCTCTACCCTGGCACAGCCTTGGATAAAGAATATGGAGGTCCATACTGTATGTGGGCATTTTTCCAGGGCAGCACCTATTCTGTTTCTAAGCTCCTAGAGGGAAGACTCAGCCTCCCTTCTATGACCTTGCTGCAGTGTATGCGTGGTCAAGAAGGCTGCTGGAGAACGATGGAGGAGGTGGGTGGTGGACATCCGCTGAGGGCCTCCTTGATCTCACACATGCTCGGTGGTGACGGTGGTTCTTCCTCTTCTTCCTTCTCCTCTTCTTTCTCTTCCTCCTCTCCCTCCTCCCCCTCCTCCTCTTTCTCCTCCTCTTCCTCTTCTTCTACCTTCTTCCTCCTCTGCCTTCTTCTTCCTCCTCTCCCTCCTTCCCCCCTCGATCCCCCTCCTTCCCCTCCTTCTTCTAAAGATTTACTTTTCTGTGAGTCTTTGCCTGCACAGAATGTGTGTGTGTGTGTGTGTGTGTGTGTGTGTGTGTGTATGCGTGTGAGTGCCACATATGAGCCTGGGGTCTGAGAAGGCCAGAAGAGAGACTGTCAGATCCCCTCGAATGGGATTTACAGGAAGTCGTGAGCTGCCATGTGGGTGCCAGAAGCCAAACCTGGGTCACGTCCGAGGGCAGAGTGTGCCGTCTCTCGGGCCTCTGTGGTTCCTCAGCAGTGACCACAGCGGAGCAGGGGCGTGGTGGGCTAAGCACACATCCCTCATTCATGGCCGAGACCTCCGCTTTTCCTCCTAAGGACTGTGATCTGTTCTCTATTTAGTTTGGTTTTGCTGTGGTTATTGAATAAGCCGGGTTCTTAATGAAACCTCTTTCCTACAGGCAGGCCTTCCCCAAGGAAAAGGGACAGCTGCATAATCTTTTCCTTCCTCTGCCTCGGTGAATCTAATTTTAGTCATCGGAGAGTGACCTTTCCCCCTGAAGGCTGTTTGTCTGACTTTAAAACGGCACTGTAAAACAATCCCTATACGCATGTGGTATTTATTAATGTGACCCGTTCAGGAACTGTGTGGCACCTGAGCAGCAAACACTGATTTTCCAACTGGTTTTAATGCTGGACCTTAATGAGGGGAGAGTTCACAGAGAAGGAAAGGAGGTTTCATTTGGGGTTTTATTTTTATTTATAAGCACTTTGTTCTCTCAACTAGCAATTTGTGCATATGTTTTAGACATTTATACTTATAACAGTGAGTCAATGTACTTGTGGAATAAAATAAATGTATACTTGAGGAATAGGCCCCATTACATTTAACTGATGGATACAAGATCAAAATGACTGTAGGGTACTTTCTATGGCATCTAATTTATTTTTTTCCTTAGTTAACCAGAGACCAAAAACATTAAAGGGGGAAAAAAAACCTTTGAAAAGGAAGATTTGGATTAGGTAAAGTGATTTTTACAGTGAAAATTGTTTTTCTCTTCTTTGTACTCTGAAAAAAGTACAAACGTTGATCAATTTCACTAGAAGCTCATAATAAAATTACAATTTTCTTCCCTCTAAGCATAATGAAGCCTTCGCAGTGACCGTGAGTATAAACAGCACTATGCTCAGACTTCAAGGCACTTGCCCAGGGACGGAAACTAAGAAGCTGATGTGACCAGGAGCCAAGCCCTGTGTTCCGCGTCCAGCACACTGTATACCTGTAGCACCCCACATGCCTGGAAGTTTCACCCAACAGGTCGTTCATTTGTTCTGTTAGTACTACTTCTCCTGAAATCGAGCATGGCCTTCGACTGCCTGTACTTCGTGGAGGCCTAGACTATGACTTGTTGAAGGTGGGGACCTAAGCTCTTGGAGCCCTACTCAGGTTGCCAGTGTAGCTCAGCTCACTTACTCCAGGCATCTGGTTCCCTCCGTGTTTCTAGGTAGGTTACAAGCACAGTGGTCACGATCTTATTGTTAGCGAATTAGTAACGGTATGCCTTTCATTGTTTTCCTTAGTGTGAACTGATCTGGACCTTTTTTTTTTTCTTCTAAAAAATGAGTTGACAAAGAAAACTGTGACCAGTTCTCTGGCACTGAAGACCACAGGACACAAGAGAAGGACACCCTTGCTCTGCAGGGTTGGATAAGTGATCTCTGACTGATGGCGGAGTGTCCCAAGGGTCTTTTGTGTACCAGCTTCCGCCCAGTGGGGGAAGGGCGGACAGCTGGGGTTTCAGGACACAAAGTCACCACCCTGAGCTCTTAGTCCCTCGTTGGAGAACACCGGGGATGAAAAATACACAGGGCAACATGGCCCAGCACATTCAAGTTTTACCCCCTGGAAGAATACAAATCATTATGAGATAATAAGATATACAGTAAGCACCTTAAGGAGCCTCCACATTCACATGCAGAGTTTAAGACGCAGATGTCACCGCTGACCAAATCTGAGGAATGAACATGCTAAAAACGTCTTCCTCTGTCTCACTCTGGCCAAAGGCACTAACGACATCTTTGACAGATTGGAGGATCCCTACCTACTCTTCATGTTCTCCAGCTGAGAACTACACTTGACTTTTGTCAAATCATAAAGGACGGAGGACTGTGTGTGTTTAGGTCTCTGTGGGCAGACAAGCATATACTTGTAGCTTGATTTCAGGACCTCACCCATATAACTAAAGCTATTTTTACTTTGGCCTGTTATTACCAGACAACTACCACATAAGACATTCCCAAAATATATTTACTGACTGACGTTCAAAAGAAAAGACTAGCAGCGTACTAACAGATATTACATCGACCCCAAACTTCTCTGTAAAACTTTTTTTATTTGTTTTCACCGTTAAAAACAAACTTAGATCTGTTAGCTCTGTCCAGTAATTGTTTCTACTGAACCGCTAAAATATGTCAATGATTAAAAAAAATCCCTTTGCATAAAATGCTACTTTGCAACGAAGTACATAATAGGAATTGTTTCAACTTTAGAACACTAACCTGGATGGTTTGGCTGTTCTAGTATCAATGAGTAGAAGCTGGGAAGAACCGGGGGCCTGAACTGGGGTCTCCAAGCTTACTGTGGTAAATTCTGTGCATTTAGTTTTTTTCAGTGTATAACGGCAATGACCACTGTGTGTGGAATTTGGCAACCTTCCTCAAGGGCAACTTTCCTCCCTCTTAGAAAAATGGTCCAATTGTTTATAAACAAAGCGCTCTCCCCCCCTTACCTTTTTATAATTCCCCTCCAAATCCAATGGGGATTCTCGACTGATGATGTCATGATCCATTCCATCACGGTCCAAATTCATCCTTTAACTCTTTAGAATTTCACTTAAGAAATAATCTCCCATGAATCCTGACAGGCTGAAATGCCAACTGCCCAGTCCCTTGGTTACCACTCATGCTGGCATGGAGAGCCTGTGCCTGGCTGCAGTGTCCTTGCCCCCTTCTGCCTCAGACACTGCCCCGCCCGGCCTGCCTGGCTTCTTTCTCCCGGGCACTGGGCAGCTGCCTGCTGTAAGGCGCACTCCGTTCCTGACAATCGGCTTGTTGAGAGAGTCCAGCCCTGCCTACCATCTGCTGTCACCTTCCCTGAATGATCTGGCCCAGATTCTTGCCACAGCACCTTTCCTGCTCCCAAAAAGGGAAAGGGCAGGTGGTGGGGGTGGTGAGTGGGGGGTGGGGGGTGGGGGTGGGGTGGGGGACCGGGGACAGTAAGCTTCAGCCAGCTGACCTGACCGACCCCAGTTCAGGGCCCAGTGTGAACTGGAGTTTTGGTGAGGCACTCTGAAGCCAGTAGACCGGGGGATAAAAATAGACACAGAAACTTGCAGAGCCCGGGAGATCTCACTGTGAGCTGAGTCGGGTGCCCCACACGGAATGAAAACTATCATTTAAGGTGACCACCTAAGACACATGTTTGCCATTTTGCTTTTTCCCTGTGACCAACGGGAAGCACTTCATCTCTTTTTTCCAAATTGTTTTTGAGATGTAAAAGTTTCATAGTTCTGGAAGGAGCACTAGGCCGAAGACTAAGACTGCTTCCAACCCAGAGAAAGCCTTCCCTGCCCCGGAGCGCTTCCAACCCAGAGAAAGCCTTCCCTGCCCAGAGCACGGCTTTGTCCTGTAATATCGGTAAGAGAAAGGGATCCATCAAGTTTCCTTTTAAGACTCAGCCAGTGGCGGGCTTTTTCACAGAAGCACGCTTTCTTTTCTACTGCCCTCTTTACTCTTTTTCCCATGGCTTCTGGGTTTGTTTATGGGTTTTGCATGTGGGGGCGGGGGAGGGCCACAGCTGGAGGATGTTTGGCTCAAAGAAGCAGACAAACAGAAGTTCAGAGGCACACGCTCCGGAATACTCATACACATCACATTAATACTCCCATAAACTAAAAAATAAAAAAGGCTATTGCTTCAAAACAACAGCGTGCAGGGGAAACCAGCCACAGAAGGACTCAAAGGCCAAGCTTCCACTTAGCAACGGGCCTTACCTTCTGAAATGCTCACACGGAAAATTGCAAATGTACTCGTCAATCAATCCTCTGTACACATTCCGGAGCAACGGCTGTATGGCTAAGAACAGTTCTGAAGGAAAATGCCGTTCAATAGAACTTTGTTCCGCCATCTCAACCTCTGCTCATAGGCTCACCTTTAGCTGTTTACCTCTGTAAATGTTTTTTAAATTCAATTTGTGTTGGACTTGTGATATGAACACGGCTCAGTGGGTTTTATGGTAGCCCTCTTTCTATCAGGCAAATATTTTCTTCTCAGAGCCCAGATCCAAATCTAAATCCTTTTATTCCATCCCTCCTCCCCCACCCCTCCAACCAGTCCTCTCCACTCCCAAGGGGATGAATAGCCCTTTTGTGAGGTATCACACTGACAAGTTTCATCTTGTGGGATACATTTGCAAGGCCCTGTCTTACTCTGGTCCAGATCCTTGGACTCTCATTCCAGATGACAGTGTCCTGGAGTGTTTGTTTGGATTTGTGTGGCAATGGCGGCCACCGAGTGCTGGCTAGGGTTGTGACCACAATGCAAAGCAGTCACAAGGTCAAAAGGCTATGGGGTTGAAATGATATTCCTACCTTGAAGGGTCCTCTGTATCCTAACGGATCAGAGGGGATGGTGAAGAAAGAAGCCCACATCTTACACGATGTGCAACTGTGTAACAACAAGTGTGCTTTACTCGGGCTAGGCACCTTACATGCGTTTCCTCTATCTTTCAATAACCCTATGGAGTATGTATATATTAATGCCAGCTGCATTTTATAGCCGAGGGCGGAGGAGGGCACCTAGGGATTTGAATCTAGGTCCTCTGCCTTGGTGGCCCACACTGTAAATGGGTGTGCTAGAGCCCCCTACTGGCTGACCCCATAAGCAATAAACATAAACAGCCACGATAAAAGTGGATTTGTTTTGTTTTGTTTGTTTTGTTTTTAGGATGTGTTTAAGAGAAACCCAGCCGCACTCCCAGTCATATGTTGGGTTGTTTTCTAAATCATACATCTGGAACACCCAGCATGCACCGCGGCAACCCTCCTGCTGCGGGCGCCTTACAAAAATGGAAGGGAAGCTGCAGCCCTCATGACCTGGCACACGGTCTGGTGAATTTTCACCTCTGCTTGATCATTGCACTCTAAGGCGCCTCAGAAACTTCTTTCTGACAGCTATTACTGTTTTAGGTCTTTTTTTGGGGGGGGGCTAGGGGGAACAGGGATTTGTGCTTAATTACTTTATTCGCCCCACTGCGCCTGCCACTTTGTTGCTTTGCCTATGGTGAGTGAGCGGTCACTGCGGAGCTGCTGCGTGGGTGAACAGCGAGGAGTAGATGTGTGGCTGGAACCGCTTCCTCCAAACGTTCTGTCTACCGTGAGAAGCAGCAAGAGCTAACATTAGTGTTTTTCAACCCACACTTTGTGGGGGCTCCTGTGAGGCTGGCTGGCTGCAGGAGGAGCGCCACCTCTCGGTAAGAAGGCTACCTCTCTGTAGGACAGTTCCACTGAGGTGTTAGGATAGCTCCATCAGAAGAACTATACACAGTCTACAGGGTGGAACCCAGAGAACTGGCTTCCCCAGAGGAGAGGCAAAGTTACTGCATCTGGGCTCACTTCTCCCTCCTTGTCTGTTCTACATCATGGACAATTTTTGTCACTCATTTGAGTCCCTATTGTAAGTCACTGAGCAGTTTACAACTGATAAGAAGCAGGACTAAAGCTATAAAAATTTAGAAGTCAGAAGACACCAAGACACATAAAATTCTGATAATACCTCTTTACCTTCATTATATCAGTACGGAATTGAAACTAGCAAAATTATACTTTTATCATTAATTTACACACACAAATTATACAAATAATAGTACACTTGTACTATTGTATATATAGTATATATTCATTTATATAATATATACAATAAATATTGTGTACATGATACAAATGTGTTATTAATAATGCATTAACTATATATGTTTATACATACAAATGTATACATACATGCATCAGTAATGTCAACTTTTAGAAATAGAACACTGAGCCAGGTGGCGGTGGCACATGCCTTTGATCCCAGCACTTGGGAGGCAGAGGCAGGCGGATTTCTGAGTTTGAGGCCAGCCTGGTCTACAGAGTAAGTTCCAGGACAGCCAGGGCTACTTAGAGAAACCCTGTCTTGAAAAACAAACAAACAAACCAACAAAACAAACAAACAAACAAACAAAACAAAAAAACACTGAATCCAGCATGGGTATTTTACTACTGTACAAAAATTATGAGGATCGACAGTAAGGAAGCACAGAAGGAACTTCCTTCCTTCTTATCCTAAGTAAAAACTGTGTTCTCACAGACAACTCAGAGCCTCCCACAGCAGGGCTGTGAGAGCCTGCGCGTGTCTGCGGAGGCAGAGCAATAGTGACTCCTACAGTGAGCTCTCAGCACACAGGCCCACTGTGCAAACCCTCTCCAGGTGATCTGATAGTCCGGGTCCTATCATGCGTGACAAAGTGATCTTTCATCCTCTCTAGAGTTTCACTACTCTTGGAGCAGAGCATCAATAAAGCCCAGGGGCCTGTAGAAACATTCTCAGGTCTAACTGCAGGCCTACCAAGTCATAAGCTGTACTTCTGAAGATCCCTGCAACCTCGAATTGTATCTGACGTTTCTGAAGCACTTCTGGGAGAGCTTAGGGAGACAGATCATTATCAGCCTTTTTTTTTTTTTTTTTTTTTTTTAATGTTTCAGACTGCATTTCCGGACAGGGTGGCAAGACCCAGATTTTTGTTGCTTGAGAGCAACAGTGTAGTAAATTTCACTTCCAAGAGGTCCTAATGAACACAAGACTGGATAAAACAAATCTAGCCACTGCCCTGGCAGACAAGAGCTGAATATACGGGGGGGGGTGGGGGGGGGCTTTGTAGTAACTCCATAAGCTAAGACCACACCATTATGCCTGTCCTTCCTGCAGAGAATGGCCTGAAAGGGGCTATGCAGGAAGAAGACAGGCCTAGATACTAATGCTCTCTCTCAGAAATGTGCTTATAGCCTCTCAGAATCTGAGGTTGAAAGTACAACTCCCTACCCTGAGATCCAAGGACGCCGAGCTATGAACTGAATGGCAAGGCATACTTCTCCTGTGATCTAATGCTTTTAAATAATCATTATCAGCCATCGGTGGAAATTATTGACTCGGAGGACCCTGAGCGCATTACTGGGAAATCACTTATGGATTGTCAAAAAGCTTCTCCTATTCACAGGTGGAAACTCTAGTTAATCTTCATTAACCCTTCAGCCTTCTGATCCATTCTTTTAGCACCCCTATCCCTCCTTCAGCGTTATATAGTCTCTTTCAAACAATCTTTTATTCTATGTAAAGCTCGTCTGAATTTGGTTTGCTTTTCAATTAAGACATTCGAATGACTAGAAAAAAAATCCATGGAAATTTGCAGCACTTTAAGAATGTAGGTTAAAAACATTAAAATACTGACATTGGGGGTGGGGGTGGGGAGTCAGGACTGGAAGCCGCCCATGTCAAATGCTTTTCTATACCCAAGGATTGAGGACTACATTTGTAAATCTTCCTGCCAGGCTAACATCCCCGGTCCCCGAAACTCCTCTGCATTCATTCTGACAGCCCCTGGCCCGGCTTCCAGGTAAATCACTAATGCTCTCATTACCTTTCTCTCTGTGTCCCACTCCATAATGGCTCTCTGATTGCCACTAGGCTTCCCTGATGGCTGCTTTCTTTTGAACTCAAGCAATTTTGTCAAATTACTTTCTATTTCAGGAGGCTGAGTAGTTTCTGATGCTACAATACAGTGTAGATCAAAGTTTGAAATTCTCCCGTGGAATAGAGAATATAAATATATAATGAAAATTTTCTCAGTTGGTATACAGCCCTATTAATGTTTCTTGTGTTTGTGAAACTGTGATTGGTCATCTAAGAGTCTATATTTATATGTACATACATATACATGGGTATAAGTGAATGTGGGGTTTCTAATCTCCAGAGGCTTCAGTGCAGAGATAGGTACACCACAAATGTGTCCCATTTCTTTCCTTTCCATCTGCTATCACCACTATCCATTCCATTTAACATCCGTGAGTTAAAATGGGCTTTCAATATTTACTTCTTTAAATCACCAGGTCCGGCTCATGAAGACTGAGCCCCTACAAGAGTGGCCTTCGCTATAGTCTATGTCAGATGACCTTCACACTGAGTCCTAAAGGATCATCTGTCACCCACTCAGCCCTTGTCACTTGTGCTTCTTTTTGTGAGTAAGCACAGAATTAGATTTTCAGATATCTTGGCTAAAGACAAAAATACAGACATTTATTCCCAGAATTACTTTCTTAACTGTTACTGTTAAGAGATAGGATACAGCTATTCTCTAACCAGGCAAAAGTACTAAGCTAGAGCACCCTCAGGACTATCTACTGTGAAAGCAAAACTTTCCAGGAAAAGCAAAATCTACAGACCGACAGAGACAGCTGAACTTATATTTAAAAGCTTGTATCAAAACAGTGGATTAAATATGTAGCGGAAGATGGCCTAGTCGGCCATCACTGGGAAGAGAGGTCCCTTGGTCATGCAAACTTTATATGCCCCAGTACAGGGGAATGCCAGGGCCAGGAAGTGGGAGTGGGCTGGTGGGGGAACAGGGCGGGGGAGAGGGTATAGGGAACTTTGGGGATAGCATTTGAAGTGTAAATAAAGAAAATATCTAATAAAAAACCCCAAAAAACAAAAACAAACAAACAAACAAAAAAAAAACAACAGTGCATTAAAACACCTTGAGGTTCCCTTTGCCTCCTGAAGAGGTGTGGCTTTTTTCCCCCTGTGCAGATGAACCCAGTCTTATCCTGGAACTCTCTGGTAAACTCCAGTCTGATACCTCGTTCTCTCATTCTAAGGAAGGGAGAAGAAAAGGAGCTGCTGTCAACAGAGATAGATGGATTTCTTTGCTTCTGTCCACCATCCCACGATCCACCTGAATCTTGGCTTGCTAGGCTGTTTACTGCCTTTTCTACTGAGAATTTGAGGGTATCTTGATGAACTACTTAAACTGGTACACTCCTGAGTTTGATCATTCGAGACTAAGATAGGGTATCTTTTGTTTTGTGAGCTGGGCATGACACTTCCACAGCGTTTGCTCCAGGAAACTTAGTGTTCTGTGAAGCAGTGAAATTACCCCTCTGTACTGTAGAGGAATATGGTAAACCGTGAGAGGTAGTGAGAAAGCCCAGTCAGTGGGTAAAATCATTTGCTGCCAAGCCTGAGTTTGGTACCCAGAACCCACAAGGTGCTGGAGAGAACTAGCTCCCACAAACTGTGCATCATGTCCCCCATCTATCTTGCAAAACAAACAAACAAACAAATCCAAAATTTCATAAGATGTAATGTTATTAACAAAAATATCAGGTGAAGTTGGTAGTGCAAACCTGTACATCTCAGGTACTTAGGAGGCTAAGACACCAGGATCATCGGACGGTTGTGCTTCAAAGTCAAAACTAGAAAAGACGGGGGACAGATGATACAGCTCGGTGGTAGATACTTGCCTGATGTTTAAGAGGCCCTGGATTTGCTCCTAAGAAGAGGTGCAGGGAGAGAGAGAGAGAGACTGAGGAAAAAGAAGGGAAGTGGGAAGAGGAGAATAGAAACAAAGGAAGGAAGGAAGGAAGGAAGGAAGGAAGGAAGGAAGGAAGGAAGGAAAGAGTGGGTTGGAAAGGCAGCTTGTCAGTGAGTACTTGCCTCAAGTAAGTATAGAAGAACCCAGAGAGAGACAATGACAGACAGCTTAGCAGGATCTCTGAGGTAAGCTGGGAGAGCTAAGGATAAGGAGGCATTCCGGTAATAGGCATGAGTTATGAAGGAGAGCATAAAGCTAATTGTTTTTCTAGTTGTCACGGTCTTGCTTGTTTGGATGGGTGCATAAAGCATATTTAGCCTTAAATGAGTGTAACGTAGTGTGAAGCTTCAGAGGTCCTGTTGTGAATGCCAAGTCTAGCTGTATAGAAAGAAGAAGTTCAACTAGTGCCCGCCTTGGGTCTGCTTAATCTTGGTGTGTGATATTTTCATTTATTGCATACATTTTTAAATAATGAAGCTTATGAAAAAAGAAAAAAAAAGAAAGAAAAAGTACAAACCTGTCTGATGATATATCATGAGTGTCAGGATGGCAAAATCTTGGGGTGAAACCAGCAGGCATAGAGAGATTGCTCAGACTGGACTGGGCTAGGTGTGCATCTCCTTCATTCACCAACTGCGTGTTGCCCTGTGTCTCTGTTCTGGCATACAGGATGTTTAAGGCATTGGCAATAGAGGTGCAGAAGCCTAGTAGCTGGTCCCTATAGTGCTGGGCTCAGCTTTGCTGAATCCCTGCTGTAAGGCAGAGATCTGGGTTGCTCTCTGATTCTCAGGTCTCAGAGCATACCAACTGCCGGAAATAAGAGTTCGGTCCAGCAAGCATTTAATAAACATATAATCTATGTGTAAGGCAGAGCCCTTTAAAAATTGACACAAGGATCTTGTCTTCAGGGGCCTTTCTCTAATGAGTGACGCAGACCCAAGTTAGAGCCTTGTGAAGAGGTGATCATGGAGTGGAAAGAGTGCAGGGGAGAGACATTTGACGTGAGGAGGAAGTTTGCTGCAGGAGGTGTTGGCATTTGCGCCTTGAATGTAGCTGGCAAAAGGTGTGGGCAGGTGGTGTGTGGGCAGAAGGCAGCCCAGCTGGAGGCAGCACAGCAGGGACAAAGAGTGTGGGGGCAGCTTGCGATCTGGAGGGGAGAGGGAGGGGGTTGGGGGGGAGGGAGAGAGGGAGAAGTGCTTCGTCCAGGATTTGGATCCCTGCCAGGCCTTGAATCCACGCAAAAGGGTCTGGACTCCATCCGAAGGGACTGGAGAGACATTCAAGATTCCTGATTGTGCTTGAAGAAGGGACTCTGTGCTGGGGAGGAAGGTGGATGCCAGCTAGTCACATGCCCTTTTATCTCTTCTGTGTCTCCATTCCCACAGTGGCTACAGTAGCTAGGAATTCAAGGGTGTGATCTAGATCAGAGCTGGTCATTTAAGCGACAGCAAGGGAGGGTGTGGGGGGATGAAAGCCTGTCATTGTTTCCCATTCTGTACTTACCCCCAAACAACACTGCAGGAGAAGAGAAAAAAAATAGTTGGGAGTTTTTAAGCTCAATGGACCCCCTTGACCTAAACTTGTGCTTACAAGTTAACAATATTTCTAAGCCATCCATCAGAAACAATTTAGAAGAATTTGGCCTTTTGAAGGCTGCCAGGCCTGAAGCAGTGGGCAAGATTCTCTGCTTGAAGAAGAGATTGGCTTCCTCCCAAGACTGGAAAATGGAGGTCGACAGCAGACAGCTCTGGCTTTTAACAGGGTGAAGACCAAAAGTGACAGCGCATGACTTAGTGAGCTGGAGGTTCGTGTGAACCCCTCAGAAGGGAGATCAGAAAAGCAGGGTGACCTGAAACTACCATGGAAAATTCCCCAGCAGAATTCCTCTGCCCACTCTCCCTTGGCTCAGGTTGCTTGGGGCACAGGATATCCAGATACTGGCTTCAGCGGAGACACATAAGCTCTTGGGCAGCATAATCACCAACAGCGCAGGATCGATTGCGCCTCTATCAGCCCAGAACAGTGGAGACGGAAGTGACACGTGGCTTGATGAGGTTCCAAAAACACAGAAGAAACAGTTGCAGGAGCAAGGTGGCTCTAAATCAGCGATGGCTGACTTGCTCGTGCAGAGGGGTGGCCTCTGGCAGAGGACTAGACAATGGCCATGCTGTGTCAATAGGCAAAACCCCATTTCAGAGATGAGAAAATGGGCATAAGCGGAAAGAGGGCAGTCTGCATCCCTCACAGAAAGACCTGAAGAGGGACGGAGGAGAGCATTCACAATGCCCTTTCACTTGGTCAGACATGTCTGCCCACGCATGGTACTGGAGACCTTAGAAAAGAAGCCATTCTCATACAGCAATGGAAACCGAACACAGACAGACAGTGAAGTAAAATCGGTACTCACTGATGGTGGTAAATGCTTACTATAAAGACAAATTTGGGAACTATAATGAAAAGAAGGAAAACTTGAGGCTTGTGGAGTATAAGTCCAGAGAAGACGTCTAAAGAGGTGGCACCCCAGAAAAGCCCTGAAGAAATAACAAAGTGTAGGGCAGAGTTGCTCAGTGCACTGTGAATTCCAGATGAAGGGCTAACAATGTAAGTATGCACCCAATGGTAAATGTGACAAGCCTCTGGGGTAGGGTGGGGTAGGGGTAGGGGCATGTGCCAGGTAGACCAGAGGGACTGAACAGTGGATTAAAGGCAAGCAGAGCTGGACCCCAGGAGGAAGTGGAGGTGGGGGGATGGAGGGGTGGGAGACATTGGTGTAAAGCCCAGGTCCTGTGAATAACTGGGTTCCTCTTCTAAGTGGGATGAATACACTTTCAAGATATTTGGGGATGTGGCACATGATCAGACTTTGATTTTAACAGCTTATTCTGGATACTCTGTTGAAAATAAACTGTGGGTGATGAGAGACAGGGACAGAGACTGGTAAGTCGTTTCGAAGGACCCTGTTGCCATCTGGTGATATAGCAATGGCAGCATCTCTATGTGTGCACCAAGATATGCACACAGCATTCAGGAGACTGGAGTCTGAGCCCCCACTCATAGCTGCTCCATTTGAAGGTCCTCCAGAAATCCCAGTAGACATCACCGATGGGAGAAAATAATCAATCTGCCCACGAAACTCTGTTAACCCGTTAAGAGCGCTCACCTGCTGGGATTGGTGACATGGGCACTCAGCACTGGGGAGGCAGAGGCAGGATGACATCTGTGAGTTCCAAGCCTGTCTTGTACACAGAGTGAGATTCTGGTTAAAAAAAAACAAAAACAAAACAAAAAGCCCTACTCACCTAAGCAATATGCAACAACCACTCTGTACTGCCATTTTAACATAGAAATAGGCTCCAGATCCCCCCCCCCCAAAAAAAAGAGGAGGTAGTGGGGGGGCAAGTTTCTGAGAAAAAAAAATGTTGATAGTACCAGTGACTTGGGAACCACATCAAGATAAGGATTTAGAGACTTTTTCTAAACCCAATCGTATGTAATGCCAGATGGATTCTAAAACTAAGGTTTCTAAGTGGGATTAAGACTTGGCATGAGGGCTAACATTTCTGTTTCTGTTAGCTAGCCCTGAAGGGAAGCACTTCAGAAGAGTCCACACGCTTGCCCCTGATGGTGATACACAGTCTATTAACTATCATCACAACCCCAACACACGTGATTCTACTGCGGAAATAAAGACTTCAAAAACTATTAAACACACAGTGCCACTGTTCAATACTCGGTTCCTGTCAAGTCACATCTGTCTGCCTTTGGAAGAAACATTTGCCTAACATGGCCCCTCCCTCTCCAGATGAAACTGCTGATAATGACCAATTTTTTCACCTTCCAAAAACAATGATTTTGTGCTTGGCCTAGTGAAGAAAACTCAGGGAGTGTTCCTCTAGTCACCTCCCCTTCGACAGAAATTACAGAGCTTCTCTGAAAAGAAAGACGGGAGACGGTTTTAATTATGACACTAATCTAATCTCCTACAGCCCTATTGAGCCATCTACACATGAGGCTGTCCATGGATGCCCGATGTACCCCACCCTACACGCGTGCCTCTCACTTCTCTCATGGAAAGAATGCCCGTGAAACACAAATCCTGATATCTAAGGATCTACACGTGGAACCAAATGTCTCTTCAAATGAAAATGCCATGAAGCGGGCCCATGATTATAAAATTCTGATTATTAAGCACAAAAATGGTACACAGGCGTATTTCATAGGCATGCTTCACTTAGCTAGCTAGCAACAGCTGCCTTCCTGGAGTCTTGTGAAATGCACCACTTTCCTCTGCCTGCAGACATTCACACTGTGAAACGTGACCCTCAGAGAAACACCTGCGTGTCTCAGGTAACTTACCTCTCACCAGGAAGACGCTTTGATAGGTGAGAGAGCTGGTCTCTGAGAAACTCCATCAGGTGAGTAATATCTCAATGCCAGCCACCCAGGATGTCCACCAGCCAGGCCAGCCACTGCATAGAGCAGTTTCTCTGAGAACATTCTTGCTGTTTACAGTATTTGCCTCTACAGCCCAAGTGGTAGGAAGGAGTTACGAAACACTCACTCGGGAAGGGAGCTTTGGAAATTGTCTGAAGTGGTGAATTCCTAACCCCAGATAGCAAATTAGCACATTAAAAGATGAACATGTGTTACTGAATTTTTTTTTTCCTATGTGAAGTTTTTAATCCACACCGGTACTGTCATTTTTACCTGCTAACCATTTAAAAGAGCATACTGGCAAAAACAGGTTCATAAAGATATCAGTGCAACTTGAAATGCCAAATGCCTGCTGACTGGTTTATGAAAAATTCTAAGATCATCAATCAGGACTCTTAATGTAAATAATTTTCTCATAGACAGCCTTAAAAACTGGACTCTAATTAACTGACCTCTTACGCAATGAACAATAATCACAATTTTTTTTTCAGTTGTGAGCACACATCACCACCATGTATTCCACAAACGCTTTTAAAGGCCAAAGAAGCGGCGTTTCTGCCCCATTACTCCTCAGAAAGCCTCATTAGAATTCAGATACTGTATGCAATGAAGGCCGGGAGTGGTGCCCAGGATGGCAAAAATCCCCTGAAAATCCAGCAAGAGGCAACCTGCTGCCCTAGAAGAGGAAGGCCTCTCCCATAGGGTAAGGGCCTCAGAATCAAGCTTCCAACCTTACCTGGTACGAACAGTTCTCCTGATGTACCATCTCAGAACATCCTAGGACGCAGACCCCAAAGCTGGACTGCTGGGCGAGGCTGCGCAGGGGAAGCGCTGAGCATCCACAGGCGCGGGGAGAACGCCCTGGTTAGGCAGGGACTCCCCGCAGATTAAAATGGATGCTGTTCCGCTGAGCAACCTGCGCAGTGGCACTGCCTGTGCTGGGAAGCGCGCAGCCACCGAGCTCGCTCTGAAGCCTCCAAGCTGCTCTGCTCCTCCGGAACCGGGAGGCAGGCTGCTGAGCCGAGCTGGGACCGGCCTGGGGGAGGGGGCGGGCGCATCACCCGCACAATCAGCCAATTATATTATAGGCACAAAGAAAAGGATCTGTCTGGGGCTGGTGTGACCTTCTGGTGCTTTATGAAGGCAGTTAACTGATGTGGAAACATTCTAGTACTCATTATAGAGAAAAAGGCCAGCGAGGGAGAGAGAGAGAGTGACAGACAGAAATCAATGTTGCAGTTGGACATTCCTAATCTGAGGCAGCATCCTTCCTGCCCGCTAATGCTGCTTGGTTCGTGCTTATGAAAGCCAGGCATTAAAGATCTTTTCGGAACTTTTAACACGCTAAAGGGAATACATACATGCGAGGTTTGTATTCATGCTTCATTTTTAAAGTATCTTGTCAACTTTCTGACTAAAGGAAGGACTTTCATTAAAATATGTATTATTTTGTAATTAAAAAAAGATACCTCATTTACCTTTTCTTAAGTGTTTTTAGTTAAAAAAGATGGAATCATATTTCTATAATTTTTGGAGAAACTTATTAAAATGTTAAGGTTGGTATTACTTATTCATTACATAAAAACTAAACTTATTTTTTAAAGGTAGGGCCTTGAATGTGTAAATTACCCAATCCATGATTTGAATATTATACAGATACCCCACCATAACACGGGCAATCTCTGGGACAGACTATCTTCAGAGTCTGTATAGGAAGAACTTGGGATCTGTAGATCATAATCAAATGAAATACAGGTTGGATCATGTATGTTTCTGGGAGAAAAATGGGGGCCGATCTCTAAATAGTCTCAAGGGCCACTCTAGAACACTAGGGTATGCAGGAGGGAGCAAGGAATTCTTCGACACAATGATACAAAGTTAAGGGGAAAAACAATAAAAATTCCATGTTTGTGTTTCTCAGTTGTCCAAAACAATTGACATTGTCCTTCCTTTTGTGTCTCAATGTAAGTGAGTGTATACAGGTCCTGGCAAGTGAGTGGCGGTCAGGTTGGTTCTTTCCTTCCACCATGTTGGTCCCAAAGGCTCAAACTGAGGACATCAGCCTTGGTGACAAGCACTTTGACTCACTGAATTATCTATATCTCTGGCTCTTCTGGACATAAATGGTCCTCAGAGAAACCTTGACTGTTTGAAAACTGTCATACTTTAAAGAAAGAGTTCCCAAGGCTGACGTTTTAGGCTACATCCCACTTTAGTTTTATGGTTAGCCCATATGCACACCCATTTCAGATCTCATATTGGGAGGATAAACAGTGGTAAGAGAGGTCCAACTCTGCATTCTCTAAACTAGAGCAGTGGGTTCTAGGAAAAGGCACTATGGACATGTGTCCTGCAGAAACTCCAGCACAGAGGGAGTTGGCCATGTTGGACAAAGAACATTTGATAATAAGGCAGGAGTCCGTGGTGAGGGGTAGTAACAAGTTTACTTAACCTTAAGATGGAAGGAATACCAAAATGCTACAGCAAAGCAAAACGGCAAAAACTCAGGCCACCCAAACTCCAGCCTTCCCTGCTGAGCACACAGAGCAGAGATCTGTATGGAATGCAAGGGAGCAGGTGTCATGAGTGGCATTCCATACTCTCCAAGACAGAGCATCTTATTTCAAAGGCTGTTGGAACTTCACTTGGGCAATGGGCTTGATCTCATGGCTTTGGGTCCTGAAGCTACAAGTCTAAGACGTGGAAAGGCGTCTAACACACACACACACACACACACACACACACACACACACACACACAGAGCTTGCTGTTCTGGCATATATTACATAATCTCCTGAAGACATTTATCAAGTGCTGTTTTTTTTTTTTTTTTTTTTTTTGTCTAAACACGCTCCCACTCTGCACAGTTGCTGTTCCAGAGACAGCGGGGGTGACTCAGAAGTGGTATTTGGACAGAACATATCTCTGACACTTGCATCTCAAATGCTGTCAAAACACCCCCCTCCCAGAAGGTATAAACAAGACGAAAAGGGACAGATGAAGCAGGCTCGTCTGAGTAACTGTCCACTAGAAAGGACTTCATGTTATGATTTGCCAGTACAGGAAAAAGAAAGAAAGAAAGAAAAAAGCTTTAAACAAAAACCAGATGCCCCAAGAACATTTAAGCTAAAACAGTTCAGCAAGGGACATTAATATTTATTTTTGTTTAAAAATAATGACACCGTTTTTAAGTTCAGTCATAGAGCACTGACTCTTCATTTTAAAAAAAAACTTATTTTTTAATCTTTTAGTTTCCCACTGAAACCATTGATTTGAAGGACAAATGGGATGTCTCAGTGGGTGGATGTTCTCAAGCCTGACCTCAATTTGATTCCTGGAACCCATATAAAAGTAGGAGAGAACAGCCCCCACAAAGTCATCCACTGAGCTACATACACACATGCACGCACACGCACATGTGCACACACACACTTTAAAAAATTAAGTCTCAATTGAGTACCAGATACGGTGCTACTGTGCCGTGTAGCCATAATTCTAGTACTGAAGAGGGTGAAGTGGGAGGACTATGCTTGAGGTCAGCCTGGGCTACACAATGAAATCTAAAAATATAGAGTGCCAAACACTTGAAACTTTCCATATTTCTTAATTAGATGGGACTTCCAGAAACGATTTGATCCAAAATTGTTGCTTGACAGTTAGATACATTTAGGCCTAAGAATGCTGCAACACGCCCACTAACAACAACAACCCAACAAACGAACCAATAAACAAGAGTATTCAAATAAAGAAAACCAAGAGACAAATGGTGTTTTCCAGTTCCTGTCAGCCTGTTAGTCTCTAGGTACAACAAGGCTGCTTTTGCCTGATGGAGAGACAGTGTATCTACAATGCGAAGAAGCTATGAGGGGGTTGGGGTTCCTGGGAGGTCATGAAGAGGTCCCTCCTGGAAGGGATTCATGCCTTCTTAAAAGAGGCTCCAGGCAGTCGCCTTCCAAAGGGCACAGTGAGAGCTGAGCTGTCTGTCAATCAGGAAGCAGGCTCTCATCAGACACCGAACCTGCAGTGGCGTGAATGGCTTCTAGAATGACAGAAATAAAGTCCTACTGTTTAGAAGGCACTGAGCTTGTAGTTTGCTAAAGCCAGGCTAGACTAAGACAAAGATCCAGTAGGACTCAGCGGCAACCAACTCACCCGGAATGGCCAAAGCAGGCCCAGACCAAAATCAGTGTGGCTTCACTTAAACCCCGTCCAAGGTGTGTGTGTAAGGAATAATAGTTAGAGCACTTCTCACATAACATACATGTTTATGCCACTATAAAATAGTTGTGTTTTTAAAGCTCAGAAACAGCTGTTCTTTTTCCCATTGTGGCAAATAGGAGAAACACAATACAGAGCTGGTTTTAAATTTGTTCTTAGATTTAATTTTTTATTTCATGGGTCTAGGTGTTTACTCTCCATGCACGTCTGTGTACCACATGCATGTAGTGCCCATGCAGGCCAGAAGAGGATTAAATACCCTGGGGCTGGAGCTACAGATGGTCGTGCACTGTCTGTGAGTGCTGAACCCCAGGTCCTCTGGAAGAGTAGCAAATGCTCTTCCCTTCTGAGCCCTCTCTCCAGCCCCAGAGAACTGCTCTGATCCGTAGTAACCAGTNTTTTTTTTTTTTTTTTTTTTTCTAAACACGCTCCCACTCTGCACAGTTGCTGTTCCAGAGACAGCGGGGGTGACTCAGAAGTGGTATTTGGACAGAACATATCTCTGACACTTGCATCCCAAATGCTGTCAAAACACCCCCCTTCCAGAAGGTATAAACAAGACGAAAAGGGACAGATGAAGCAGGCTCGTCTGAGTAACTGTCCACTGGAAAGGACTTCATGTTATGATTTGCCAGTACAGGAAAAAGAAAGAAAGAAAAAAAAAAAGCTTTAAACAAAAACCAGATGCCCCAAGAACATTTAAGCTAAAACAGTTCAGCAAGGGACATTAATATTTGTTATTTTTGTTTAAAAATAATGACACCGTTTTTAAGTTCAGTCATAGAGCACTGACTCTTCATTTAAAAAAAAACTTACTTTTTAATCTTTTAGTTTCCCACTGAAACCATTGATTTGAAGGACAAATGGGATGTCTCAGTGGGTGGATGTTCTCAAGCCTGACCTCAATTTGATTCCTGGAACCCATATAAAAGTAGGAGAGAACAGCCCCCACAAAGTCATCCACTGAGCTACATACACACATGCATACACACATGCATGCACATGTGCACACACACACTTTAAAAAATTAAGTCTCAATTGAGTACCAGATACTGTGCTACTGTGCCGTGTAGCCATAATTCTAGTACTGAAGAGGGTGAAGTGGGAGGACTATGCTTGAGGTCAGCCTGGGCTACACAATGAAATCTAAAAATATAGAGTGCCAAACACTTGAAACTTTCCATATTTCCTAATTAGATGGGACTTCCAGAAACGATTTGATCCAAAATTGTTGCTTGACAGTTAGATACATTTAGGCCTAAGAATGCTGCAACACGCCCACTAACAACAACAACCCAACAAACGAACCAATAAACAAGAGTATTCAAATAAAGAAAACCAAGAGACAAATGGTGTTTTCCAGTTCCTGTCAGCCGGTTAGTCTCTAGGTACAACAAGGCTGCTTTTGCCTGATGGAGAGACAGTGTATCTACAATGCGAAGAAGCTATGAGGGGTTGGGGTTCCTGGGAGGTCATGAAGAGGTCCCTCATGGAAGGGATTCATGCCTTCTTAAAAGAGGCTCCAGGCAGTCGCCTTCCAAAGGGCACAGTGAGAGCTGAGCTGTCTGTCAATCAGGAAGCAGGCTCTCATCAGACACCGAACCTGCAGTGGCGTGAATGGCTTCTAGAATGACAGAAATAAAGTCCTACTGTTTAGAAGGCACTGAGCTTGTCGTTTGCTGAAACCTGGCTAGACTAAGACAAAGATCCAGTAGGACTCAGCGGCAACCAACTCACCCGGAATGGCCAAAGCAGGCCCAGACCAAAATCAGTGTGGCTTCACTTAAACCCCGTCCAAGGTGTGTGTGTAAGGAATAATAGTTAGAGCACTTCTCACATAACATACATGTTTATGCCACTATAAAATAGTTGTGTTTTTAAAGCTCAGAAACAGCTGTTCTTTTTCCCATTGTGGCAAATAGGAGAAAAACAATACAGAGCTGGTTTTAAATTTGTTCTTAGATTTAATTTTTTATTTCATGGGTCTAGGTGTTTACTCTCATGCACGTCTGTGTACCACATGCATGTAGTGCCCATGCAGGCCAGAAGAGGATTAAATACCCTGGGGCTGGAGCTACAGATGGTCGTGCACTGTCTGTGAGTGCTGAACCCCAGGTCCTCTGGAAGAGTAGCAAATGCTCTTCCCTTCTGAGCCCTCTCTCCAGCCCCAGAGAACTGCTCTGATCCGTAGTAACCAGTCACATTCACAGGCCATCAGAAGTAAACGTGGGACAGGGATTGATATGTAGAGAGCACTGGAGACTTTCTGGCATATGCTACAAGAGGAGATTGTTTGATTTATATGGGTATATGCATTTCTTAGCCTTCACTGAGCAAATATTAAGATTTGTGCATTTTATTAAATATAGCATATACCTCAAAGAGATAAAAAAGAGCTAGTTGAATATATATATATATATATATATATATATATATATATATATATATACACACATATATGTATATGTATATTCTCCAGTTACGTATATGCAGGCTAATGTATTTACAGAGACACTTGCCGATATATGAACTGTACGCTGAGATGAGACAAATAAATGAAACAAATTGATGGATGAGCGGAGGGCAAGGGCCACTGGAAACCTCTGACAAAGCATGTTTTGTAAGACATCAATTGCAGACTCTTAAAGTGGTAAATAAGCCATCGTTTGTAAAAGGCTGGAGACTGATGGGCTCTGAGAAGAAACTAATATACGAATCAGGATTTGTGAAACAAATGTCCACTTTAAAATGTTCACAGTGAAATGTTAGGGGTCGGGGAGGAAGGAATGGGGCACAAGGCAGATAAGCAAGGCATCTGGGTGTCCCTCACCACAATGGGAAGCAGCCAGGCGCTATGTAGACTTGAGGGATGTGACCTTTTAGGATGATAAAAGAAAAGAAGTCAGGAGGAAGTTAAATCCTATGAATCTCAGAGTCTGCTGGTGGCCAGTGTCAGGAGGACAGCTCTCTGTCGTCACTGGTGTCCAGCCTAGTGACAAACCTTTGAAGATGCGTCACAATGCAGCACTCCTTTCCCAATAGCTTCCTTGATTCCTACAGCCTTGTAACTAAAACAAAGTCCTACTGGGTACAATTCAAAGCAGNGTTTCTACCCTTAGGGTTTGGTAAGATTACACCACACAGATAACTGTATACCATATAGAGTGAGCCAAATGCCTCCAACGAGATTTTGTGTGTATGTTCCCTAGGAATTGAGAAGAGGAAGAGAACTCTCAATGAGGGTGGACATTTCCTTAGAGTTTGAACCTCAACAGGCTCAATGGGACATGACTAATCCTGACACTGAAGAGACTGGGGGCAGCCTGGAATATTCAGCAAGTCTTTATCTTAGAAACTAGCAAGAATAAACACACGTACACACACACACACACACACACACACACACACACACACACACACCCCACACACCCGCCCCACACACACACCACAGATATACCACACACACACACACACACACACACCACACACATACACACACACACACACACACACACACACACACTATGAAATAAAAACCCAAACTCTTTTTCTTTCTATATGAAAAAGGGTTGCCTGGTGGTCTGGTGGTTGTGTTGGCTTTGAAATACCACCAGAGTAACGATGGTTAGCTGCATCTAGAATTTTCTCCAGAGCCCCCCAAAGGAACACAGCTCAGTTAGCATCCTGACTTTTGTCAAGGGAGACTCCATTCAAAGTTTTTAAGTCCATAACTGCAATACAATAAATTCATGTGTCTGTGTTGACTTAAGCTGACTTGTGATGATTTATAATTGCACATATTCAAAACTAACCCTTGGGTAAAAGTCCACAGTTTTAGGGCAAGAAGCCATGGGGATGTGGTTAGCAAGGTGAGAGAAAGGTGAGCTACCCTGGAAGCGTAAAGGAGAGAGAGGAGAGCTGTCAGACATTTATCTGCTTCAAATGCTTCAGAAGCAGAGAAGAAACGCAGCCAGGGCCTCTGACAAAGAGGAAGGTGTCAGCTATCCTTATGAAACTGTGAACAGTCCAGTGCTAGGGCTGGAGAGCCTTGGCACTGTTGAGAGACTGAGGGAAAAGAGCAGTGTGCAAACACCCTTCTCGTCCATTCAGAGTAGCCGAGTGGTTCCATGAACATACTACAGAACCTTGTTGGTGTTTCTCAGTGGAAGACCAGGGGCTGGAGAGACAGCTTTGTGGTTAAGAGCACTGGCTGTTCTTCTAGAGGACCTGGGTTTAACTCCCAGTACTCATGGTGTTGATAATAACTGTCTATAACCCCAGTGCCAGGCACACACAGACATGTAGGCAAAACACCCAAACAGACCTAAAATAAAGAGAGAGAGAGAGAGACAGAGAGACAAAGAGAGACAGAGAGAGACACACAAAGACACACACACACACACACAGAGAGAGAGAGAGAGAGAGAGAGAGAGAGAGAGAGAGAGAGAGAGAAGTTGGCATCAGGGATGGAAACAGCCAGAATGGAGAGTGTGATGGGTGGGAAGTAACAGAAAGAGCCAGGTACTAGAAGAGTTGATAAGGCACACCTGGCATGTGCTCATTCCATTTTGGAAATGAAGACATGAATATCAGGTTACACAGAAACGCTGACTGAGGAGGATGCTCTGGTGGATACTGATGGCAGAGTGGCCCCGCTGGCAGCTGGCGGCTAAGGCCTGAGGGCGAGAGGTAGCGCTCAGGGGCTGGGCAATTGTGGGAGAACCTTATCCAAAAGATTTCCTAGGGGGTTGCTATGCTCCTTGAGAACTCTGGAGGAGGAGGAGGACAGCGGGGAACAAAGAGGGTAACTCAAACTCCTAGGGTGTGTTAAGGGTAGGTAAAGAACAGGCAGCAGCTAACAGAGGAAAAAAAGTGTTAGAGTTAGACAATGATTAAGCAAATAGATGCAGATTTCATGAAATACTTCAGTACTGTGTGAAACCTAAACGCAGTGGGCATGCTAAACGTAGGAAGGGATGGGAAGGCTAAAGAGCTGCTTGTCTCCCCCTCCCCCACCCCTCACACACACTGCACAGCATAGCATGTGTATGGGGCACTCAGTGCTCATTACATTCAAGGGTGGCCCACTAGTGGGTCATGCCCGCTCTGCCCAGTTTGTACTCTGGATAAGTGGTGAATAACGGAAGAAGTCAGAGGAAAATAGCCTGTGCCTCTCTGATAGAGCAAGTGCGTGCCACTGGCAGATGCCTTCTGTCTAATTGCGAATCATTTTCAAAACGTCTACTCCTGGTATACAGCCTGATGGTCTCCCAGGTGGTCTGCAGGGGAAGAGGCTGGGCCTATGAAGACTGCAAAATCCCAGACACAAGCTGCCTGGCCCTGCCACAGCCCTGTACCATCTCGGATGTCACCTCACCCCACACCTCTTTGTTGTCTTTGTTTTGTGATTTAACTAGATTGCCACAGATTGTCTTAACTGGGGCTGTGACTTCTGGGATGAAGATATTTGTAGAGCACTTGCAGGCTATGACTCTGTCAAAGTCGCTCTCCACGTTAACAGAGGAAGGCAGGGGACCCAGAAGGCACTAGCACTGGGTTAATTCTACACCCTTTTCTCCAGCAATGTCTAGAAGACCAGAAACTGGAAGTTGGAGAAAAATAAAAATAAAATGCACTATATTTCTTACAAACAAGATGCTTATAAATAATGTAAAATAATTTGCTCCAAAGTTTGACTATTCTGTCTCTGGCTTAATGGTTACTATTTTAGGCTACACTGAAAATACCTTCCTCAGAAAATTAGTGGTGTGAATCAGTGGGGCTGATTTTTATTTTGTACAGTATTAGAATCTCCTTTTAAAACTAAAGCCTAAATGCAAAGTGATTAAAAAAAAAGTTTTTATGAGGATAAAATTAACTTGAGCTCAGGCTGTACTTAGATGAAAACATGCAATTCTTCCGTTACACACAAATATTTGGAGGCATATTATTAAAGATGTCCGTTATAGTCTTATTCCAATTAGAGCTGACGTTTCTTTATGTGTTTTGCTCTGTTGTGTCTTATCGAAAGAACACCATTTCTCAGAGGCAAACAGTGGTAAGTGGAACCAGTGCTCGGTCATGGTGTGTGCTGCAGTCTCTGGAGGATTATTCGCTGAGTGTATCCAGAAGCTCAGTGGCAGGGGACAGAATCCTACTCACGGGTGACTTACTGACAACTTACAGTGATTGCTTACCCTTCTTATAAACAAGGTAATAAAAGATAAAACACCGGTATTTGCAACAGGGCATCAGTCTGTAACAACACTTCCTTGTTTGATGGGCTGGGCATTCTCTAGTCATTGTGCAAGCTGTGCCAAGCAGAAGCGCCTGGCTTAGCCTGGCAGTGGACCAAGCCTGGCTTCTTGGGCAACTCAGATCATTCTTCCTGCCTAGAGATTCACAGGCATGAAGTTTTCAGAAAGGTTGGCACAGAGCAACCGTGTTCACAGTCGAAGGCATATCGACTAGTTCAACTATCTGAGAGCCCAGCAGGGCTACCTCAATCTGCTGATGTCAAAGAAGAAATGGAAATACTTTGCATAAATAAGAAGAGCATAGACTCACCATGATACGGGCTGAAATGCTATATTCTTCTTACCATTTCTTAATAGGCAACTTTTCTATCAAGTCCTACAGATAATCTCATTTCTATATGTATTTAGGATTATTTTTACATTTTCATATTTTAATTTCCAGTTTTATGTTTTGGGGACTTGAGGATGAGGTGTTTAGCACATCATTATAATAGGTGCAAATTAGTCTCTGAAAATACCTGCTGCTGCCCTGGGTTGCTATAGACACAGTTTGAAACTAGGTAGTGTTATAGCAGCACTCTCCCCACAGAATAATGAGACAGTTATATTTCCACAGGAACTGTCAAGGCACCTGTTTACAGCATAGTCTTATGGTTCTCCCCAGTGTGCTTTCTGCCCAAGGCAAGATGAAATTTGCATGCTGTAGAAAATTAGCAGCTGATGCAGAGGTTCATGATGCAATGTCTACATGGTTTCTTCTCGAGTTGTTTATATCTTTAATGATGTTTTTTTTTTTTACCTTCATTTGAAGGGGTGGGGTGGGAGAGAACTAATGAGGCTTTCCAAATTTCCAAATAAAATCAAACAGGTTTTCCAAGAGAAGCTCAGGGTAGCACCAAGTGTGTTTGTGAATGCATGCTAGTGTACACAAGGGGTGTGTGGAAGAAGGGACACACTTCCCCTTTGCCCTCTAGGCCTTTGAGTAGTCCTCATAATCTTATCTATCAATATAGGTACATTTATATAAAGCATTACATGGAATCTCTGACAGTGATGATGATGATGGTGGTGGTGGTAGTGATGATGATGGTGGTGGTGGTGATGATGATGATGAAGGCTATTTACTCCTCTATACTGGGGGTGGGGGGTTGGGAGGTTGATTAAAACCAGTTGGAAAGGTGCCCTCTAGTGGACAATTGTGTTTATTCAATTACTTTCAATTAGTAATAGGATAACAAAAAAACGATCCTCAAAGATAAGCTATAAATCTAAGTGCTATCTTAATGATATCTAAAGAAACAATAATAACAAAAGCATGCACATCTTCAGTAATATCAGTTAAGAATATATAGGTTACAACAATGTTAATATGTCCAAAGCTACTACTCAGGCCATTCATTCTTCAATGTTTCTACAGTTGATACAACTTTGGACCTGGATTCAAAGAACTATTTGGAGTTCATGGTCATTTTTAACTACATAGTACAAAGGCAGCCCGGGTTACATGAGACCCTGCCACAAACCTAAACAAGAATTATCTCTAGGCTTGACAATATATATATTTCCTTGGCCAACTGCTTCATAGCTAAGGCCCTCTATTTCTTAATGTACAAAACAGGTTGATTTAGAAACTGTCCCCTGTCTTTTGAGGGCTAGGAGATGACTGCGCTTTAAAGTCAAGTTGATTTTTATAACCTCGGTTTTCCAAATTAGCAATATAAAATTCCTATCTCTGGCTATGCTTTATGCAGAGCATTGGGCGGGTCAGAAAATCACAAGACTTCAAGCGAAGGTAAACTCATTAAGGTGAAATCGGTTACTAGTGTGTGTGTGTGTACGATGTGTGTGCATACATTTGTGGATGTTAGTAGGGGCACACTTGTCAAGGCACTGTGGAGATCAGGGGACAACCTCATGTCTTGGTCCTTGCCTTTCACCTTGTTTGAACCAGGGTCTCTCCTTTCTTGCTCTCCGTGGTGTACAGACTCTCGGGCCCATGAGCTTCTGAGGCACTCCAGTGAGCACCTCTTGTCATGTTATAGGAGCATGAAGATTACAGCTATGAGTTACCAAGACCAGCTTTGACATGGGTTCTGGGAATCTGAACATGTACCCTCACATTTCCAATGCTTTACCCACTGAGCCATCCCAGCCCCCAGTTACTATTTTATCACTACGGTGGAGCATAATAATATATAATTAAACTATTAATATAATCTCTAAGGAACTATTATAACTCATCAATGATCCTTAAATATACTTTTTTTTTTAATGCAGGAGTACTGTTGAAACACTATTATTTACCATGGATGGTGCCCAAGCGTTTCCTTGGGAACATTCTGTCAGCTTTTGTAGGACCAGTTAAGCAGTGACATGGACTGGGTTGGCAATCCTTTGCAGGCTCACGGCCTCACTCTGAGACACTGCACTTACGTTTTAGCCTTGAACAAGCACTGGTCTGGAAGTTTCCCTGGTGTGTAAGGAAGTGGCCAGAAACACACTGAATGATCTAATTAGCTCGCTTAACTTAAAGCAACTGAGCAAGGGTCCTCTCCTATTTTAGAGGCACGTCTTCCCAGGGTGTTAAAGTGCTGGGGAGGAAATGATGCTGTTTGGAACTGAGCTGGAGGGTGAACGCAGAGGAGGGCTGATGTCAGCCCTGGACTGTTGTGAAGCATTCAAGTGAATCAGGACATCAATCCCAACTCCTCCAAAGCCCAAATTTAAATCAGCTCTCCATTGAGAATGGCAAAGACAGACTCTTTCTGACACACAACCTGGGCCCCCAAGATGGTCACGTGCAGAAACTGTCAAGGCTTCTTCATTATTTACTAACTATGCCAAGACAGAATGTAACATCCCAGAACAGAACAGCCTCAGTTTTGTGTAGATAAGCCCGTCGCCTTTCACCTTATGAGATGACACTCACCGAAGAGGCTGGATTGTTTTGTTCCCTGTTCCCATCCGTGCGTCTGATGTGCAGGACAGAAGCTGACTTCCGCTAGCTTCCTCGTGTGTGTCTCACCTGAGTGTGTTCAGTCAGGGTTTCTCATAGAATCTGTTGTTCACCCAAAAGACTGGCCAGGGAGTAAACCTGAGGTTTGTCTTGTCTTCTGCGACATTGGATCTGCCTCACCCTGACCCTCTCTGCAGGTGGGGGCTGTGTTGAGGCTTGAACTCAGGCCCTCGTGATGGTATGACACACGCTTAGCCAACAGAGTCATCTCTCCGGGCCCCATTTTAGAAGGTGACATCAACCTCCAGGAGGAGACACTAGGAAGCGCAGCACGATCCACTGGGCAGCCTCTCTCTGTCTGCTCCCTCTCGCTGTCCCTGTGAGTCCATGCACAGGGAGCAGCTGAAGGCGTTTGCTCTACAGACGTCGGTGGAAATGTGCTGATGAGAACGTAATGCCGTTCAAGAGTCTCACAATGAAACGCCTTTTGCAGAGCGCAGGAGAGATTTCTCTCAGACAGCTGTCACTACAAGTACAGCAATCAGACCTTCGGCCCGACTTTTTGACGACATAAATTTATAAAATACCATTTAGGAAGAAATTTAAGCCCACTATTCACCTTATTCTCCTGACTTGATAACGTTTTACTTCTTGATTTAGTTCCTGGGCTTATAAAACATTAAGGGCTGGCAGCCTTACCCTTTCAAATTAAATACACTTCTCAACCCATAACGAATGATGTCACAACGCGACTTAGTTTGAACTCTCATTTCCTGCACCTCTTAAGATCTTAAAAACCCTGTCGCTTTCACCGAGTTCACCTCCAGACTTCCTTTTGCCATCTCAAAATCTTGCTCACTGCTGCAACTTAGATCTCAAACCTCCCCCGCCGCACTAAAGGCTTGGGTCACCAGCTTCTCGGAACTGTTGGATCCTTTAGCGCCCAATGGAAGGAAATTAGGTCCTTGGGAGAGAGCCCTCAGGGGATCTTGGGATCCTGGTCCCTTCCTATCTCTTTCCTTCCCGAGCACCATGAGGTGAGCGGGCTTCCTTTGCCTTGGATTCTTATCCTAATGTGCTCTGCTGCCACAGGGCCAAGTAACCATACATAGAAAACTTTGACAATGTAAGCAAAAGCAAAGCTTTCCCCTTTTGTAAGTTCTTTTCCTCAGGCACTTTGTCAGAGCAGTGAAAAATGAACTTAATTATTGAGCTGTAGGCCACTAGGTGATCCAGGAAAAGCCATGCTTGCTTCTGCTCAGCATCTTCACACAAACTGCTTCTTACCCTGGACTCTAGTCCCCCACCATAAAAGCCACCTTTAGTACTTAAAGTGGGAAGAACTTTCCCTAGCTCCTATTTTAAATCAGGTTCTGTTAGGCTCCCCCACCACCCCCCGTACCTCAGGACAATATGTAACTATTCAGTAGCTTTGAAGATGTAGAGTGTTGACTGCTCCATGAAACAACTGGCGTCCTATTGCTCAATCTATAATCCTACATCTAGCATCTCGCAGTACCGGACATACAGTAGGCATCAATGAATATTTGACTGAGCTAACGAACACAAGTACCAGGAAGTCTCTTACACTTGAGGGAAGGGAAGTGCCCATAGCAGGGCCATAGCTGTTATTACTGCTGTATGGCCAAGCTGTCCACGTGGCTACTTGTTTGTTTGAAGTCAAGCTGAAGCTCCCTGGGAGCCAAGAGGCTGACTGCCAGCTTGGAACTAAGCCTGGGAGGTATTTTGGCCAGGATTCCCTCTTCACTTCGAGCTGTGGAGATGGCAGGCTCTAGGGGGCCCCCTAACTTTGCAGATCTACCTACCACAGGGCCGAGACTGAGTGTACCGGCTGGACCTACGAGCAAATAATTGTTTGCAGGAGCTCAAGTGAGGTTAACAGTTACTAGTCTGCAGTAGTCGGCTGCTCCTGATTCAATATCTAATTAATAAGTGGAAAGAGATGAGTTAAGGGGTCCTCCTCCTCTCCTCCCTGGTTTGCCACCCTATGGGATATATTTTTGGTTTGAAGGGAGAGCCTGGTAAAATAAGCAACTGACTTACTGTTGCAAACTTGCACAGCCTCCAAAGTCATACTGATAAACATAGAGTCAACTCTCATCTTAGAAGAATAATAAAGTACCCTAAGTGACTTTCTAATCAAGACAAAGAGACCAGTCTGAAGACCACCTGGGCTTATGAAAGACGGATACTTTTATATTTGCCTGCTGACCTTGGAAATTTAGAGCATGTTTTAACGGGATATAAAAATAATAAAGAAAACAGACTAACTGTTGAAATCATAAACTGTGACTTTCCATAAAACTTCCTAATGTGTTATAGAGATAATGCGCATAGCTCATGTCTCTCTGATCTGTATTCTCTCTCTCTTCATGGTGTGCGTGCACGCTTGCTAGTGTGTGTGTGTGTGTGTGTGTGTGTGTGTACACTAATATGATAGACAAGAATTCATATCATACATATTGGCCAGACTGTAGTAATAACAGCTATGGCCCTGCTATGGGCACTTCCCTTCCCTCAAGTAAGAGACTTCCTGGTACTTGTGTTCGTTAGCTCAGTCAAATATTCATTGATGCCTACTGTATGTCCGGTACTGCGAGATGCTAGATGTAGGATTATAGATTGAGCAATAGGACGCAATAGGTGTATAGGTACCTTCCTTAATCACTCTCCGCGGTAGTTTTGGGGACAGTGGCTGTCACTGAACTTGGAGCTTGCTGATTAAGCTACACTGGCTGGCCAACAAGCCCAAGGATCAAGCATCTTTATCTCTGTGGCATGGATTATAAGAGAATCTGGCATGCATGTTTTTAAACCTGAGTTTTAGGGGGCCAGGTTCAGGTCCTCAAGCACTTGGCTCTCCGAATTGTCTCCCTGGACTCCTCCTCTGTACATTATCTCTGTAGAAAATGGTTCTTATCCTCACCACAGTCCTACCAGAAAGGGATCACACAGAACTATTGAGGGTGTCGTCCTCATCGTCCAGGTGGTATGACAGATTAGTCATGGTTCAGAGAATGCAGACCTGGCCAGGCTAACTAAAAGCTCTGTAGACTCTTTGTTAACATCTGTCCACACAATCTCAGCTTGATGGCTACACCTGGGGAGGGACTCGGGTTTTTCCCAGATAGTGAGTAGGTTAGAATTCCATCTGACTGTATATACAAGGTCAGTCTGGTATGTGCTCCTGCACAGCTCAGCTCCTGTTATCTTCTTGAGATAACACACTACAGGAAATCGATGTTTCTTGTGCAAACAAGAGAGCTCCCAAATCCAGGCAAGAAATGCTCTGGAGAAAGGATTTAATGCTCTGCTGTGACTGGCAGCTCACCCAGGCTTTGCTTTTAGTTCAGAATAACTTAAAGATTTTCAACTTACTGGTACATGCGAGGAATGATATCAAATCTTTCTGAAGGAGACTCGAGTTCTTCATTTTGAAAAAAAAGTGTGATTAAATATTGGAGTCCATCATAAGATTTAGTATACACTCAATTATTTTCTTATTTACAAATGCTGGTGCTTTTCATTGTTTTTAAAAATACCCTTTGTCTTTGTTATTTTCCTGTTGCTGTGGAGAGACACCATGACCAAGGCAACTAATAAAAGAAAGCATTGTCTGTGGGCTCATAGTCCTAGAGAGTTAGTCTATGACCTTCATGGACAGAAGCATGGCAGCAGGCTTGGGACCTAAGATGTAAGCAGTGCCTAAGTGCTTACATCTGAACCACAAGCATAAGACAGACAGACAGACAGACAGAGCTGAGAAAGCCCACCCACAGTAACACACCTCATTCAAGGCCATACCTCCCAATCCTTCCTAAACAACTCTACCAACTGGGTACCAACCTGTGAGGGCCATTCTCAATCAAGCCGCCATACCTTTCACCACTAAAATGTTGACACACGAATGAAATGATAAATTGAATTATCTAGGTGCTTCCACGGTCATGTCTTATCACTTAGGTGACCTTTTAAATTTCATTCATTCATTCATTCATTTGCGTGTGTGTGTGTGTGTGTGTGTGTGTGTGTGTCCATCTGCTTGTCTGTATAAGCATGCTTGTATATAGGCACCCTTAGAGGCCGGAAGAAGGTGTTGGATCCTCTGGAACTGGAGTTACAGGTGGTTGTGAACTGGCTTATTATGTGGGCTATGGGTGCTGGGAACCGAACCCAGGTTTTCTGTAAGAGCAGCAAATGCTCTGAACTGCTGAGCGTAGCCCCAGTTCTGTCTCTTAGGGCCCTGAGAAAAATGCGACTGTGGACCTATAACTAAAAACTCAGTATGAACTTTCATGATGAGGTCGCTGTGTAGCTCAGAAGTAAAACATTTGCCAAGAATGTGCAAGGCCCTGGGTTTGCACCCCATGGGTGAGGGGAGGAGGTAATTTTAGGATGACCACAATTATTCAGCAAAGGACAGGGCTCCTAGAAGCCAGTAGAGGTCACCCACCCACCATAGGCAAAGAGAAGGGAACCCAATCCAGTCCTTTAGATTGAGCGATGTATCACTTTCCTCGCTGGTGTGATCAAATATCCAACAACAGCAACTTAAGGAAGAAAGAAAGGGTTTATTTTGTCTCATGGTCGGAGGGCACCTCATGGTGGGAGGGTCTGGTGGCAGGAACAGGAGCTGGCTGGTCTGATTGTGTGTCTGAAGTCAGAAAACAGAACGATGAATGTGTGGCTCAGCTCCATTTCCTCGTTTGATTCAGTGAGGAATACCTATCCTAGGCAATGGTACTCCCTACATTAAGGATGGGTCTTCCTGCCTCCATCAACCTAGTCTAGAAACGGCCTCACTGATATGATCAGAGATTTCAAATCACTTCCACACGACTCTAGACCCTGGCAAATGAGTACTAATTTGATTAACCACCACAGTTACTCAGTCTTGAAAAGAAAATGAATCTTGAGTTTGGGCATGCAAAGAAAGAACTGCCCTCAGAGGAAATGAAACTGGAGAGGGAGCTGAGCGAGAGCACCGAGCTAGCCTCCACCCAAAGCTGGCCTTGCATCTCCACCGCTTTTTCTTGCTCTAAGATTGGCACATCTCTCCACTCTAGATTCTACGACGCATTACTGAAACCCCTCACTTTGGCTCGCCTGCCCCTCTCACTCCATACTTAGCAGGCTCAATCCCACCAGGTACTTGGTGTCAGCTCTCAGGCTGACATAGATGGCTAGAGAAAAATATATAGTCAGGTCGACTACTCTTTCTTTAAATGCATGGCCACTACCTTCAAATTGGCCCTTGAGTATATTTCCCTTGTGCACTCACATGCTCCCCTAGACAACCACAAAATTCTGACAGAGCCGTTCAGACTTGCTGTCTGCAGACTCTCCCTTTGAACACTTTCCAGTAAAGCTTGTGTTTCCACAAGCAACTGCCATCTACTCTCCTAAACCCCATCTCACCATGCAATGCTCCCTCCCTTATGCAGTGCTCCCTAATGTAGTGATCCCTGTGTTAGATCCTCCAGTAGGACTCAATCACAGTCAGCCGCCTCTGGTCCTTTCCTAAGGTAAAGGCTTTGTCTCTCTTGGCTCCATCTCATTTTCCCCACTCCTAATGCACAAGAGCTTCCTGTCCAATATGGCAGCATACATGTACTAAATTGGAACAAGAATAGACAAGGCATGTGTGCACCTCCCTGCCTGCCACGCTCAGTCAGAGACCATGCACGGAAGTGACTCCCTGGTGTTGTGCAATGTCTAAAGCTTGAAACAACGGAGGTCAAGATTGCCTCTTTAAGTTAAATCTATGTGTGCCTCTTTAAGTTAAATCAAATCAAACATGTGTCCTTCAGTTACACACATCGTGTCTTAAGGGTACCAGACCTGCATTATTCTAGTGGCTGGATACCTGGACGGTGCAAAGACTATTTCTGTTAGCACTGAATGCTTTACAGGGCATAGCTACACTAGACTATGGGAGGTTTACTCACAGGAGTAGCTAGCTCTCTCTTTGTGTCTCTGTCCCTCCCCCTTCCTTCTCTCCCCATCCTTCCTCCCCTCTGGGACTCCTTTCATCTCTTCCCCAGTGACTTCTATACTCCCCTGTCTCCTGGACATTCTCTGAACTCCAGACTCCTTTATCAGTCTGGTCTGCCCACACCACTCCACTTGCAGATCTCATGGCTGCCTTAAGTTTATGAAGCCTAAACCCAGCTCCTGGCCTCTCCTAACCTCAGACACCCTCAGACTCCTGTTTCACAGCCTTTCCCATTTGATGGCAAGTTTTGTGCTCTGGCTTGATCTGAGAGTCATACCGGACTCTTCTCTATCCATCTTCCCACGGTCTAGGAGCAAAACTTCTTTGACTGACCCTGCAGAAACCTTTGGAATTATCGGATTCCATCATTTCTCCCTGGATTATTACACATGTCTTCTTCTCTGATTGACTGATTCTGCCCTTTCAGCCTCCCCTACCTTGGCCTAGTCTCAGCAAAATAGCATATATATATCAGTGTCACCTTTCTCCCAGCACCAAGGAGACCTGCTCTCCCTTCTACTCCGTCTCTACTCCAAAGCCTTCTGCAGCTGAGCAATCTGACTCCACTGCCTCTGCCAGGGAATTTTTTCCCCAATTTTTATTAGATATTTTCTTCATTTACATTTCAAATGCTATCCTGAAAGTCCCTTATACTCTACCCCCCCCCCCCCGCCCTGCTCTCCTACCCACCCACTCCCACTTCTTGGCCCTGGCATTCCCCTGTACTGGGGCATATAAAGTTTGCAAGACCAAGGGCCTCTCTTCCCAATGATGGCCAACTAGGCCATCTTCTGCTACATATGCAGCTAGAGACACAAGCTCAGGGGGGTACTGGTTAGATCATATTGTTCTGCCAGGGAATCTTGAGGGGTCGCCTTAGTAGAGAGGCCTCCCTGACAGCACTGTACACATTAGCCACCTCTCCTGGATGTCCCTTCCTATACAGTGGCGGTCTCTCCAGGACACCCCTTCCTATCCCATGCTCCCAGTTCTTATCTTGGCATTTACTTCATGTCAAATGTGACATTGGTACTTGGCTGTGTCTGGCTCGACTCCCAGTGTACACAGTCCTCAGGATGTCAGGAGACAATCTTGACCTCCGTTGTTTCAAGCTTTAGACATTGCACAACACCAGGAAGTCACTTCCGTGCATGGCCTCTGACTGAGCTTGGCAGGCAGGGAGGCGCACACACACCTTGTCTATTCTTGTTCCAGTTCAGCTCCCTCGCTCCTCCAGCTCCCTCTCCTTGTGGTGTGTTCATTTAATTTCAGACTGAATTTAAGTTACAGGTTTGAATTTTTTTCTATAATCTGCCGACCTGACTATGTATATAATTTCCCCCGAAGACTGACTTGTCTATAATTATTATTTTTAGATGTTTTAGTCATTTCTTCTCTTAGGAAGCTATAATTCCAAGGGCTGGGTGCTGGTGTCTGAATTCTCATCAGTGGGATGTTCCTAGTAGGTATTTTGATTAAGGTGGGTTTGGTGGATGGGAAAAACACTTAGACTCTCTAGCTGGTTCTGTAACTTTAGAGTTAACCTTTGGGCTGTCCTCAGGGGCCACAGAAGTCTTTTACACAATGTCCTTCTGGAGTCTGGTGGCAGAGCTGGGAAAGGCCAACAGCAGACTGTCCAGGCTGTCATGTGTGCGATGAGTGCTTCACTCAAACCTCTGTGGTGGCCTCCTGGAAGACCTGACCAAGCCTAACCAAGATGTCAGGGAGGGATGACTGATTGCTGGAGCGAGACAGGCACTTTCATCTAAGACTGGTACCAATTAAAGGAGCAGGAGGAAAACCACACATGGTCAGATCTGAGGAAGTCCCACAGGCACTGGCTCTGACACTTGCTGCTTCCCTTAGACCGCTGGTAAGCAGGAGAATGGAAATAAGGTGCAAGAGGTACTAGCGGACCTTTTGGGGCTTCAAGATGAGCCATAATTATCTATGATGTTCCAGTACTTCTAAGTTCCTTTAAAGAATGAGGTACTTTCAAAATGCACCCATAAAATCCTTTATACTTTTCTTTGAAGAAGTAGGATCTTGGATGTGGCCCAGACTTAAAGATTGTGTTCTATAGGCTGATAGCTGGTACAGAGCAAACTTGCACCATGACTTAGGGACAGCTGATGGAGGCCATTCTTAAGGAACTGAGGCTTCAGGCCACCAGCCTCCAGCAATGTGTCCTTCCTTTCCTGAGTAAAGCCTTCTGGTGACTGCAGCCTCATTTTGTCACCCTGAGCTAGAACCAGAGTTCTAGGTGAGATTCCTGCCTGTCAGAACCCGTGAGATAAAGTTTGTTAGGTTAAGATGAAGTAGTAAACGACTTTAAAGGAACAGGTAACTAGGTCAGAGGATAAGGACCACACAGTTAAGCCTTTTCATTTCAGATAACCTCATATATATATATATATATATATATATATATATATATATATATAACTATAACTACAACTATATATAAAACTATATATAGTTATATATAACTTTATATATATATATAACTTTGCTAATGTAAAAAACAAAATCATCAGCTGTCTGAAAGGAAGAGGAAGCAATTTAATTGTGCCTTCATGTGGGTCACAGCAGCCTTGGGGCACAACCCGCTCAAAGTGAGGCACAAAAGGTTCACAAGACCAGCAATCCCAAGGCATTGTCACAGTTCTGACACTGTATTAGCCACACTCTGCTCCAGGCTGCCCATGGTCCTATAAAGACTCTGCTTCCGCCTGGTGGTCTTCCACCTGGTGGTCTATCAGCCCTGTGGAATCCCTGGGTGCTCAGCCAGCCCTTCCTGGTGAAGATATGAACCAGGGGTATTGGATAATACCCCCAAGTGGGTGGGTGGGGGGCTGACAGCATTATCAGGAGGTACATAAGTGACCAAAGGCTTTACACTACTTGCACACAGGTCCCTATTAGTTTGGCACCTTAATGATCTTACTGTCCCTGATTCAAAGTAAATCCGGCTACAGTTTATATGTAACTCTTATGCAGTTTATGTGCAGTGATTGGTTTTTGTTTTAGTTTTCTCTCCCTATAACTTGAGTGTGACACGTGGCTCCCTGCCTGGGGACAGTTGATGAGAGTATGAAGAACACAAGCACCTTCTGCCTCAGTAAGCATCATCTGAACACGAGTGGAAGTTCTAACCGCAGCCCGACCCTCATGTGTACATCTGTCCTGCTGTTAGCCTAACGTTTCCCATCACTGACATTTAATTCCCTTATCTGAATTACAGTTAACTGAAGGCTCAAGCCTTTAGGGGTCAGGGATATAGATATGAAATCAGACTCATCCCCACAATAGACATAGAGACACATAAGCAACTATTCTACATATTACATATTTTATCTAATGCATGCATTTTGTATGTGCATGTCTGTATATGTGCAGGTGTGCATATACAGGCAGTGTGAAGGTTAAAGGACAACCTTAGTGTCATAGATTAGAAATTATTCGTTGTTGTTGAGACAGGGCATCTTTACTGGCCTTGAACCTGTGAAGTAATGGAGGGTGTCTAGGCAGCAAAGCCTCAGGAGTGTGCGAGCTCTGCATCCCCAGTGCTGTGAGAACATGTGTATGTGACCACCACACCTGGCTTTTTCCATGTGGGCTGGGAGGACACACCCATATCTTTACCAACTGAGCCCCCTCCCAGCCCCGGTCCCATGAATCTATGACACCAGTTCCTGTTTAGGACATCTGATCAAGACCCAAGTGGTGGGGTCAGAAGGTGTTCTGGAGGAGGAGGAGGAAGCTATAGAGTTGCACTTCAGGGATGGGTGAGGCTAACTGAGCAGGAAGGAGACAGGATGGAGAAAAAAAATCAGGCAGAGATTGTCACAAAAGCACCCAAACTCAAGTGGTGTAAGTTAAGAGGTTCAGGGGAATGGTTCGTTAAAGCACAAGGAAATGGTGGAAAATTCGGTCACAGGTAAGTTCGGCCCAAAATATGGGGCATCTCTGGTACGTATTTAAGAATTTGGGCTTTACCATTAAGAAGTGATTAATGGAGTTAGGGATGGGGTGGACAGGTGGGTAGATTAAAGGGTGAAGAACCAGGGATCAAGGAGATAGGCAGGAGTTGTGGTGGGAACGAGAAATTTGTAGATGACGGTGGTATCTGTAATGGGGAAGGCAGTGATTTAAGATATCATTTATAAGGTGAATTGTTCATAGGAAATGAGGACCATAGGGGCATCATGAAGGAATGGTCCCCAGTGCTGGAAGATGAAAGAAACTTCATTCAGCAATGGCTGCCTGAGGCCACGGCTACTGTCACAGCGGGAGAGTGCCTGCCATAGACAGCTCTGAGCACAGGCAGGGTACCGATAGTTTGCATAAGTGTTCATTCTCTAGATGAATCTGGAGGCTAAAAGAGTGTAGCTGTCGACCTAGCTAGCTACAGTCTGAAATAAGGGCGGCACATCCTGTTAGTAAGCAGCCCCGCTATATCATTATAGGTGGAAGTCAAAGCTGGGTGTGGCAGTGCACGCCTGCAATTGTAGCTCTCCGCAGACAGGAGGACTATTATGAATTAGAGACAGCCTGTATAGAGAGATGCAGGCTCAAAAACATTTAAATTATTATTAAATCATAAACCTACCTGAGTTACCAACATGAGATGACTTGAATCAAAGTAAAGAAATCTATTAGGCTCCGATGTCACCCAGAATCATTTGTCCAAGGAACCCTCCTGTCAAGTTACACCAAGGCAGACTCAAAATAAAGAGCAGTACAGAGTAAAAACAAACAAAAACAGTCAAGTTTTCCTCATTTTTTTTCCCAAGGAGAAATAAAAGCTCTAAGACGTTGTAGCCAGGAAAATTGGCAAGAGAGACCTAAAATCAACTCTTCCCTTTCCAAATTCAGGGTCTTTCCTTGGGATCACAGACGGAGGTGGGCAGAAAGAATATTAAAGGTGGAGCACCACAGTCCCTTTATAAGGGGAATGTCAGGGTCTGTGTTAGCTGCTTTTCATAACCTGGTGACTAATACTTAAGAAGAAACACCTTGAGGAAGAAAGGACTTGTTCTGGCTTATGATGTGGATTTAAACATTTGATTTCTTTATGGGATGGGGAATGAGGGTTGGGGATATAAAAGCAGAGACCTCAAAGCCAGTGGGAGTATGAAGTGATCTGCTAATATCCAGAAGACAGCTCAGGCAGAACCAGGGTGGGATAGGGCCCATGAGACTACCTCCACCTCCCGTCAATCCCTTCTTCCAGCAAGGCTCCACTTCTAGAAGAGTCAACAACTGTACTGGTTAGTTACTGTCACCTTGACACAGCAGCATTCTCAACCTTGTGCGTGCTGCACGGCCTTCAACGCAGTTCCTCATGTTGTGGTGACCCCTGCCCCCATCCATAAAACTATTTTCATTGCTACTTCATAACTGTAATTTTGATAGTGGTATGAGTCATAATGTAAATAGTTTGGGAGAGAGAGGTGTGCCAAAGGGGTCTTGACCCACAGGTTGAGAACTGCTGACCTAGGGTCACTTGGGAAAAGGGAAGTTCCACTGAAGATCTACCCAGATCAGACTAGACTGTGGTCGTGTCTGTGACGGTTGCTGTAGGAAGGGCCAGACCATTACTTGCATCGCCATCTCCTGGATCTGGATTGTATAAAATAGGGGGCAGAGCCTGACCCAGAGGACCAGCAGTAAGCAGAACCCTGGTGCTGCTTGAGTTCCCGTCCCTTTTGCCCTCAGTGACTTGTAACCCACCTGGAGGCAGGAAATGAAATAAACCCTTTCCTCCCCGAGTTGGTTTTGGTCAGACTGTCTTATTCACAGCAACAGAAAAACAAAGCAGGATGCCACCTTCCTTTAAAACAGCGCCAACAACTGAGAAGTATGAAAACACAAGAGCTCTGAGGAACATCCACATCCAAACCATAACAGGCTTATCTCCAGTGTTTTTACCTGCCCATAAATACTCTCTGTAGGCCAGCTAAGGCTTTCTGAGGTGCTCTCCACTGAGGCTGACAGTTTACTCTGTCCTTCAAAGCCCCCACTATTGGTCACTTATTCTCTGGCCTCTATAAAACATTAATCCCCACATCTGTGGAAGGAATTCTGGCATCTAGCCCTTTGTACTTAATAGATCTTCATGTGTGGGAAGCAGAACCTTCAGGCAGAACTCTGCCCAGAAGAATGAAACAGTAAGCCAAGGTAGACCCTGACTCCAGTGCACCTGTAAACAAGGATCTCCCTGAAGCAGTAGGGGGGGCTGGAGGTTGGCTGGCCCTTCTCAGTTGTTCCAACCCTGAGGAAAGGCAGGGACTTTGTTTCCCAGAATTAATCAGTCACTAGATATGGCCTTATCTGGATAAAGAGGCATTATCTAAGACAAAACAGCTCTGTTTAACCCCAAAGGGTCTCAGCTGAGAACTGTTGGCTACCAACATTCCTGGCAGCTGACGGATAACACTCTTGAAAGAGGCGAGCAGAGAGTCATGACTAGGGTCGTCCAACCCCACCGACTGCATGGCCAGGGTGGTGCTTCACCCCTTCATTACACAGTCCACAGAACTTAGGGGCTGGGTTTGGGGCTCTCTTATACTGACCCTAGCTTCTGTGTTCCCTATGGGACTTAGATCTATCTCTCTATTGAGATGTCAACACTTACAGAGGTTTTACCCTCACATCCCAGCAGCATTTATGGAAATGATTCATAATCAGCACGTGTGCTGGGCAGTTTAACATCAACGCGACACAAGCTATAATGATAAGGGATGACGGAGCCTCAACTGAGAAGATGCCTCCATAAGATCAGGCTGAATTCAGGTCTACAGGGCATCTTAATTAGTGACCGAGAGGGGAGGGACCTGTCCATTCATGGTGGCGCCACACCTGGGCTGGTGGTTCTGAGCAAGCAGAGAGGAGAAGACCAGTAAGAACCCCTCCACCACAGTCTCTGCAGGAGCTCCTGCCTCTAGGCTCCTGCTTGGTTTAAGTTTCAGCCTTGGTTTCCCTCAGAGACTGTATACCTCCCCCACCCTGAATTCTCCTTGGTCCTGGGGTTTCATCAAAGCAATAGTATCCCTAACTAAGACAACATATATCCAGAGGCAAGAGCAAGGGGTTTGGAACCTCAACTGCCATTTATAGATATTACATGTGTCACACTTGGTTTCGTGAATCTCCTTTCACCTTTTATAGCAGGGAATAATTAAAACACTTGTTATTTTATTTAAGCTCCATGCTTGCTATGAGAACCTGGAGATGTAATGTTTTGTTTTGTTTTGCTTTGTTTTTTTGTCAACTTGACACAAGCTAGCTAGGCTAATCTGGAAAGAGGGAATTTCAACTGAGAAAATGCCTTCATCAGACAGGCCTGTGGAGCAGTTTCTCCTTTTCTTGATTAATGAATGATTGATTGATTTGGGCGGTCCTGTCCCACTGTGGTGCCACTCCTGGGCAAGCTGAGGAAGCCTTGGAGAGAGACCAAGCCACTCTGCAGTGGTTCTCCATGGCCTCTGCTCTGTTCCTGCCTCCAGGTCCCTTGTCCTGACTTCCCTTCATAACAAACAGACTGCTCACTGTAGGATGACAGAAATGCTTTCCTCCCAGGTTGCTTTTGCTCATGGTGTTTATCACAGCAACGAAACTCAAAACGCTGTTGAAAAGAAAAGAGCTAAAACTAGTGTTTCACAATGTTAGATAATAAATGCATACCCATTCAAGGGGGGAAATACTGGGCTGATAGGTGAGAAATAGATATTTCTAAAAACTTACAGATATTTATATTATTAGCATATGTTATACTATTTATTATTCTATTAGCAGTATATATTATATACTATTATTTTATTAGTAGTATATATTGTATAATTTATAATTTATATATAATATATAAATGCTATAGAGAGAGGATATATAGTATATATTAGTATATATTGTACTATATATTAAAGTTATAGAAATTGATGTTTAGAAATATTTATAAAGAGGTAAGGTAGAAGATTCAATATTACTAAGAGATAAATTATCATCAACTCGATCTGTGAACCCAACAAAGGTCTTAAAAATTCCAAGTCTTTTGGGCAGATATTGATGAACTGATTCTAAAATACAAATGAAAGCATGAAAAATAAAAACAAAACAAAAACAAAAACAAAAACAAAAAACAAAACAAAACAAAACCTTGAAAGGCAGAGAGGAAGAAACCTACGCTTCTCATTTTAAAACTTACCATTAGATGACCTTATTTAAGGTCGTGTGGTACAGCATGGAGAAGACATACAAATCAATGCAGCAGACCCAAGAGTCCGCAAGCAAAGCTTTGCAATCACAGTGCACTGGTTTTCAGCAAATGTACCAAGGTAATAGGACAGAACTGACAGTTGTTCTGACAGAGTTGTGGGCCAACTGGATAGCTGAAGGCAAAAACCAAACCAAACCAAACCAAACCATGAAAAACTGGACTTAAAGGATAAACTTTCAGGAGAGGAACTGGAGACCATGTGACAAATTTGTTAAATTTACTTTAAGAAATTGCCAAACTATTCTAAAATGAATTAAAAATGAATCGGAACATAAGGTAGGGTTTTAAAAATGAGGAAGAAAACACACACAAGGGATTTACAAGCTTGGGTGAGACAAAGGGTTGTTAAACAACATCAAAAAAGCATGATCGACTCGAGAGAATTTTGAGGTGGAAATAAGATTTCAGCAAAATTAAAAATAGGCTTCAAATATATCAGCAGGAAATTGACACGACAGCCACACTCTGGGAGGATATGCATGCAGAAGTAATATTTAAGGGTGGAAGAAATGTTTTAAGTTTGGGTCCTATGATGTCTGGATAGCCCTATACATTTACTGAAGTCACTGACTTGTGTCCCTAAAGCAGGCCAGTGGCGTGGCATATAATTAGATCTCAGAAAACTGTTACAAATTAGAGAGCTTATTTTGCCCACATGGTGAGGGCCAGTATCCAGGGTGGTATGAGGAGCCTCACAAGGGATTGTGAGCCTTGGCTGCCTTTTGTCTGTGCCTCTCACTTGTGCCCCCCCCACCCCCCCGCCTTCACACTGACTCCTTTCCTAGCTACAAAGGAGAAGAAACTAAACCTGAAGAAGACATAGACCAATGCTTCTTGGCCTTCTGGATAAGACCAGCTATAGTATCTGTTTTTACCAGCCTACCTCCTGAGGCATCCTCTATTTGAGGACAATCCTTAAAGAGGATTTTTGGAGTAGGAAGGGAGAATAGGAGCTTGCTTGACCCACACGCCACACATAATTCTGGAATTATAGTACCTTGAAAAATAGTATACTCCTTAGTAGAATTAAAACAAACAAACAAACAAACAAACAAACAAACTGGCCAGCTAAGCCAGCCATGTTAATAGGTATCTCAGGGAAACAATCACTACTGGTCAAATTATGTCACGTGACCATAAAGGATTTTATTTATTTGAGACAGGATCTCACTGTATAGCCTGAGCTGGCCTGGAATACACTATATAGACCAAGCTGACCTCAAACTCAGATGTGCCTGTCTCTGTCTCCTGAGTGTTGGGATTTTATTTGAGGTGTGTGCCATCACACCTTGTGATTTTACTCTGTGTGTGTGTGTGTGTGTGTGTGTGTGTGTGTGTGTGTATACTCAAAGAGGCCAGAAGAGGGCATCAGACCCCCTGGAGCTGGAGTTTCAGGCAGTTGTGAGTCACCCAATGCAGGTATAAACCAAACTTGCGTCCTCTGCAAAAGCAGTGCTCTTAATCACTACAACAGGGTTCTGCCCAGAGATAATCAACCCTTGGGTCTCGACCCCTTTGGGGGTAATATATCAGATATCCTGCACATCACATATTTATATTACAATTCGTTACAGTAGCAAAATTACAGTTATGCAGGAACTGTATTAAAGGGTCACAGCATTAGGAAGGTAGAGAACTGCTGCTCTAGCCCCAGAATGATTGTAGGAAATGCAGGGCTATATTCCTGCTCCCGGTCACCTAAGGTTCCGTTCGCAAAAAAGAATGGCCGAGCAGATCACAGTCTCAGGGTGGAAAAACAATTCTTGATGTCAATCTAAACACAAATCCGGCCAGCACTGTTCACACTGGATAGTGGTATCTGGTCACAAGGCGACGACCAAAGGCGTGCTTATTGTTCTCGGGTGCTAACTAAAACGAAAACTAAACAAATCCTCCGCAGAAACAGAAGGGTTCTAAAGAAGTTGTCTGTTCACTGTTCTTCATATTTTTAGCTCCAAGACAAAAACCTGAAGGCTGGGACAGTTGGCACAGTAGAAAAACAGGATGCTCAAGTTAGAAATGGCTGCGTTTTGAAACTTGGTTGTGTCCTCAAGTAGCTATGCCTCGGGCAAAGGTCAGTGTAGCTCGGCCTCAGTTTCTTCATCTTTACAAAGGGAGGCCGACAGTTGCCTCCCAGGTGAGGAGAGGCCTTCACAGACACGGTGTCAAGCCCAGCCCTGGGGCTTGGCCCCCATTCCTCGGGACCTACACACAGAGGCACAGCTGCCGCGCACAGCCAGGAAGGGTGAGGACTCGCTGCTTTTCTTGCCAAAATCAAACAGCTTTCCTGCCACTGTTCCCCACATTTCCCAGGCTGATTACGCTTCTCCAGGGAACTCCTAATTAGAGATCATCCACTCAACATAGATACAAACACACACTAATTTGGATGAGGGGGAGGAAAAAAAACCAATCTACAAAAAACAAAACAAAACAAAACAAGCAAACAAACAAAACACAAAAAACTCAACAACAACAAACCTGAAAAACACCAATAAAGATATAAGCATACAAAGAACAACATTCTAAAAATACTTTTTAAAAAAACCCCTCACGGAACACTCCTCCACTGCTGGTGGGAATGCAAGCTTGTTCAACCACTCTGGAAATCAGTCTGGCGGTACCTCAGAAAATTGGACATAGTACTACCGGAAGATCCAGCAATACCTCTACTTGGCATATATCCAGAAGAGTTTCCATCGGGTTATAAGGACACATGTTCCACNTCTATATGCCCCAGAACAGGGGAATGCCAGGGCCATTACGTGGGAGGGGGTGGGTAGGGGAGCAGGGCGGGGACGCGGGAGGGTAAGGGAAAATTTCTGGATAACATGTGAAATGTAAATGAAGAAAATATCTAATAAAGAGAGGAAAGAAAAAAAAAAACCCTCACATTGTTGTAATCTTTCTGGTGGTTGGTTCTTCCACAAAACCATAGACAGCACTTAGAAAAACATGCTGACCTCTCCATATACTGGGACCTATAATGCAGATCGTCAGATGCAAACTCAGGTCATCCATAAAAGGCAGAGGGAGGGGACAGGGAGAAATGGCATCGGGGCAGGGGGAGATGAATACAAATATGAGCCTATAATGAGATATAGTCAGGGCTGGTAAGACAGCTCAGCAGGTAAAGGGGTTTGCTGCCAAGACTGACGACCTGAGTTCGATCCCCAAGATCCACTAGTAGAAAGAAAGCTGAACCCCAAGTGCTCTCTCTCTCCCCCCTCCCTCCATCCCTCCCTCCTTCTCTCCCTCCCTACACACACACACACACACACACACACACACACACACACACACACAGAGCCTACAACTTTTAAATGCTCTGCAAGTGTCTTGGTTTCTCACAGCTCCCACTTAGCATTGACTGAATACAGTCCCAGTCCCCATATCTGCAAGAAAGCTGTGTGTCACGAAGGTGAACTCCAAGGAAAGACAGAACAAAAATCTAATGTCTACCATCTACCTCAAAGGCTTCATCGTGGCAAACTCACTTGGTGTGTCTAATCTAGTGATGGGCACAAGCCATGCTGATGTCTGCTGGACTGTTCCAGTCACTGCACACAGCCACTGCTTTGCTTCCTCCCAGGGTCTCACTTAGCCACTGAAGCTGCAGCTCATCTGTGGGTGTTCTCCTCTGCTGTGGGAAGAGGCAGCAAGGGCTGGACAAGGCCATCCCAGCAGTGGTTGCATGGGCTGCTGGGCAGCGAGCGGTGAGACACTTGGTTAGCAGCAACAGCGGCTCTGCTTGCTAAAACCAACCAGCTGGCAAACACCTGCCTGTTTTCCAGAACATTCCTCAGTTCCCAGATTGAGAGATTCTGTCTGTCCTTCAGTGCCCTTCAAAGATCATAGCTGTTCATTTCTAACCCTTGCTTTGTGCAGAATTCCTCTATCGACCTCTCGACGGAGTAAAGTGTGCACGGAATCTTTAACCGATGTTCGTTTTGTTTAGTTTCTGTCTAAAAGATAAAAAAAGGAACCCACAGTAGAAAAACAGAGACAGAAGGGGGATGGGGGATGTTGGGTTTAGGTCCTTTCGTCCCCTTCAGAACAAGGAGGTTCGTGTGTCCGGTCTCCTTCCGACCCCATTCACATCTTCACCAGTGGCCCAGATCTGGCTCCCAGTGGCAGCACAAGCTGATACAGTGTAATAAAAACCGGAGCACTCGAGCTGTTGGCCACACTGTAGCTAGCTCACAGCACCAGCCAGCCAGTCAGGTGTATCTTCTGGGATACTGGAATACTTTGTATAACATACAGTTTCCAAACACAATTGACAGCTCACTTTACCACAGTGTCTTATTTATGTGTCTGCCTGCCTATCTATCAATCTATCTTTATTTAATTACTTATTTTATTTTAAACTATTTCCCCACAGTCAGGCTGGTGGGGAACTTGCTATATGCAGCCCAGTCAGGCTCCCTACTTGAGCTCCTCCTGCATCTGCCTCTTCAATGCTGGAATAATGGTAGTAGGCTTCATCTACCCAGGCATGATTCACTAAGAGTGTAGGTCCTCATCACATACCTATGCCCTATCTCCAAAAGTATAGCATGCATACTGGGAAGAGACCCACTTGGACATGATTAACAGAGATGACCAGATTTGGAGCAGGTTTGCATAAAGTTCTTAGAATAATGGTCAGGAAAGCCCCAGCATGTTTGCTTAGCCTTTTGTTTTTGAGATGGGGATTCTCACTTTATACCCCAGGCTGGCCCTAAAACTCACCAGTAGTTCAGGCTGACCTCAAACTCACAGAAACCCTGCCTTAACTTGTTATGGATTAGCTTCACAGGTAGGAAGACACCACATGGGAGTCTGTGTGCTGTGTCATTTTTTAAAAATTAATTCATTTTTTATATGTAAGTACTCTGTAGCTGTCTTCAGACACTCAAGAAGAGGGCGTCAGATCTCCTTGCGGATGGTTGTGAGCCACCATGTGGTTGCTGGGATTTGAACTCGGGACCTTCGGAAGAGTAGTCGGTGGTCTTACCTGCTGAACCATCTCACCAGCCCCCGTGTGCTGTGTTTTAAAGGGGCTCAGAAGGCTTCTCATTAAACTCATGGTTTATTTGGCTCACAACCACCCTCTTCTATGAATAGCATAGCTCTGGGGCTGCTTCTGTGAGGGAGGAGGTGGGAAGTGAGTCTTTAGATTTTACAGCCAATGCTTTATTGAAGACACTAGGGGTCAGCAGATTCCCAAAAGTTGTGAGTAAAACCAGGAGCCCTGGCACCTAGGGCGGGGCCCGGTGCTCAGGGTGTTGCTGGAGTGATGCCCACAGCAGCCAGCGTCTAATCACCATTATAGCCCCTTCCATATACAGGCCCTCCTTTTAGCAGTAACTTTAACTTTCATTTGGGTCCCTGACGTCCTCCTGCAAAGCCTGGGTGCTCTGAGAGGATGATCTGGTGGTGGAGTTTGTGCCGCAGCCCAAGCTAATTTACATAAGACCTCCCACAGCATAGCCCAGGCTGCCAGTTCAAAGAAATATGACCTTATTTGGGCAGTGAGAGCCAAGAGATAAAATAGGATGGAGGTGGGAATGAAGGTAGGGGCGGGGACTGAAGAGGTGGCTCAGCAGGCAACTAAAGACCAGCACTGGTCTTGTAAGGAGGGATATTTAGTTCTCAGTACTCACAAGCACCCATAAAGATAGGGGGTGGGGGGGGGAGTCTAACAGCTTCTGAACCCCGCAGGCCAGGCACCTGCATCCACACATTTGTATACACACGTACAAACTTAAATAATTAAAATTAACTAAAAGATTGGGGGAGGGCAAGGAAATTTGCTAAGGACAACTGATTCTTCTGACAGAGTTCCTGGAAGCCCCCTACCCGTCTTTTCTTCCAATTGAGATAAGAAACTTTCTACTCTGGAATCATGTGATCCATACTGTGGCAACAACCAGTGTGGCAATGTGGGATAGCTATAAAATGAAGCTGACTGCAAGAAACACAGCAGGGGCTTTAATAAAAATGATCAAGTTTTGAGTAAAATTCTATTAAGTAAAAGAAGAAAACAGTTTCTAAATTGTGTGTGTGTATGTGTGTGTGCTAGTGTGTGCACGTGTGTGTGTGTGTGTCTGCCTGTGAGTGTGTGTGTGTGTGTGTTCATCCCATGCTGGAAATAGAACCCAGAGCTTTGTAGAAAGGCATTCTTCCCTTGAGCTTCAGCCATATTCCCAGAAGTGTTTTCTAAAGAACGTTCTAGCTGCTTCAAAGCCAAATCTCTTCTCTGTGAAGCCAGGTTGAATATGGATTTTTTTTTCATATTTGCATTTAGTGGCATCTTACATAACACACCGAGGGACAAAGCGTTTCAAGTGGGAAAGTGACTGAGTTGTATGTTCAAACATTGTAAGTTTCATTCCAGACCAACCTGAACTGGGACACCAAAGCCCTGCAGGGTGACTTAAAGGCCATGGACCCAGAGCTCATGACTGGGGAGGAGGGCATTACATACTCAACGTTTCTCTCCTTTCCAGTCGCTGTGCAGAACGTATCATTGCTGGTTCTTCTTCCTTCCCACGTGCTGATCAGTAGACTTGGTTTTTTTGTTGTTGTTGTTTGTTTGTATTTGTTTTTTTAAACGTGCTGATCAAAATTATATCCTCTTGTTTTACAAGAACAGGGAGCTCCTGCCACTGCACCTGGAAAGGCGAGTGTATGTGTGTGTGTGCGGGGGGGGGGGGGGGGGGGGGGGGGGAGAGGCCCGCACTCTAGTTGTCTTCTGATGCCCGGTACTTATCAGCCTGAAGCAGTATCAGGCCCTCAGAGCTCAAAGGTCTGGGCCTTTCCTTCATGTGCAAAGATGGTTTGCTTTGGAACTCAGCAGAGGATCAGTAAGGGACCGAAGGGATCGATCGCTAACACAGCCAGCTCTCCACAGCACTGAAGACTGCATCTGTGGATCAACTGCAGGTAAAAAAAAATTTTTTTTCTAAGAAGGATGGAGGGTAGGTTTGGTGGCCAAGAGCACTGGCTGCTCTTCCAGAGGACAGGGTATGGCCCCCAGTGCCCATACAGAGGCTTACAGCTCTCCCTCACACCTTTTCTGACCTCCTCCTGCACCGTGCATGAACATGGTACACAAATACAATGAAAGCAAAGCACTCACACACATTAAATACATCTTTTTTAAAAAACAACAACAATAACAAAGACATTTAGGGTTTCTAAGAATTTTCCTGGGGACTCAATGTGCTTACTGCCAATCCTGATGATCTAAAACCAATTCCCAAGATCCCCTTCATTCCTGCAAAGCTGTCCTCCGACCTCCACTCACATGCTATGGCACATACATGCAGACGTAAATCAATGTCATAACTTTAAAGCTCTGTCAGCAGTGAACATGTACAGATCTCAATCTTGTGATTATTCTCTAAAGAGCTCAGCGTAAAAACCTGCATCACGTTTGTTCCGTCTTTGTTATTCTATGCAATCGACCAAGGGCTCATCATTTGGGGAGCCCTACGTAATGGGCTGCGTATGTACACTACTTGGGGAATGAGCACCTGTGCACCTTGGTAACCGTGGGGAGTCTTGGGATAGTCCCCAGAGGATACCAAGGGATGACATATGACTCCAGGGAACAGGCAAAACTGACGCCACCTCTCAACTTTCCTTAGTTCATTCCATTCTAAGACCAGCAAATGTTGTGTGATGTCCTATACACTTGAAGAGGTAGAGTTCCATCTATAAAGGGTTAGGATGCCAGAGGGAGCCCATCACCTCCGTTCAAATTGTGGCAATGCTCTTGGAATTGGGTGACTTTAATCTCCATCTGTAAACAGGTGATGGATGAAACCTGTCCTTCAGGTGAGTCTCAGGTTTATGTGTAATTAATTTAGGATTCAAGTAGTTGCCAGTTTCCTTAGGAGGAAAGCATGCTGTGACCTACAGAACCAGAGAAGCAGGCAGATCTCCATGCATTCCCACTGTCTATATTTATTTCCAGCTGTGACAAGATTCCACAGGCATACCCTGATGAAAGCAGGTTGCAAGACCTTGCAAACGAAGTACCCTCACACAGGGTCTGTTATCTCTGATTGGGAATCTTAGATAAGCCCAAAGATTCTGAGAGAAACTACAGGGTTAATGCATGTGATTCAGACATGATCCACTCCCTAGGGGAGACTTTAAGCACTCTCAAAGGAGCTACTAAACACTTAAAGTCATGGTGGCCCCTGTTTGCTTTTCCTTTGCTGCAGCTTACTGTGTGTGATGTGCATGTATGTGCAGTTGTGTGTGCCTCTGTGTGGAGGCTGGAAGACAACCCCAGGTACCATCCACTTCCTTTGAGGCAAGTTCTCTTGTTGGCCTTCAACTCAATAATCAGGTTAGACTGGCTGACTAGCGAGCCCAGGATCCTTCTGTCTGTCTCCCCAGAGCTGGGATTGTAAGACCAGTGCTCCCTGGCCTGGCACGTTTACATGGGTTCTGGGGATAAACTTCAAGTGTGTGCAAAGCAAGGAATTTATCACCATTTCCTTTTTATAAAAATACAGGTTTCTAAGGATATCAGTCATTCACTCAAAATCAGGTGACCAGAGGAGAAGTTTGGGACCCATATATGTTTCAGGATTCCTGTTCAAGGTAGCAGAAAACAAGATATCCTGGAACACGTGCAGTAATGGAAACATCTCTCCATGCTACCAGGCTAACCCTTCCCTTCTCTCTCTAGCAAAATTATCAGTTTTCCACATTTGTAAAGTGTCCCCTTTTCATTGTATTACATGATGACAGGTGCTTAAGCAGCCATCTTGGACCATAGGCAGAAACCAGGAATTTGAGGATGGGTGGGAAGACAAATCAAAGTCCACAGCTAACACTAAGACCTGAGCCCTCTTGAAGCTGTATTAGGTAGCAGACCTCACACTTCTTTCATATTCCTTGTGAAATAAAATCCTACCCCTGTGAAGCTTTGTCATTTAGAACATCAGTCCCTTGCGGTGACACTCTGAGACTGCCAAGCCTACTGTTTGTCCACTGTTTAGTTTGCACACTCATCTGAGGTATCAGGGACACATCAGCTGCTTTTAAGATGTTGAGTCACTTATAAATGGAGATCGAGGCCGTCAGTCATCATACCGCTAAAATCCCACTCATAGCCTACACAGTGAATTCCACCTACATACATTATATTAGAAAGGTTGCCTCATGGATGTGGAGAGGAATTTTTTAGTAATGTACTGGTAAGTTTTATGTCAATTTGATACAAGGTAGAGTCCTTTCAGGAAACTGCAACCGAGAAAATACTCCTTCCAGACTGACCTGTGGGCAACTGTGATACACATTTATAACTAATAACTGGTGTGGGGTGGGAGGAGTCCCAGCTCACGTGGGTGGTGCCACCCCTGGGCTGGTGGTCCTGACATATGTAAGACAGAAGGCTGAGCAAGCCATGAGGAGCAAACAGTGGTGAGTAGCACTTCCATGACCTCTGCATCACCTCCTGCCTCCAGGTTCCTGCCCCGCCTTCCCTTCATGGAAGTCTGTGATCAGCACATGTCATCTGAAATAAATCCTTTCTTTCCCAACTTGCTTTTGGTTCTGGTGTTACATGACAGCAATAGACACCCTAACTAAGCTGAGAAACAATATTTATTTGTTTGTTCTTTTGGTTTTTAATTGGTACAAGTGAGAGACTACTTGTAAATTTGTAGAACTGCACTTTTATGCATGAGTTTTATAATCATAGTATCCCTAATTACTGAAGATTGGGTTTCTTCAATCAGAATTGTGACAACAGCAATAAAATGATTAATTGTAGCCGTAAAATTTTTTTAACATGTTGTGTGATTATCAGATATTAGGCACAGTGCCAAGTCCTTTATTTTCATTGTTACATTAAAATCTTGGGTTTGTGTTTTTTTTTTTCTTTCTGTCCTCTAGAGATGTTAAGGAGGTGGGAATAAAAATGAGGAAATGCATAGTGTTTATAAAAGAAAAATTCAAGTGAGACATGGAAGGTGGTGGTGCTTGCCTTTAATCTCAGCACTCAGAAGGCAGAAGCTGGTGGATATCTGTGAGTTTGAGGCAAGCCTGGTCTACACAGTGAGTTCCAAGCCAGCCAGGACTACATAGTGATGATGAGATATACAATGTAAATATGGAACCAATAACGATTGGATAGCTAGCTTATTTTAGGAGAAAAGACCTCCCCGCCCCAAGAGATTTAAACTATAGTGGATGGATCTGTTTTCTTTAAAGACTTAAGGCAATATGTTGATAAAATATTTATGAAGTTGCTTACTATAGAAAAGATGACAAAATGTATATGGAGAACATACCGGACTCCCTTCCTTCTTGCTTTAAATATCTCTCATTTGATCCTCAGACGATTCTTAAGAAAACTATGGTTCTGGAGCAATGGCTCCATGGACGAGAGGACTTCTCGCTCTTCCCAGAGCCAGAGCTCAGCACCCACCTTAGGTAGCTCACAGCCACCTGGAACAGCAACTCCAGGGTATCCAGAACTCTCTCCTGACCTCCACAGGCATCTGGTGTCACATACACATCCATATACAGACAGAAATACATACACATAACTTAGATAATTAAAAATATACGACTGATATGCTGTGTGTGTATATACATATACACACATACATATGCTTTTGCTCTTATAAATAATTGTTTATGTTCTAGAAATGTGTGCAAGTTGCTGAAACTCTGAACTTTCGCCCCTTAGAGAAACTTTTACAATATCATACTTAGAGTAACTGCTGTCATCCCCAGCTGAAACTTCTTGTATGTGTACATACATGCTCACTTTTATACATAACTCTCTCAAAAAAAGAAGAACAATTAGGAGAACTATTGTTCATTTTTCTTACATACAAAAGGAGGCTATAAGCTCTAGGATTTGGAAATGAAAAGGAAAAAACAAAACAAAACAAAACAAAAAACCAAAAACCCTAATCACCTGGATTTTAGGATGGGAATTTCTTTTTCAGGTAAAAAATCACCCCACTTTGCATTTTCAGCACAGCAGAGCACTGGGTGTGAACTGTGCCCTTGCCCTTCATTGTAAAAGTAACTTTTATTTGCCTGCTATAATTGTCATCTCAGAGACTCCCTTCTGAACTCTGGCTAGCTGGTTTAACTCAGCTGTTCTGGATGAAACTCCCCCCTACCCATTCCCCACAACTGACTGATTCAATCTAGCTTCTCTCAGCTTCTCACTGAATTGCTCTGCTTGGGCTTAAACTAAGTCTGGCAAATTGTTCTAATCTCCTGGCTCCTTCTTACTCTCTGGCTTCAACTGCCTCTGCTGACCTGCACTGCACAAACTGAATAAACTGAATGGAACTCACAAAGAAACTCGACTGTATTCAACTGAACTACACTCAACTGAACTGAACTCAACTGAATTGCACTCCTAACTCTCCCCATGTGGTGGTTAAATAGCTTCTTTTTCCTGTGCTGTTCTCATGGGAGTTGGGCATATCCTCTCTCTGACTCATTCTGTCAAATCTTTCTCTGATTCATCACTTTGTCTGCCCCTCAATTTGATGTCACTTTCAAACATGGCTGCTTCCATTTACAAGCTAATTTTGCCTTCATTGTTTGGGAATAAAGGTGTGCACTAAGGGTTTGTCTATATTCCAGCCAGAGGGGTTGAAAGTGAGCATTTCTGCCAGATTACACAGACCTAGAAGGTCTTTGGATGTGGTCCCTTGCCAGAGTAGCCATGTTGCTGGATTAAAATTCCCCTATACTCCATGTACAGGGATTCCCTTTTAAAATTTTTGCTTGCTCTGCATTGAAGGAGTATCAATCTGTATTTAAGGGATGGGAGCAGAAAGAACACAGAGAGGTTACAAGTGCAAGTCAAGGGCTCACAGAAGCAGAAGGATCATGGCCCATTTCCTCCTCTGTCACCTGGACCCACATAGCCCAGCACTCAACAGAGATCACATGTATAAACTCCCTGATAGATAGCTGCAGATCAGCAACTGTTACTGAAATCTGTGCTCCTTAGACCTGTGATCGGCTATTAGATGCCACCTGTGTGGCAGGAACTGATGATGGCATTCTGCCCTCACAGGTGGCTGCAGCTGTGACCTTTGTAGGGTGCAGAGGAAGCTCTGAAGTCCTGAGTAAATGTGTATTGTTTCCATGGGCCCAGCCTCATCAGCCACATCAAGGAGTAATGCCTCAGCCCTGTGGGTGGTAAAGCCTTCCTAGGGAGAGCCCCAGAGGGAAGGCAAAGTCTTCCTTTGAGCTGAGTGTGGATGTTAACAGAGTGTGAAAAAAAAATGTGCATCATGCCTTTCTTCCTGAGGTTTTTTTTTTTTTTTTTTTTAATTTTTTTTTATATCTACTCAGGTTGTTACTGTTCAAAGACTGGTTTCCTACAGAGACCCCCTCCTAGTGAGATTAGCTAAACCTGCCTCCTTGTTCAGCTGTACATAATAAATCTAATTCTTTGTTTATCTGTATGCAACAACTCCATCTCCGTATCTCGCTGTATATAATAAACAAACTGAACTTTCTGGGATATTGCTTCTCCATCAGAGAGCTTAGCCCATCCAATCCCAGCTTCTCTGTGTATCCATGTTTGTCTTTTCTTCATTCCCTTGCAGCCCCAGTAAGTCAATCCTTGAAGCTGTGCAGGACACAGCATATCTTGCTTCGAGCAGCTTTGAAATGGTCCCTTTCTTGGATCTGTCGGTGGGAAAAAGAGGACCCATGAGAAGTTCAGAACAGATCAAAGACTCAATCCTGGGACTCAGGATGACTTTATCAAATAGGCACATGACCACTGGGGCTGACCTGAGGCACACTGGCTTGCCTACACTGGACTTCTCATTTAAGGGAGAGATTGTGGGGGTTGGGTTATCAGCATGGTCACAACAATGTAGTGAGTGTTCATTTATTTTCTCTCATGTAGTTACCTTATATGGTGACTCCAGGAGGGGACAGTGTTTTGTACATAGGAACACTGGCACGTGACTGATGTTTAATTCCCATGGGGGTGGGGGTTACGCAAGCAAAAGAAAGCAGCCCTTGCTTTCCTGGAAACCTTCCAGGGCCAGTGCCCCTTCCATCTCACCTGCAGGGCTCCAGCTCAGACATTCTAGACCCAGGCTTTGCTTTACAGCAGCTTCCCCATCCAAACACCTCTGCCCTGAGTTACTGTTCTGGACTCCAAATCTACTGTTTTGCTTCACTGAAGATGCCTCCGCAAGGCTTCCCTTTTCTTAGGATAAAGTCCAAAATTCCCAACAAGGTTGAGAAGAACCTGGCCCCAATGAGTCCCTCCCCACCCAAGCCAGAACTACAGATCAATGTCTTTGTGACTCTCCTTCCCATCTTCCAGCCAGCTGTGTGGAAAGCTGCTAATCCAGCCACTGGGTTTCAGTGATGTCCTCCACATTTGTTGCCTCTTAATCCCTCCCATTACCCTTGCAATGTTCTTTACAACCCCTGCTGGGCTGTCTGTCCAATGCCCGTTAACTCTGTCCTGCTGTTCTGTGACCTTGGTCATCTGTGCCAGTTGCCTCCAGGAAGCAGCTTGGCAACTCTTACTAGATAAACATATTTAATTTTGTGCCAATTTCAATGCTGTGAATGTGCAATCCTCCACTCTGTGACTTCGAGGATGAGAGTAAGCTTTGAAAGGCTAAACCATTTGCGCAGGGCTAAGAATTTGACTTTCACTTAGCAGTGCTACACCATCTCTTTACCCTAGGTAACTAGGCCACATACCTGAGCCCGACTGCCCTCCACAGTGTAGGGCCCCTTTACCTCAGGAGGAAGGAATGCCAGGGGAGAAAGAATTTGCAGGGGGTGGGGTGTGTGTGTGTCTCAATATGAACAAAGCAAGCGAAGGAATGTAGGTCAAATTATTGCCCTGCCCAGTCTTTCTAGTGGTTGCTTAACAGTTGTCATTTGCAGGTACATGTGAGGCCACAATCTCACATCATCAGATGGAAAATTCCAGCTTAACAACTATCATTAAAACCAAGGGTTTAAGTCCTCTGTTTTAGTAAATGCTCTGTTCTAATTAATAAAACAAACAAACAAACACCCCACACATTCAGCTTGTGAAGAGCCAACCAGGTACAGAAACGATGGCAAGGGTCTGCAAGCATCATCCATGTTTGGCAATTGTAAATGGAGACTAGGGCTAAGGTATAGCTCAGCAGTAATGCTTGATTGGCATGCTAGGGTCCCCAGCATGGGAGATAAGGAATAGGTAATAATAATTACAAAGATAAAGAAAACCAGCTAATGTTACTTATGGCCCAGGTATAAAGACAGATCAAGCCTGCTACTGAAATTCATACTCCACAGTAGGAATCAGAGCAAAGAGAGTTAATTTTTTTTTTCAAGGTGGAACAGCTAAAAGGATTAGAGGGGACTGGGGAAATCTGAGAGAGCTTGTCATTAGAGGGCGTGTCTTAAAAACATAAGAACCTGAGTTTGGGTCTCCAGTACCCACATGAATAGGTAAGCAAGTAGTGTACATCTGTAATCCCAGCACTGGAGAGACAGGCAAGAGGACTCTCGGATTTTCTGGCCAGGAAGTGAACTTCCACATTGAACAAGAAATTTTGTCTCAGAAAATAACATGGAAGGCAATTGAAGAACCTGACATTAGTCTTGGGCTTCCACATGTACCCCATACAAACACTTAAACACACACACACACACACACACACACACACACACACACACACACAAGAGTTTGTCTGGTTCCTAGCCTATTTTTCCTAACTCTCTAGTTTGTATAACAGAAATGAATAGTAATCCAAACAAATCATTAGATTGTATTTTCCCAAAAGAATCAATTTAAAATTTAGCAAAGACTGACAACATATCAATAAAAATCTGCATCTTATCAACATGCTGTTTTCAGTAAGAAACTCTACAGTGCTGACATTCTACTTGATCCTATAAAGTAAAACTGGAAAGGAAGAAAAAAATGCCTTGTTAGAAGAGCCTAAGGACAGGATTTAGGGAAATATAAACGACTGTAGTGATCCCTCATCTAACTGAGCGTGCTGGCGCGTGTCTTTTATGCTAGCACTCGGGAGGGAGAAGAAGAGGCAGAGGTAGAGCTCTGTGATTTCAAGGCCAGCCTGGTCTATAGAGAGAGTACCAGGATAGACAAGGCCATTACACAGAGAAACTCTCTCTTGAAAAAAAAAAAAGTCCCACATTTGAAACCCAGCCTTCTAATAAAATCACGTTTTACAGTGTCCTGTGGGACACTATTATTAACATACAAAAAAAGGGGGGGGGACATGTTCATGTAATGAATCACCTAACTGTCAATATGAGGCTACAGCAGTGAGTGGTGCCAGACAGAGCCTTGCACCAGCTGACAGGAGGTTGTGTACCAGTTTAAACCTTCCATCTTGGAAGGAGGCTTGTAAAGGCACTTGATATTAAAGAGTACTTCAAACAACAGGATAATCTACAGTGTGTTAAGACCCAGGGTCTTCTAAGGGAGTAGTTCTCAACCTGTAGGCAGTGACACCTTATCAGATATCATACATATCGGACATTTACATTACGATTCACAACAGTAGCAACATTCCAATTATGAAGTAGGAATGGAATAATTTTATGCTTGGGGATCATCACCACAACAAACGGCACTATGTTGAAGGGTCAGAGCATTAGGAAGGTTGAGAGCCATTGTTCAAGGAGCGGTGAAATATTCCACCCTGCAGGGAAGCTTAAGTCTAGGAAGTAAGCAGTTCCTCAGAAAGGCTGCTGAGAGACTTCTACCACACCATGCTGAGCTGCTTGGAAGAGGCTCAGACCAACTCATGTATCTGGAAAGAATGGACACTCTCCAGGCTGTTGAGCTGCCTGCAAGCTGCAGTGTGCTCCAGGTTCCCAGCTTTGTGAGCTGTCACCCATGCTGGGGTGGGCTTTGGTGATGCAGCCATCTTCACGTCATTTCTACTCCTGGTAGATAACCCCTTAATCATATTCCTGCAAGTAACCCCAATAAAACTCATTGGCTCATCAAGTTGGACTTTGGCCTATCATCTGTCCCCTAACTGGGAGTAGACAGTAGTTGACAGCTTCCCAGGACTAGAGTCATACAACACAAGAATTGTTAGGAACAATTCTGAAGGGCTTGAGGCTGAAGCAGTAGACATGAATCTCTTTGGCAACAAGGGTCCAAAGACAATAGTCAAAGTCCGTTAGTCATGGAAACACAGACCAATTCAGTAGCTAAGCCCTTCGAGCCCTTGTTCTAGTGTCATGACATCATCTGGAGAAAGACAGAGTGCGGTTTTGTCCAGAAACTTCTAGTCATTCCCCACACTGGCATTCAGAATGGAGGGCTTTAATTTTTATCTCCCATCCATGACTATCCTCCCTGGTGCTCTCTTAAGAGTACTTACTATTTTGATTCTCCACGGTCAATGCAGAACTTGTCACCAAAAATTGGGAACACTGTACTCTGCTTTAGCTCGATGCTTCTCTACTGCGACTTAAGCCCCAAATCAAAACTGTGCACCCCCTTTTCTCTACCATCACCTCACAAGTGTTGCACAGGGAGAGCCTTGTTGTGTTGTGAGGTGTTCCATCACCCACAAGTGTTGCACAGGGAGAGCCTTGCTTGCTCCCTTTATCTGCAGGTGTCCCGGCCCATTCCTGTTGTGCCTACATCGTGCTCTCCTGTGGAATCTGGGAAGCGTGGTTTCTAAGCACGCATCCCCAGTAGGTCTCCCTTAGAAGGAGTTAAGAGTACAAATTCCAACCTCTGTGTTAATTACTCCCCCAAACTCAGACTCTGTCTGGCTCCTCAGTGTTCCTCAAGGATACTTTCATACACAGATCACCTGCTTTATGTGGATTTTGCTTCTGCCTTCCTGCCTTCTACTGCTCCTGCCTCTCCCGGCTGAGGCGTCTTCACTCAGGATTGTGGTCTCCCTGTTTTGGAATAGACTCACTTCTCTACAAGACCCTTTCACCCAACCCCCCCACACTTGTTGGGTGATATTTCTGAAAACTCTAATCTGACATGCACGGAGTCTGTCCAATCCAATCGCCTTAGAACGACAAGATTCTAGATGATCTAAATTTTGCCTGAATCCTTGTTGGAGTTATATTACAGTCCAGCCTTCCTACATTCAAGTTTGCTTCATTTAAGATGCAGATCTCAGGGCTGAAGAGATGACTCAGGGGAAGAACAGTTGCTGTTCCTCCAGAGAAACAGACTTCAGTTCCCAACACTTAAACCAGGAGGCTTACAACATCCCATAACTTCAGCTCCAAGTGGTCCAAATACCCTCTTCTGCCCCTTCTAGCCTCTGTGGGTATGGCACATGACAGCCACTTGTTCACTTGTTCTCTCTCTCTCTCTCTCTCTCTCTCACACACACACACACACACACACACACACACACAATTTTATTGGGGCTGGTGAGATGGCTCAGTGGGTAAGAGCACCCAACTGCTCTTCCAAAGGTCCTGAGTTCAAATTCCAGCAACCACATGGTGGCTCACAACCATCTGTAAGGAGATCTGACTCCCTCTTCTGGAGTGTCTGAAGACAGCTACAGTGTACATACATATAATAAATAAATAAATCTTTTTTTAAAAAAGTTTCTTGTTTGTTTTTCTTTGTCTTTATTTTTTTAAAATAATTTTTATTAGATTTTTTAAATTTACACTTCAAATGTTATCCCCTTCCCCAGTTCCCCCTCCCAGAAACCCCCTATCCCATACCCTCTCCTCCTGCTTCTATGAGGGTGTTTCTCCACCCACCCACTCCTGCCTCCCCACCCTCGATTCCCCTACTCTGGGGCATGCATCTTTTCCTTAATTAAAAAATTAAAGTTCAGATTTCCAGATCTTAGATCCATTATGCCTGAGAAAAGGCTCAGAATATACATACCAAACACAGCAAACCCTGGTCAAGACAGACTCTCCTCCCCTTACCATTGGCATCCTCAGTACATCCTTCTCCACGGCTACTGGGCTCCCAATGTAACTTGCACATCCTTACTCATACTTTAACATATGCTATTCCCTCTGCCTGGAACTCCTTCTTCCCCATACCCCTGTCACCAGTGAGGAGACCAAGGCAGATATTAAGTAACTTTCCAAAGACCACATGCTTAAGAAGTAGAGAAGATAGGATTAGAAGCCCAGCTTATGCCTACATGAGCCACAACTCCTGAAGACTTATTTCCTCAGTTAGGAAACCAGCCACAGAGGAGCAGCAGCTAGTGGAATTGTAGGATCTGAGTTTAGTCCCGTCCTCCTCAAAGGTCAGAGAGAGTGTTCAGCAGATAGTCTGGAAAAAGAACTGAGGCAGAGCCAGGGTGGGCAGAAGGATTCCAGGGCACGTGTAAGCACAGAGAGAAAGTTCTCAGCTCTTTACTGAGCTCCCTTAGGTCTTGTCATAGTTTCTCTCCTATAAAACCAAACTCCACATCATTTCTTTTGTGACAGATGCCCGAGCCCTCTTTTAATTAGATTATATTTAATTGCTAAGGATGGGCCCCTAGGAACTAGAATTTTTAAAGGGGTAATATGTCCTTCTTCCCCTAATTCCAGTAAGTAGCTGGAGTTGGAATATGCTGTTGAGGCCTCTCCCCTCCTGGACAGCTTCCTGGATCTCCAGGTCATCCTTTTTCTGTGTATTACCATTTTATTGAAGTCCTCTCTGTTGGCCGCTCATAGAACCTTTTAATCATTTTTTTGTGCCACAAAGGACCTTTTCTGGGTTTTCTATATGCAGATATTAAAAACAAAGGATAATAACAACAAAAACAAATCCTAAGAAAGCAAAAACAGGCTTACAAAGAAAGCCAGCTCCAATGAACTACAGATAGACTGACCGACAGCAGCCACCCCGACAGCAGCCACTTCTCTACCCCAGCTCCAATGAACTCCAGATAGGCTGACCGACAGCAGCCACCCCGACAGCAGCCACTTCTCTACCCCAGCTCCAATGAACTACAGATAGGCTGACCGACAGCAGCCACCCCGACAGCAGCCACTTCTCTACCCCTGCTCTTGAAAGCTTTCCATATTTTTATGTCTAGGAGGCTAGCGTACAGTCGGTGCCTGGTGGATGACTATGGCAAAAGGAAGTTCAATAATAAGCCACACCCACTTCTTGTTGAGAACCATTGGCTTGGTAATGGCAAAGCAACCCCATCCAAGAGGAACCAGAAATGCACCAGAGCTCACGAAGATTCTGATGTTACATCATCTATTTCTAGAACAAATTCTTAAGGCATCTGAAGATGTAAAAACTGGTAGCATTTAAAAAAAAATCAATGGAATTAAAATTCTGAACATGGTGTCATCCCTTCCAGTGTTTACAGAACGTTCCTCTTTTAGAGCCTTCCGATGCTGTAAGATAGGAAGCAAGGTCTGACTCAGAGGATGCCCTCCTCAGATGAGTAGGGAGGATGTTTTCCTGCAGAGTTCTGCCCTCCCCACATGTCTACGCCTAATCCCCCAGACCCCATGAGTAGGTCTTTATGATTTCTTGCACAGCGAAGGAGACTTCATAGGTACGAGTAAATTAAATCTGGAGATTAGATTTTCTAGGATAAGCTGGATGGTCCTAACACAATCACAAGTGTGTCTGTAAGACACTGCTGGTTGTAGGAGTATTAAAGAGGAATGATGTAAGAGCTGATGTAAGAACAAGGCAGGACGGTGCTCCAAGGTATGTAGACACCTTCTAAAAGCCAGGCAAGGCCAGAGCACCTCTAGATCCCGCAGAAGGCCTCTAGATCCTGCAGAAGGCTTGCCTTTTGCTCTGGAAGACCATTTCAGACTTCTGACTTGAGAACTGTGAGATGATAACTATGCGCAGAAAGAATTGTTTGTGGCAATTTGTTACAGCAGTGATTAAGAGATGAACTCATCCGCCATTCTGCAATAAACAACCAAAAAATGGCTAACACACACAAACTATGGGCAAAAAGCCAAGCACACAGTTTCATGCTTTGTCTATATGTTATGCCAGTACTTTTGATCCCGAGTGCTTATTAGAACCATCTGAGAAGCATCAACGGACAGATACAGGCATAAAGATAAACAGATTCTGACAGATAGTTCACACCACACCCATACAAATACTGGGGCCCAAATGAATCTGAACCTATGGTGTGTGGGGGTGCATGACACCTTGAACCAGAACATGGTAAAGCCACTCCAGTGTCATGATACATAGGAATGGCTGATGAACCCTGCCCCATACTGACAGAGGTAAGATAGGTTGTAGCCCTTTATAGCAAAGGTAAATTTATGTAGTATTCATTTTTGTAAAGTTGCATGTATGTGTGCACTAGCCAAAGGAGGACATGCCTTTCTCTATTGCTCTTAGCCTTATGAGATAGATCTCTCACTGAACCAAAAGTTCACTATTTCAGCTAGGCTGGTGAGCTGGCTGGCGAGCTCCTGGGATCTGCCTGTCTTTGATCCCTCCCAGGCTGGGGATACAGAAACACATACCCATCTTTCTAAATAAGTGCTGGGGATTTGAGCTCAAGTCCTCATGCCTGCACAGCACTTACCTACTAAACCATCTTGCCAGCCCCTTGTATCCTCTTTGTAAATAGCTAAACTAATTAGTGTGCCAAGGTGACAGAGACATACATTAAAAATTACCTATGGCTATAAAAAGTTTCTGTGTGATTATAACCAGAATCCACATTCTTACTTAAATTTCAAATCAGTGCTACAGTCACGATAGACCATGTCCATTCAACCACACACTACATCTTTATTCTGATGAACAAACCAACATGTAAGCTAATACAAAACCCCAGGCCCTGAGACATGGTTAATTCCAGTCGCCTCAGCTCCTTTCTAAAGATGAGCAACAGAATGGAACAAATCCTAAGCTACCAGTTTAAAACACACATTCCCTTCCACAGAAATGATAAGAACCAATAAACAACTAAAATCTCAGCTGAGTGACTGAAAGGCAAAAATCCTAGCAAATGAAATTTCTACTAGGTTGAATAGTGAGTAAAATATCTGGACCAAAACTGTGAATGGTTATCAAAATGAGAACATATTACTTCTGATGGACTAAAGATTGTGGTCCACACTGATGTTGGCTCCACCACACTCTTTAGCAACCTGCATATGCCAGTGTTTGTCCTTACAGCATCCGGGGCACTAAGGGATAAGCAGCAGAGGGGGCCATTGTTGAAGCTCAAGGTCAAAGACTGTAACATGGTCAGAGCCACGCTCCGCGGGGTCTCTTTGCCTACTCTCTGACATCTGGCATCTGACAGCCCCACAATAAAGGCTGATTGAGTGGAGTTGGATATAGTACCGGGAAAGCACCATCAATCCCAACCCCATCATCTCTGGAAATGAACAAAGGAACTGTAGCAAAAGGAGATGCCCATGGAATTCGCATCTGTTGAGGGAAAAAAATCAGTCACACACACACACACACACACACACACACACACACACACACACACACGGCAAAGGAAGGACACACAGAGACAGAAGCAGTTATTTTAAGGACATGGGTTTACACCACGAAAAAAATCAAAATATTATGGGCATCCCGTTGTCCGAGAAACTCACAGTTACACAACACTCTAGTCTCTGGCATTTAATTTTTTGTTTCCACCATGATCATTATTATTAACAAGTAGAAAACAATCGATACGATCAACTGGGGCAGACTAACAGCTAGGCTCCTTCTCTGACCCTCCCGTCACTAGTACCAGCGACACAAGAGGCAAAACCTGTAGACAGATAAGTGAACACCGTTCATGATAAGGCCTGGCACAAGAAGAAATGAACCAAGCCCCGGGGGCTTCTGCTCTCTGATGCTGACACTGTCAGCAGGATGTCACCCAGGCCCTGCTGTCACTGGGTTCCCTGCAGAGCCCTTCAATCTGAGACACAGGGACAGGCTGAGCCTCATGAGAGGACAGACATGGAGAGATTTGGCTCTAGGGGGATAGGGAACATCTCTCTAGTCACCTCAGGAGTGCCAGACTAGGAGAACGATTGTGGCTCTGCCCGGCCCTCCTGCAGGAGGCCTGAGTCACATGACATAGCTCCAAGGTAATTCTGGTACATCTCTTTCCCCTGGATTGCCCTGGTCCTAGCAGTAGCAGCTGATAGTCTCTAACAACTACTGTCTCTGGGTTGTTAGCTCAGGATCTGGGTTTTGCCTTCATTTCCGTTCTAACCAGAGAACAAAACTCAGCGCACGAAGGACACACATCACACACTCTCATGCGGCTCGGCTCGTTCACTTGCCATAAACACACAGTGTGACTCATGTAACAAAACTCCCAGGGGCCCAGGAGATGGCTCTATCAGTAAGCTGCTTGCTGTCCAAGTACAAGGACCCAGCACCCATGTAAAAGCTGAGTACAGCCCTGTATGTCTGTAAATCCCAACCTCCACCTCTGTGGAGGTGGAACATGAGGGTACTTAGAGCTTGCTGGCTAGCCAATTCAACTGCTCATGAGTTTCAGGTTTAGTGAGAGACCCTGACTCAAAAACTGAGGAGACTGACTAAGGAAGACAGTTAACATTGACCTCTGACCTCAACAAGCACATGCCCACATGTACACACACATGCACAAGAACATATACATGCCCACATGTACACATGCATGTACATAAACATACACATGAACATACACATGAACATACACATGCACATGAACATACACATGCCCACATGTACACACGAATGCACATGCATATACACACATTTTTGTAAAAAAAAAAAAAAGTAATATTTTAATGATTCACTGAAACATTTCTAATCTCTGCACTCTGAGCTCCACTGCGGAGTGGAGTTTGCAGAGTGGAGAGGACCATCATTTCACAATGGTAAGGCCTGAAGTATGTGTTCTCCAGGCACAAAGAGCAGAATCCTCCCTCCCAGTGCAGGACATGTACGGGGTCCATCTCTGAGAAAGAAACCTAACTTCCCACTGATCACAAAACCAGCGTCGGAGCCATGAGGCTAAAGTGCCGATTCTGGATCACAGAGACGCAGCAGTTCCCAGACTGTGGTCCTGGACCATCAGCGTCAGAAGCACCCGGGGCTCCTTAGAAACGTGAGTTCCTGGACCCAGTCTTCTACAGGCTATCAGTGTTTTAACAAGTGTTCCAGCGGATTCTTAACATCTGCTCTAGCTCCAGAGGTATTAAATGAAATGACATCATTATTTGGATGCAGGTGCAGTAACAGAGGGGAGGGAAGGAAGGAGGAAGTGATGGGTAATTAGGGGCCAAATTTTACTAGGCCAAGGGGCCCCACTGTTCGGTCAAAGGCTAGGCAAGAAGGTATCTTTTAGATGTGGTTGACATTTAAACCAGTTGACTTGCAGTGCAGAGAGCATCCTTTTCCATACGGTAGGCCAGTCTCACCCATTCAACTGAAAAGGAGACAACGCAGGTCCCAGAAGAAGAGACTGTCTCTCATCTTTGGACTCCAAGATACATCAACTCTTGCTGCTGGCCTGGACTTAACAGACTTCACAGTTTCCTAAACCAAGGCCATAAAAAATCCATCTCTTCATCTCTCCATCTCTCTCTCCATCTCTCTATCTCTCTCCATCTCTCTCTATCCCTCTATCCCACTCTCTCTCTCTCTCTACACACACACACACACACACACACACACAGAGAGAGAGAGAGAGAGAGAGAGAGACAGACAGACAGACAGAGACACAGACAGACAGATACACATAGTTTATTTCTATTTCTTTGGAGACATGATTAATACGGGGTTGAGAGGAAGTGCCACAGATTTAAAGTAATCTGTGTTAAAAGTAGGAATTTATCCTCTTCTTTTTGTTTCCCGCCCCCCAGCAACATATGTTCAACAATTAGTAAACTCCCATATATTTTTAGTAAACTCTCTAAGAAAGTGCAATGGATAATTTGGCTCTAAGAGGAGCCTCTTGGAAAAGAGCCAACCCTGAAGACACCTCCACTCAATTTCTGTGGACAATAAACCTCTCCTTGGGAATCTTTCAGAATGTATACATAAGCCAACAGGAAGTCGTATCCAGGAATGTGCTGAGTGTGACCGTGCTTAATTTCTTACAAGTGCGAGAGCACTCAGCATTCAGCAGGCCCCTCTTAAGCTTTGTGCCCAGCCGCGGCCCTGCTGTTTCAAGTGTGTGGATGTGGTGGCTGCATCTTGTAGTCTCTGCCAAGCTTTATAACCAGAAGTAGCTTTCAGGGTAGATTCTTATTGCTCTTCTGAAAGAGTGAAATAAAAAAATTTAGCCTTAAAATGTTGTATAGTTTAGTACCTTCCACCATACATAATGTAATGAATTGGGGTTTCCTAATGAGAGAACCAAATTTACGACTTCTACATTGCAAGTTTCCAGGGTGAGAGGGCTACAAAAACAAAAAGCGAGGTTGTCTCCCTGCTTTGAAGATTGTTTTCAACACACTGAAAGTCATCTTGATGGGTTATTATGTATCCTCCAGGATGGTAATTTTATCTATAATATACTATTAAAACCGAATAAAAGCATACCTCGGTTAATTTTCTTCATTCCTCCTACTTAAGCCTAAATCGAGTTTCTCTGAAGCCATGCCAGGTTCTCAGTGCTAACTGTCCATATTCAGGCTCACAGGAGGAAGATGGAGGCAGCTGGTGTGAGGGAGGGCTGGAGGCAGTACAGACGCCATCAAGACACTAGCAGTCCTTAGGTTCAATCTCTGAGAACCTTGTTCAAGTTTAAACGTGTTCTATTATTTTGTTGAACCTGTTTTTCACACACACACACACACACACACACACACACACACACACACACACACTGAATATGAGAAAGGGATTTCTTATTACACTGCATATCCACTCAGTTATCTAGCATTTCACAGTTGGCACAAGACTTGAGCAGCCTAGACACAGGGAAGGGTCACCCAGTGTTCAAAATAAAAACACAAAGGCCTGCGCCAACTGGGAATGTCTGGGACAAACAGTGACTAACTGGAAATGTAGAGCCGGCAGCTCAGCAGCTTCGCGCCTTTACCAACTAAACGCACAGCCAGAGTCTAGGTACCAGGCAGAGACAAACATCTTCCAGACAACTCGTGCATGAACATCTTTGAAATAAATTCTAAGGCAAGTCTCTTCTGCTTTGGTGCTCTAACATAATTACCTGCTGTCTGAGTGGAAGGTACTGTGTCTCTATAGGTCTTTTCTCTTCATCCTTTTACTGAAAACGCACACAGTCAGATCCACAGTCAGGCCTTCTCTGCCCTTCAGCACCAAGGCTGACCAACCATGCTCCTGTGCTTGCTCCCTGGCCAGCACTCTCTCTCTCTGTGAGTCCTCTGTTGTCTTTAGTACTGTCCTCATGAGCTTCCTCCCACCTCCACATGTCTGTCACTGTCCTCCTTGTTAGGATCAAGAACTACAAGCAACTAAGAAATGCTGAGAATGGGAGAAAGAACGATTTTTGCTAGGGAAGAGTACTCCCAACTGCTTTTCCAGTACCAAATGGTTGGCCCCTAAAGCATACATACTAGTAACATTATGCATACTGAGCAGGTTGTAGATCTTACGTTGGAGTACACACACACACACACACACACACACACACACACACACACACACATCAATGCCTACATCAATCTATTTTTTATTAACACTTCTGGTGTTCTGAAGGACGATGAGATCATTCCAAAGAGTGGGTGGCACGTGTGCCTGGCCTCGCCGTGGGGCCTCATGTCTGTTAGCGGCTCAGCCCAAGAGCACACACGCTACCTGGTTTCTCTGGGACTCACTTCTGTGCTACTGACTGAGGGTGAGCTGGACCGCACTCATGGATGCTCTGCTGTCTCTCCTGTGACTTCCATTCTCACTACATACAGGCCTCACTATGCTTCAAAGGAGAATGGAGTCATCGCTATTTAAGAAAAATAAATTTTTGAAAGGATCTTTACCAATCCTAAATGAGATAGGGGGCTGATATCCAATATATATATAAAGAACTCAAGAAGGTGGACACCAGAAAATCAAATATCCCCATTAAAAAGTGGGGCACAGAGTTAAACAAAGAATTCTCAACTGAGGAATACCGAATGGCTGAGAAGCACTTGAAAAAATGTTCAACATCCTTAATCATCAGGGAAATGCAGATCAAAACAACCCTGAGATTCCACCTNCAAGGAAGGAGCTAGAGAAAGTACCCAAGGAGCTGAAGGGGTCTTCAACCCTATAGGTGGAAGAATAACATGAACTAAATAGTACCCCCTGAGCTCATGTCTCTAGCTGCATATATAGAAGAGGATGGCCTAGTTGGCCATCATTGGGAAGAGAGGCCCCTTGGTCATGCAGACTTTATATGCCCCAGTACAGGGGAACACCAGGGCCAAGATGTGGGAGTGGGTGGGTAGGGCTGGGAGGGGGGAGGGTATAGGGAACTTGCTGGATAACACTTGAAATGTAACTGAAGAAAATATCTAATAAAAGTTGGAAAAAAAAAAGAAAAAGAAATTTTTGAATAGGCTACTACTACTACTACTAATGTTAATAATAATGATGATAATAACACTAATGCTACTAATAATGCTAATAGTGATGCTAATAACAACAATAATGCTAATAATAATAATACTGCTGCTACTACTACTACTACTAATAATAATGCTAATAATACTGCTAATACAAATTATTTTTAAACCCCTCAAATATGTACCAGTCCATCCTGGCTAAATTGAATCATTTGAGAAACACAATTAAAAAAAATAATTGTGATGCTAGGAATGAAACCCGAGACCTGGTATATGCTAAGCAATGCTCTACCACATCCTCAGAAGCTGGGCTTTGGAGACAAGCTCTTCCTGTGCAGCTTAGGATGGCTTCATGCTGTTGATTCTCCTGCCTCTGCCTCCCAAGTGCTGATTTTACAGCTGTGTGCACCACACCTAGCTAAGAAGTACAATGCTGTCATGAAGCATCTGTTAAGTTCAGGAGACCTTGAAGGTGGTGACGCTAATGCTCAGACAGTGGTCCCCACACAGGTGGCACAGGCAGCTCAGAGGAGAAAATGCCTAGAAAGTTTGCTGGAATAAGATGCTGACGTTTTAGGTGACTATATTTGCTGAGAAGGAGGCCTGTATTTAAATCATTCTAAGGAATAAACAGTTTCACAACATGTAGGGACAACTGTTGAGTTAGTCTTCGAGGTGTTTATTACAGGGTATAAGGAAGAGTCCTGTAACAGAGCTGGGGAGAGGGCTGTGTCTGTAAACTGTCTGGTGTGCAAGCATGAGGAATGGAGTTTGATCTCTAGCACCCATGGGAAAAGGATCTTGGAGCCTGCTGACCTGGCAGTTTAATAGAATTGAAGGCCAGCATTATCTCAAAAAAATACTCTACAAGTTGACCCTTGGTCTTCACATGCTCTCTCTCTCTCTCTCTCTCTCTCTCTCTCTCTCTCTCTCTCTCTCTCTTTCTCTCTCTCTCCCTCCCTCTCCCTCCTGCCCCCTCTCCCTCTCCCTTTCTCTCTTTCTCTCCCTCTCTCTCACATACACAGAAACATGCACATACACATATATTCCCCCAAATATATGTACACAGTTAATTTTAAAAAAGCATTGGAATAAAAAAATAATCAGATCTTATAATAAACCTTATTTATTACCAAGGAAAATTGTTGAAGAAAAACTTATTTTCTGTAATTATATTATAATCTCAAAAAAGAAAGAAAATTTAAAAATTAATTTCCTTTAGAAAAACCAAGCTAAACCTGCCATTTTTCCCCCATAAAGGGGGAGGGGGGAGACGTGAACCCATTTACAACAGTGGCAAGAAAGAATGCAGGCAGTGACCAGGGCATAGAAAGATGTATTGAAACTTCCCAGTCAGACATCCACAGCCCAGAAGTAAATCTGATGATTTCAGTCAGTTTGTTTCACAAAAACCAAACAATCAGAGTCTTTGAAAGGAAGAGCTGTCCCAGTGTTGGGAGAGCTCCTTTGTTCACGGGGCACCCTGGATGTTCTGTGAAAACTCACAAACAGCCTCTTTATTATTCAAATTGATTAGGAAAATATATTTTCTTGTGACAGAATTGGGTTGCTTTTTAAGGAATTACTTGTTTCAAATGACACCCTTCTATTGGAGCAGTTGGGTTTGACACCTCATGCATAACTCAGGCCTTGCCCACTTCCCAAGGAAAAAGGCTGGCCCTGCGGGGATGCTTCTGTATTTACATTCAGTCTCACACATCAGCATTTACCAGGGTGAGGCTACTGGCTGTCAAATGCTGGCTCTTAGTCAATATTTAATCACTGTGCAGTTATGCAGGGAGAAGGAAGCGTACCGTGTACCCCAATAACATGGTTTTAATATGGAAAAACACTCTCATTTGTCCATGGGAGCATGGCTAGGCCTCTTAGAGCAGCAAACTCACCGAGGGTCTGGACAGTGCTGCCCTGAGGACAATGGCCCGCCCTAGCATTTTAAGTAAAAGCTGGTAGGTGTGTAAGATGAGTCATACTTAATAAGACTTCTTAGACAGTATCACAGAACATCGTGGGGTTCGCTCGAAAGCATTTCACTTTTTAAAATGGATGGATGGGGAGAGATGTTTGTAGAGACCCCCACAATCCTTACCTGGCTCTTAGTTCTCAGCCTGGCTGGCTCAGTCGCTAGGTTACGCAGCGGGCAGCCATGTGAAGGCCAAAGGTGAGAGTGCATCTCACCTTTACTTGAGGTCAAAGTTCACTGTTCTTTCTCTCTCCTTTCTGTATGTGTGTGTGGCGTGTGTGTGGTGTGTGTGGTATGTGGTGTGTGTGTGGTGTAGTGGTGTGGTGTGTGTGTGTGTGGTGTGTGTGTGTGGCATCTGTGGTGAGTGTGGCCTTGTATCAGTCTTCTTTCCTATGTCACAGACTGAGGCAGGGTCTCTCACTGAGCTCACTCCTGAGGTGCCCCAGGAATCCCCCTTTCTACTTCCCAGTACAGCAGGCTGTAGACAGGTGGCCACACCGTCCCAACTTTCTACTTGGATTTAAGGAACCTAAACCTGGGTCTTCATGCATGCATGGTAAACACTTCAACAACAGAGCCATCTTTCTCAGCCTGAAGTTTTGCTCTTGACTGATTTGTAAACCATTTTCTCCAGCCAAGCACCATGCTATGCAGAACACAAGCCACCCGTTAAAGGAAAACAGGGAAGGAAATAACTGGGAGATGCCCACCATCCGGGGAGTCCTGAGCAAACCTTTCCTGTTTCCTGTGTTATCAAGCAGCTCCTCTAGCAAGATGTCATCTGAGCAGGAGAAGGTTGAGTCAGGGAGATCTCACAAGCTCTGTATGAAGGGTGGCTGCAGCCCACAGAACCAAGATGGAAGGGGCCCTGCAGGGAAGGTGAAAGGCAGAGAGGGCATCTGGATGATAATCCTGAAAATGCTTGACCCCAGGGCGTGGCTGCTCTCTCTCCCTCACTCCTTCCACTAACCAATGGCCGAATGAACAGGTGTGAACTTGCTCAAGTAGATGACACGTGGAGGAAACACATTCACTTCAAACTTGCAAACCAGATTTGACATTCGACAGCTTTCCACTGCAGGTGGGGAGACAGAGTCATCTTCTCTCCTACCTCCGCTCGCCATGATTCACTGCTCACGCTCTGACAGAGTAATTACCCTTCACTCCAAACCCAAACTCCAAAATCCAATCATTGTGAATCAGACGGCTGGGCTGGGGAGGGGAAGGCCTGGCTTGCTTCTCCAACAACACACTGCGTGTTCTCGAAGGGATCCGTGGGAAGAGCTCGCACAGTGAGTGTCCTAACCTAGGACACCTGGAAACATCTCTACCCCACATCTTACCAGAGGTTACTGACATTACGGGTAAATCTGCAATAACACACAAGGGAAACTGCCAAGTTCTCTGTGTTAACATGGTCCCATTTCACAGTATCCAGACCTGCAGAAACCCCCACAAATATGCCCACTCCCTTCAACCAAAATACTCAGGAAGTTCCCAAGGCCTGAGAATTAAACATTAAGTCACTACTAAATTCAAGCCACCACTTTCGACTCCTTAAGAATCTACTCCACACCACACCTATCTAAGCACAAAGAAACGACACTTCAAGACCTGTGGTAATTAAAAAGGAGAAAGGAGTTTTTGTTTTGTGGGGAGACAGCGTCTCATGTAGCCTCTGACTTGCTGTGTAACCAAGGGTGAGCTTAGACTCCTGCTCTTCCTGCCTCTGCCTTTCTAGTGCTGGAATTATAGGAATGTGCCATTGTGTTCAGACTGGGTGGTGCTGTTGCCCGCTTCCTGTGTGCACGGAAGCATCCCACCACCGCTGTAAGACATACTGCTCCAGAATAAGCAATTGCTGAATGTAGTTTCATGATCCCTGGGAGGAGGAGACTAAGCTTAACAGATGTCACCCCCTTTACAAGCAGCAAGGGTTCCCAGACAGGCCCCACAATCTCCAGGCTTCCTGTAGCATCTAGCACATTCTGCATACAAAAGGGGTTGCTGGGAACAGCTTGCTCAGGACCAGGTCACAGGAGTGCTGGGCTTCAGCCACGTTGACTCATCTAAGTATCATTTCATTTTCTTCAAGCCAACACACGGCGTGAGTTTTTGACCCCCCAAGGACTAATGGTTTAGTAGAAATAAGCACAGAGGTAGTGATTAGGAGACTTTAAAGAAAAGTATGGCATAACTACACTTTCATTTAAACAAAATTTTAGCTGATTAGGTTTCCATTAATGAAAAACTATTAATAGAAGAAAAACAGGCCTAAGAAAGTATCAAGAGATTGCAGAATATCAGATGTAGCTGTGCTGCGGGTAAAGAAAAACAAGCTACATAAGAGGCACACGCCTGTTTTCTCAGCATCTGGGAGGCTGAAGCAGGAGGATCTTAGAAGCCAGACTATCTAGAGCAACAGTGTGAGACCCTGTCTGGAAAACAAAACAAGAAGCCAGGTGCAGGCAGTCAGGCATTGTCTGATGTAGGTCTAAGTGGCTCTCTTCATTTGCTGTATCTGAAAGCGTACATGGCCTTTGCAGACAAAGGGGCTGGTCCCATCTCTGTGGGTCCAGGGCTGGTGGCTGGGAATAGACAGTAGCAGCCTCTACCCATCCCAGTGTAAGCCTTAGCCATAAGAAATGAAAAGTTTTGAGCCGAGTTGCTGGCCATAAAAGGAACTCACTAAAGCCTGCTACTGTTCTCTGCTTTCTGTTGCTGTGATAAACACTAGGACCAAAAGCAACTTGGGAAGGAAGGGGTTTATTTCACCTCAAAGTTTGCAATCCACTATCATAAGAAGCCAAACAGGAGTCAACAGAAGTACACTGCTTGCCAGCCTGCTCCCAGGCTCAACTTCCAAAACCTTTCTTTTTGTTTGCTTGTTTGTTTCTTTTTCCTCCATAGCGTTTCTCTATGCAGCCCTGGCTGTCCTGGAATTTTCTCTGTAAGCCCAGCTGACCTCGAACTCTAGGAGATCCAAATGCTTCTGCCTCCCTGCCTCCTGAGTGCTGAGATTGAAGATGTGTACCACCACCAACACCTGGCTCTACTACATTTTTTTTCATATAGCCCACCTAACTGGGGATGGTGCTGCCCACAGTGGGCTACATCCACTTATATCAGTTAGTAAACAAGAGAATGTCCCACCAGCCAATCTGATTGAAGCAATTCTTCAGTTTAGGATCACTCTTTCAAAAGTTTCAGGTTGGCAATCAAGATTAGCCACCACAGCTACTGTTCTTACAATGAAACATCACACTGTGGGGATGTGGTTTCTCTTTCATAGTTTGTGCTAGCGTTTTAAATTTTTAGAAGGAAGGGTGTCAAAGGATAGACAGGCCTCTCTCTCTCTCTCACACACACACACACACACACACACACACACACACACACACACAGAGTCTGTTCTTGGAAAGAATGACAAATGACTCCTTAGTGAGACTTAGTAACTGTCTCCCCACTCCCCAAAGCATCAGTCACCACACGGTCTGGCCATGTGTGCTATGGAAGCTCCACGAGGCTAGGAAGGTCCAGGATGGGTCAGCTCCAAGTCAGCTTCTGCTCCTCTCTGTCCCCCACCTCTAACACAGCACTGGCATTCCACATGTCTTCACAGAGTGGACACAGCTAGATAACAGCATCTATTAAGGATTTGCATGGCGGACACCACTTGGTGAACTACCTGCCTGCTTTTCTGTAAAGCGTCACAGAAACAACTATAAAACACAACTCTTCTAGCAGCATATGTATTAGAAGTTGGCCTTGTTGGCCATTACTGGGGAAGAAAGGCCCTAGGTCTAGCAATGTTTGTAAGCCCCAATACAGGGGAATGCCAGGGCCAAGTAGTGGGAGTGGGTGGGTAGGGGAGCAGGGCGGGGGGAGGGTATAGGGGACTTTTGGGATAGCACTTGTAATGTAAATGAAGAAATTATCTAATAAATAAATTTAAAAAAAGAAAGAAAGAAAAGAAAAGAAAGAGGGACACGTAAGCCACAGCTTGGCTTCTGTCATCTGAATTTCCAAGTAGGATTTAAAAAACCCTATAAATTGTATGTACAAAAAAACCCAAAAAAAAAACCAAAAAACCCCACAACTCTTAATTCAAAGTAGAGTGAGCACATTTATCCCTTCAGAACTTAGTGGCTTGCATCTTAGAACATACAAAGAACAAACAAACAAACAAACAAACAAACAAACGAAAAATACAGTCCACAAAGTAATAAGCAATGGTTGCAGAGCAGTTTTTAATTGAAAATGAGATGTATACTATAGTATTATAGGTTGTTATTCCTGATAAGCATGAGGCTGCTGTTTGGCTCCAGGGCAGGCTAATAACCCTTCCTTATGGTAAGTTTCATCTGCATCAAGGTCTGACTGAGATCACAGAGGGCAAACTTGCCTACAACGTAGCAGACTCTGCTGCCTTGTCTGAACAGTGCTACTTACACCACGAACACAGCAGACTGAGTCCCCATGTCCCTGTCATGCCTTCCCTTTCCAAGTCACAGATGCTACCTTACTTCCATCTAGTCACCCCATAAATGGTATGATGGGACACAAGGGCAGGACATGAGGGTAAGGGTGTAGGCACCAGATGCCCCTGGGCAGATGAGTCCTGTAGTCTGTGTAGGTATTCATAGATCATGTCCAGTTTATGATAACTGGCATTTTTCTGTCACTTTGTGTGATTATTTCCCTGCCTGTAGCCTAAAGGACACTGGGCCAGTGGGCTTGAGGGCCGATCAAAGCTTCAAGATTCCATGATTTGTTTAAAGATGTCTATTTAAGTGATAACAGGCCTACAACTGGCACAATCTGAGTTTGAGTTTTATGCCAAAAGATTCTCTGCTGTTACCAGTTAGGGTTCCTGCTTGTAAACAATGAAGCCAGCAGCTCTGACGTTAAGGCACAGAATGAACAGGAGCAGGAGCTGAGGGAGGGGAAGAAGTCACAGGCACATTTCCTACAGGACAAGACTCGGCAGCAGTTACCTCTAACAACAGCTCAGAGGACCTCACAGCCAGCACACGGAACCTCTAGTCCAAGGCAGGCTGCCCTTCCACCCACGCAGAGCTGGCAGAGGAACCGCTGAGATGTTAGCTCTGAGAGCATGAGTCAGCCACTTGTAATCACTCGCTAACCAAAAGCACCCAGCACACAAAGGAAAGAGGTCAGTTCCCTAACGGAAACTGCAGCGCTTCAGGAAGCTAACTCATGTGGGCCTTCACACCCACAAGCATCCTCTGCAGGAGGGTACGCTGAAGATTACAGCCTGGGACAGGACACCAGGGTTCCTTCTGCCCAGAGGAGAGTGTCTAATGAATTGGCAGGAAAACATGAACTGAAGCAGTCTTTCAAAACATTTTGGTTTCGGAAACGGTTTTGCTGAAAGAAATGTTGGGTTAGTGCTATCATAATCTACAATACATCAAACATGTAATTAGGAAAAGAATTTTAACAAGCCTCAGGGAAGAATACACCATCCCGTCAGCCAAAGACAAAAAAAAAAAAAAAGTAAACATGAAACCCATTTTTATGAGTCTATACTGAGTCACTTGAACAAGCCTTTACTAGTGACACTATGCCAAGCATCCATTCAGGATTCCATTTTAAAAACTCTGATCATCTGGTCAGTCAATAAATGTTGAACATCCCAATTTCCTGATTTCTCTTCTTCTTTGCATGTATGCGAGAGTCTCAACACTCTCTCTATGCCATTTCCAATCTCCCGGCCATGTTCCTTATCCAGTCCTCTAAGCCACAGGTCACTTCCACCTGTCAATTGAAACTGTCGATCCCCTCCTCTGCCAGGCTTTACCCAGCATGTTCACAAAAGCCCAACGAACTTGCTTTGAAGGCTACACTCCCACATGTTTCCTTGGTGAACACAGAATTAGAGCCAAAGAGCAGCGACAGCTTGTGGTTGTCCACAGCGCATTTAGAGGGATAAGAACACCAACCCACCCACAAAACTTTCCACCCAAAATTTGTCCTGTCTAAAAGAAATGCAGGGACAAAGATGGAGCAGACTAGAAGGGATGGCCAACCAATAACCAGCCTAAGGTGAAACCCATCCCATGGGCAAGCACCAATCCCTGACATTATTTATGATACTCTGTTATGCTTGCAGACAGGAGCCTAAGATAACTGCCCTCCGGGAGGTTATACTTATCACCTGACTGAAACAGATACAGAAACCCATAGTCAAATTATTGGACAGAGGTCGGGGAAAAAATTGAAGGCCCTAAATGAGATAGGAACCCCACAGGAGGACCAACATAGTCAACTAGCCTGGACCTCTGGGAACTCTCAGAGACCGAGGCACCAACCAAAGAACAGGTATGAACGTGTATGTAGCATATATGCACAGATGTAGCAGATGTGCAGCTACTTTCTATGTGCAGCTCAGTCTCCATGTGCATCTCCCAACAACCGGAGCAGATGCTCTACCTATAGCTGTAGCCTGACTGTGGTATCTGTTCCCAACATGGCTTCCCTGTCTGGCCTCAGTGAGAGAGGCTCCTCACTGATGCCTAGCCTATCTGACAGAGACTTGATGCACCAGGGTAGAAGGATACCTAGGGGGCCCCACCCTCTCAGAGAAGAAGAGGAGGGGAGATGGGGGGGTCTCAGTGAGGAGCAAACTGGGAAGGCGGGCAGCATTTGATGTAAATAAATGAATTGATTTTAAAAAGAAAAGAAAAACAAAAAGTCTGTGGGTAAGCACACAGATTGCCTCTGCTTAGGAACTCTTTCTGACATCCCTCACTCCGGGCACTGGGCTTACAGGGTTCACCATGTGTTCTGCTCACGTTTCTCTGGCTGCCTTTCTTCCTTATCTTTCTTATCCACTTTGTTTGGTTTTGTAGACAAATCCTGCAGAGGTGCCCTGGTTTCCCTTGATGCTCTGGGACCAGGATATCCTTCCACCTCAGTCTCCAAGCTTCCATCTGACCCTTTGGCTTTGCCTTCCTTCCTGCCCCTTTCTTCTCCACTGAAGCAGCTGCAGGGCTTCTTGCCAGAGGGGCCTTAGGCAAAACAACTGGCTGGAGGGAGGGCCAGGAGCCTTTTAAATGCACTGACAAAGCAAACTCCAAATGGCCTAACTTTTACTTACATGAAGTCTTTGTGGGCAATATAGGCCATGTTATTTATTAATATTGTCTTACAGTTTTAGTATAACTTTAATTTTTTTAAAAGTCACTACAGATCCAAATCAAATCTATAATTTAGGTGCCATTGCTTATTTCTTAGTTTTGACAGATGCTCAATGGTTTCTGAAGAGGTAGCATCAGGAGCAGCAACCGAGGGATACTCAGAACTTTCTGTACAATCTTGGCAACTTTTCTATAAACTACAAATTATTCCAAAGTGAGTTTTGAGAAAAAGCTGACATTAATGATTCCTATTTTCTTTGAAAGAAAGTAAATGAATAACTCAAACTTATCTAGTTTGCTGTCTGTGTTGACTCTGTACTTAAAAGCCAGAAGTTCTAATAAGGAAAAAGATTCAAATGGTTATCTCTTCAACAATGCCTCCATATTATGATGAAAAAACAGCATGAAGTAAAATCTCAATACCACTCAATGTTGACGTTTCATTAGAGTCTGAGGATCATGAAAGTTTAGTTAAGTTTGGAGGTTAAGGACCGTAATTTTGTCAAAATTAATAAAACAGTAGAGGGTTGGGGACACGGCTCCATTAGTTGGTTACTTGTCCTTTGCATATAAACTAGGCATGGAGGCACATTTTCGTAATGAGCACTCTGGAAGTTGAGGCAGGAGGATCAGAAATTTAAGGTCATCCTTGGCTGCATAGCAAGATCAAGGAAGGAGGAAAGGATGGAGGAAGGAGGAAAGATGGGGTACCAGTGGTACAAACTATGTCCTAAATATTAGACCTTATTAAGAGGATGGAGTAGGAGATTCCCAAGCTGTTGAAGGCCTTCCTGTGCAACTGAGCTCAAGGTCAGTCTGAACAACTCTCTGAGACTCTGTGTCAAAATAAATAGTGAGGGCTAGGGACAGAGCTGGGTGGCAAAGAACTAGGGTTCAATAGCTCCCTCCGAAATCAGTCCTCATCATCCCTTGGGATTAAGGGGAGTCCGATGACTTTCCAACAGATCCAAGAACCTGAGACTACAACTGTTCATTCCACAATGTGTGTTTGCATTTACGATAATCTACTCTGAAAGAACTCTTATCTTTTCATTGACCATAACAATGAAAACTGAACCCCGGCACATCTCCCTGAATCTAACAGCAAATCACTTTTGCAACAGCTCTGAAGAGGAAAAGGAAACTAAATGCTAACAAATGGGGTAACCCTGAAAAATGAAATGAAGCAGTGAGATGTGTCATATTTCCTATTTTTTCCTTCTTGCTGCTATCACTTCTAACCACTGTGAACCACCCCCCCCCAAGAGAGAAGGAAACAAAACACTCCTTCATTAGATCAGAACAGCTTCTCACATGGGTTCTCTTTGCAATCCCCCATTTCTACAAGTGCAGTATACCTCTCTGTAAACTGCCCCCTTACCCCAAATCACCCCACTTCAGGTAAGGCATGTCACTTGCTTGGGCCCCAGTTTTCTCATCTGGAGCCTTGGGAAGTTGAGGTGTGGGAGGAGAAACGGGCAGGTTGAAGTCATATTCTGACCTGCAGAATAGAGATGTGTACTTATGGCTCCTTGATAGCATTTGATAGTCAAGGCATTTATTTTACAAATTACATGGAGGGTCACATGTGTGACAGTGCAATGTGTGAAAGTTAAGCGATAACTTACAAGAATCACTTGTTCCCTTTTTGCCACATGGGTTCTGTAAATCCAAGCAGGTGGTCAGACTTGGCCATAGGCACTCTGTTCACTGGCCCTGATAAGATATTGCTTACACAAATCTGGGTTTGGCTTCTCCTGATGTTTCAGAATTCTGAGATGACATTGTGATGTGTCATCACGTAGCTAGCCAGCATGTGCGGTTTCCCTGGTAACTCTGGGATTTGTCCTGAAGCTTACCGTGGTTCTGCTCATCTGAGGGTGGCTTCCAAGGGTTAAATGTCTGGAAGCATTAGAGGGAATGACTCACTCTTGTTCTGGAGTGTGAGTATTTCCAGAAGACACACAAATTAATGCAGCTTAAAGCACAGTGGAGCTTCTGTGTGTAGGGGAGTGGGGGGGCAGCAGGGGTACCCATGTCCCAGCAGAGATGACAGCATTGCACACCTATCCTCTTAAGGGTTTCTATATGCCACACCAGAAAAGTTCATCTAAGAATTAAGTCATTATATTCCATAGTAAATCAGGAATTTTTTTTTCCTTCCTGGGTTTTCTTTACTCATTCCTTCCAGAATCAGATCTTATTTTAAGGGCTATTTGGGTCAGAGTACGGGGCCTCTGCAGGCTTGATAAAAACACTAACTGATCACTGGTTACATAATTTAAGTGTTCAAAAATAAAATCCCAGCCATCTGCTCTTTTGCTCCTTATCAAACCAATTTTCGGGTAGACACAGTGGGCATGAGCACTTAAGATGAAGCTGCCCAGAATAAATGGGCAGACCAGGTCAAAATGGGTCAAAAACTTATAAGATTGCACAAGAATAAAAATCTGCAATTTTCATAAGTAGGGTAATATTTAGCTACTAGGGCCACGGAGAGAAACACAGAGAACTAAATTGATCTTGAAACTATTTATAAACGTGTTATTTTTAGCAGAAGGAAGATTAGCCTTAAGGTTCTAAGACACTGTACCAGTCTCCCAAAAGTTCAGACCCTGGCTATAACTGGAAGCTACACACTCTTTGAGTGGGAAAGAGAAGTGAGAGCTATTATAGTGGTGTCTTGATATTAAAAATACCAATGTTTTACACACAGCACCACCATTCCTGGTATTTTTATTTGTTTAATATCTTAACTTCAGATATAAGTTTATACCACTGCCAGGGGTGTTAGGAATTGTCAAAAAAAAATTACCTCATTGCCTTTCAATGTTTTTAGACAACCAAGCTCTTTTCAACTTGTGGCAAAAGAAGAAGGAAAGAGAATCAAGTCACTAGCTTAGGAACTACAACAACTTACCTTTTGCTATTGTTGTTCCCTGTATGCCTATTACTGGCTTTAAAGTTGTTACAGACAAACCTATTAGGAGGTAGAGATGTCTTTTAATTCAGTTACTATAGTTCAAAGAGTCCTTCTACAATGCAATACACTAGATAGATAGATAGATAGATAGATAGATAGATAGATAGATATCCTGAGTTAATAATATATTCTCAGATTTTAGTAATTGTTCACTTATTTTATTAATACCTTGGCTAATATAGAAACTCACAACTGGTCAAAGGACAGAGTAAGTGTCAGTGGAGTGCTCAGCTACAATTGGGACATCTGTATCACATCCCCTCCCAAGGCTCATGGACTACAAAGAAAGAGAGGCCAGAAAGATTGTACGAGCCAGAGGCTGGGAAGGACCAGAGCTAGACGGTGTCTTTTGGACATGAGAGCCATGCTGCACTCGTGAGCTCACAGCCCCAGTACTTGCCTCCTCCATAGGACCACCACAGTACACGTGTTGAAGCCAGCCAAGGTTCTAACATCAGCCCCATTCCTAACTGAGGACTGTGGGCAGCTAAGAACTTCTGAGAGAGGAAGGGCCAGTTTTCTTTAAGAGTGAGACCCCTGGCAAGTTGACCATGCTCCAGTGATGGCCCCACACCCAGGGGTATATGGGCAGCCCAAATTACACTCAATAGAGTGAGCACAAAATTGGGGTGTTTGTGAATATGATCAAAACACTGTATAAAATTTTCAAAGAATAAAAATATTATATTTATAAAAGTTTCTCACGTTGGGTATCCCTTAAATCTATTTCTTTTCTTCATTGTTAGGTATCCAGTGCCTTGAACACAACTGAATCCAGGGTCTCGAACAAGATTAGACAAGAACCCTACAACTGATGGTGGGTACTGAACTCAGGACCTTGAGCAGAACCCTACGACTAAGCCAAGGCTTTAATTCTGGCAAGCTGGTGTGTTTAGAACCTGAACATTTTCCTTCTGCATCTTAAAATAAAGACCTCTTTTTCTAGCTAGGTATGTTTCTACACACCTTTGATACTAACACTCTGGAGGCAGAGGCAGGAGGATCTCCAAGTTTGAGGTCAGCTTGGTCCATATAGTGAGTTCTAGGACAACCAAGGCTATATAACAGAATATGTAGTATGTATGTATATATGTTTTCTTTTCATCACTATTATTATGTGTGGATACATGTGTGTATGATGTGTATGTTGTATGTATTGTGTGGGTCCATGTCTTCTCTCCTTCCAGGAGATCAAATTCAGGTCATCAGGCTTGATGGCAAACACCCTTTCCACTGAACCAAATGTTTCCTTGAAACCCTAGTTCTTCCTGGCAGAGACCTGCATCTGCGCTCTTAAGAGTAAGATTAGCATTAGCAAAGAAGGACAAAAAAGACTGACTACGGTATGAGATATTGCAGGATAAACTGCAACATAGAATAAATACATTTAGTCCTCATAATTTCTAATCACAAAAAGAAAAAAAATTTACCAATGTCCCATGGTGTGTTCTCTGATAGAAATGATACTTGTATCCCACACCGTAGATTTCCAGCATTACGCTCCTGACTGCGTAATCAGCTAAACCTTCCTATATTTTGTAGGACTAGCAAGGGATTTTATTTTAGTCTTTAAAACAGGAATTTGTGTAATTTAACCTTAACTCCCAAGTAACTAAGGAAAAAACCACTCAGCCATTCAGTTACCTCTGTAGTATTGTGCAGAATAACTGGGTTGTAATTCTTACAGAACAATACATTGACTATTACTGGTAATTAGCACTTTTCTAGGGAGAAATGAAGGTAATTTAAAGTTTGCTACTAGCTAACAGTATAAACAAATAAAAAGACAAATTATTTTTAAGTACTTTAGAAATAACCTTATTAGAGAGTTTACTTTCAATTAATGTGTCAATTAAAATAATTCTTAACTTCTCATTAAATGAGGAAAATATACCTGTCAAGGGCATGATAGTATAATAAAACTGTACCTAATTTTTTTTTGTTTAAAAAAAAAAAACACAACACCTCTCTTCTTTGGAGAACAATGGCATAATGAGTTTGGTTAGATGTTACAGCTTTCCCGGTAACCTGAATAGAAATATTCTGGAAAATCCAAAAGTTCAAATGATATAGACTAGCTGCAAGAAGGGGGAGCCAATGTTCTAGTCAGCGGTGTGGTGTAAGAGCCATGACAATGACCACAGTGCCCAGGAGATGGCTCTGCAGGTAAGGACACTTGTCAGCAAGCCTGATGACCTGAGTTTGACCTCCGGAACCCATAGAATATACATGACAAGATATGTGTATGTGTACACAGTCATTTACACACACACACACACACACACACACACACACACACACACACCACAGAATAAATAAACAAATAAAGTGCAAAACAAATTTTTAAAGACTCAAGGCAGTGGCCATCTAAAATGGTGCTTCTTGGAAGGGGAAGAAAGGCATCTTCTCAGGAAGTTGACCATCTGCCAACTATATGATCCAGTCCCACGTTCCCATATGGATCTAAAGGAAATGGGATGGAGGTTCACATAAAGATTTATTTATAACTGACCATAGCAGTTTTACTTATAATAGCAAAAAAAAAAAAAAAAAAAAAAAAAAAAAAAACCCTAGAATTAATCCAAGTACCCATCACCAGATGACTAAGGAAAACACATATCTGAAAATGTAAGTCAATTCATAGTACAGAAATCAGGTCACGGATTACCTGGGAAGAAGACAAGGGCATTGTGAAGGGACACAGAGATACTGTGGGGTGCTGGGTCTAACGCCTTGATTTCACGGTTTCACAGCTGTGTCAAAAGTCACATGAGTATTATAGAAAACATGAAATTTACATCATCACTTATGCAATCAATCTTCTACACCAGCTCAACTGCCTTAAATATAGGGCGAGGAGTGTGTGTGTGTGTGTGTGTGTGTGTGTGTGTGTATGAGTTTGGGCACATGTGCTGTTGAAGACCACCTCATCAGGACTACCTTGTGTGAGGCAGGCTTTCCCTTGTTCACTACTATGTATTCCATGCTAGTCAGCCCAGTTACTTCTAGCAATTCTGTCTCCACCTCCCATCTCACTGTGGGAGGCTGAGATTACATGCATGGACTACCTTACATATCTGGCTTTACCCAGGGAGCCAAATCCGCAGCCTAACAAGTCTGCTTTTAGAGAATATACAAGACAGGGCTGGGGAACGGGAGGCAGGGGGAACAGAGTTTAAAACAGGTTAAGCATGAATGATTACACACACTGAAGGAGAGAAGCCCTCATAACAAAACCATGGAGGAAAGAAAAAGACACACTGGGGCTCTGAGCCATTCCGTACACCACCTGCATGAAGGGTATGTAAGTAAGCAAATGAGTGGTACCCTGCAGTTGTGGTGCAAGCATTGCATCCCAGCACTTGGGAAGCAGAGGGAGGTGGTGGATCTCTGAGCTTGGCCAGCCTGGTCTACAGAGTGAGTTTCAGGACAGTCAGGACTATACAGAGAAACCCTGTCTCCAAAACAAAGTATACACACACACACACACACACACACACACACACACACAGAGACAAGAAGGAAAAAAAAAGTGTCGCTGTACTAAAACCTAGAGATAGACGCAAGAAGAGGCTGTCAAGAGAGAGAAGGGAGACATTTCTGTTTCCCTAAGGACTATCTGTACCAGTTCTTCAGAGTAAAAACAGGCAGGGAGATAAGAATTTAAGATGAACTGAACTTCCAGGATCAAGGCTGTCATCTAGCATCAAAACCACCAATGTCCAGAACTATCTTTAGTCTGTGTCTGGCCCTAGCATGCATCACGAGCTAGCCCACCCAAAAACGAAGACAAACCCTGGCAAGGTGACACGTGGGCAGGCCCAATCCTGCTAGGGACAGCCCTCTCAGGGTTCCTGTGGTAATGAGATTGCACTACTGAGCTTCCTTACATGGGATAAGCCCAAGGTGAGTCACCAGAGAGAGATACAGAATAGTTTAAACTTGCCGTTGGGATTGGACCACCTGATGCAGTACAGGTTTGTGAACGAACCTCCATCTCCGAGAAGTCAATAGGAGTTGGCTACCAGCATGCCTCCATCCAGGTGACTCGGGGATTTCCCAGTTATGGCGCCACAATCGCTCTAGCAGCCTAGCTCACATCCCTCCATCAGCACCAGGGGAAGGGTAAATTCCTTGAACTCCACACACAAAGGGTCAGCTTGGGGTTTTAACCTCTATATGAACATGGTAATGTTTTCAACTTGGCAATAACTATTCCCCGGATTAGGAAAGCCTAAAAGTCAAGCCACTTCTGAGACCTCAGTCTTTCTTTGGTGTTGCAGCTGAGAAGCAGGGCAATCCCAGGACTGGGAGAGAAGAACTCTGGATGCCCTTACTAGGTAGCTCTGCAGGCGCCAAACAGCGTCAGCAAACCTAACCCAACCCTTCCTGTGAGGTGAGACCCTGAAGCAAAGGGATTGATGGCTTCTTGGATTACTTCTCTCTGAGATGCTGAGGAAGTACAAGAGAGGTCTTGTCACTAAGAAGTCACATTAAGATGACGCATGCCTTTAATCCCAGCGCTCAGGGCGAGGACTAGGAGGCAGAGGCAGGCTACACAGAGAAAGCTTGTCTCAATAAACAGAACAGAACAAAACAAAACAAAAGTCTTTTAACTTAATTTAGGGAGGGAAGTACTCATCCTTCCTATCTCAAAGTATTCTAAGTATGAAAGGAGAGAAGGGAAATTGCTCCTATGTGGTAAGGAAAAATAAAAAATTACCCTTTCACACAAAATCAAAAAGATACCCCTTCACTAGGTTTCTCATCAGTACCTCAGACAAGTCACACAGCATCTCAGCCCCTCTGTTCTCAATTGTGAGGTGAGGACTTTGGATAAAGTCTGGGATACATGGATGCTATAAACGCTTCTTCCTTCACGGGATAGATGAGACCCTCAAACATCTCAGGCACTGTCCCAGGCACCGTGGCACGGCAGGTGCACACCTGTAAACACAACACCTGGGAAGCAGATGAAGGAGGAACATGAATTCTAGGCCAGCTTCTGCTATGTACAGAACCTCATGTAGCCAGCCTGGGCTACATAACAGCCTATCTCAAATTCCAGAGGACCCAGGATCAGTTCCCAGCACCCACATAATGGTCATTTGAATGAGATGTCCCCCAGTAAGTCTTGGACATTTAAATAGCTGGGCCCCAGTTGCTGGCATTTGGAGAGATCAGGAAGTATGGCCTTGGTGGAGTATATCTGTCACTGGGGTAAGGCTCTAAGATTTCAAAAGACTTGCTATTTCAATTTAGTTCTCTCTGCCTCCTGCTTGCAGCTAGAGATCTGCCACGATGGACTGGAACCATAAGCTCAAAATAAACTCTTCTACAAGTCGCCTTAGTCACGGTGCTTCATCACACCATTCAGAAAAGCAACTAATGCAGTAGCTTACAACCATCCATAATTCTTGTTTGAGGGGGATCCCACATCCTCTTCTAACCTCTACAGGCACCGGGCATTCTCGTGGTACAGATAGATACATCACAGCCAAAACAGCAATACATATAAAATACAGTAAGTAAACCTAAAAGGATTNTCCTCTGCCTCCTCTGCCTCTGCCTCTGCCTCTGCCTCTGCCTCTGCCTCCCAAGTGTTGGGATTAAAGGCTTGCACCAGCTCACCTAGATTTCTAAGACATTCAAAATAGTGGGGACTCATAAACAAGAATATGCTATCGTTCTAAGAAAACCAAGCAAAAGTGGGGGCAGGATGAGGGGCGCTCTCACTCCGCTTTAGGAAGGGGGGGGGCAGAAATAACCTCTCAGAGCTGGTGAGTGCTGAACAGTCTGGAATAGTCAGGGAAATAAACCAATAGAGCAACTGAAGATGTAACAGCAAGGACAAATCCCTGAAGTGGCTCTTGGATTATACAGTAAAGAGAACCTAGCCTCTCTTTTGCATTTTACAGCCTCCTGCTGATGATGCACCCAGCCCTGTTAATGTGTTGACATACATCGTTCTAAAGAGTAGCATGACCCCAGTGGACTAGACTGCCTCCTTCAAGGATAGGCCTTCTACACCAAGCCAATTATTTGCTATTCTCCAGTTCCTGCCCAGATGGTTGCTTACTCCAGGCAATGATAAACAGAATTTAAATGCTGTTTTCAAAACTTTTATAACAGAAACCCAGAGTAACAAACTTTAGATGACCATACAGTGAGTGCATAGACAAAATCGAAAGTCATAGAAATCACCAGGCTTTCTGTGACTGTGTATGTATGTACTACAAGCACATCTTTAAGCATTAAGGTGATTTCATGGATATCTTAGTTTGAAAACACCATCTTAAGCAAACATGTAGTAATAACTTTATTCAAACACAAACCCAAACTGGCCTCCTGTGAGATAGAGATTGCTCAATTCTCAGGGTCCACAAGAAGAGATTCCCAAAGGTTTGTCTCTGACCTCCGCATGTAAACCATGGTACATACATGTGCCTTATCACAACATACATGTGTGTGTGTGTGTGTGTGTGTGTGCGCGCGTGAGCGCGTGTGTGTTCTTTAAACTTCTTTAAAATTAAAAAAAATGCAATGACTTCTAAAAACACCAAGAGCACACATCTTTAGAAGAGTAGGAACCCTGGGAATCTAGGAACCAGGAAAAAGAAACTCCAAATTGTTGTGGAAGGAAGGAAGGAAGGAAGGAAGGAAGGAAGGAAGGAAGGAAGGAAGGGAGGGAGGGACGAAGGAGTACCTTAGGCTTTAAAGACTGCCCACCATATCAAGAGAATGTCTGAGTACTGGGTTGAGAAGGGTTCTGTCCGGGCAAGCCTTTAAATGTCAAGTTCCCAGAGGGCAGACCGTCTACCCTATCTCACCTTACCAGACTCTTAGCCCAGTTACAGCTATGTAACTGCTTATCTTCAATCATTGCTCAAATCCTGGGAGTTTAACCGGGAGAGTGTGTTTCCTATTGCAAAGGACAAGAAATAACATTGGCTATAATGGAAAGATTCCACGTCTGTTGGTGGCATGGTAAACTTATAAACAGCTGGGATTAAAACGAGTGTGTTAATTTAATAGGTAATCTCTCAAGGGACACTAACCAATGGGCTCTGTCAACCAAGGGTGCTGACAGACACTGTGCCAATTTCTCTGTGAAACTCTGTTAATCACTCTCCCCACCCTGAAGTCAGAAGTGCACGCACCTAATTTCCAGGAGCCTGGGAGACTCAGAGTAGCCAAATTACACCTGCAAGGCAAGCCTTTTCCTACACTGCCACACAGCTGTCACACACAGAAAGCAGCTCATTTAAACGGTGCCCTTCAGCCCTATTTAGGGATATCGCTAATGATTTCAAATTACAACTGTTGCTTTATCTCAAACAGTGATAAAAGGGAGAGCTACGTTCATGGTGCTTTTCTTTTAAAGTCATTTATCTGCTCTCCTCTCTGGGGCAAAAAAAAAATGTTGAGACAAGTACAAACCTGCCTGAGCTTATTATAGATACAGCCCTCCTTCTCTCCCTCCTTCCGCTCCACACCAGCACCCCTCCCTGTCTGGCTTTTCCAGAATTGAGGCAGTAGCCTCCGGTAAGGAACTATAAGTGGTTCTTTTATCAAAACAAGAAGGGATTCGCCGACAGGGAGTGAGTCAGGCAGAGGCAGCAACCCCCTCCCTCATCCTGGCAGTTCAATTCACCCAGTTCCTCCAGGTCAGCAATCGCTCAGGTTTCATGGAAGAAAAGTCAGAGGAGGGCCTTTAATCCATCTAAATCCAGGAGCAGGGATGGAACACACCCGCTTGCCAGATCTGAGGTGTGGGCAGGCGACTGAGTTCATGTGCACAGGCACTGCCTGGCTCAGGGCGAGATGTGAGGGGCGACGCTGGAAGACCCACGAGGATGGACAAAGCCACAACTATTATAGGGTGAAATAGCCCCCGCAGGCACTGACTTCGGTCAGGAAATCTCCCTAGATTTATTTTCAGGCAAGTGACTCACAACCTAGTCTTCATAAGTAATTCCATCAAAATGAGTCGCGGGTTCCTCTAGCCCGACTTTCTGCTGCCCTCTGGCTGCCCCTCCCTTCTCTCCGCCCATCCTGTAAACCCAGACAGCTCCCAGACAGAGCAAGCGTACCCCAGGGGAACAGGAGGCAGGCTCTCTGGCCCAGCCCCCACCCTCGGGAAAGGATGAATGGGGCCACCCCCGGCGAGAGCGCGGAGAAGGGGCGTGTGGGCTGCGCGCGAGGTGTGTACGCGGGTGTGCGCGCGTGGGCACGCACCCGGGCCAACTTACAGAGGTGGAGTTGGTCCTCGCCTGACCCTGGTTTCGCACCTCCTGCTCCCGGAACTGCAGTCCGGCCAGATGCTTTTCCAACGCCTCCCAGTCCATTGGGGGCGCAGGGGGTTCTTCCGGGACGCGCGTCCCGCCGTCCGGCGGCTGAAGGCAGAGCCCCCCAGATGCCCGGTTCCGGCCTCCGCGCCGGCTCCCTGGAGGCTGGGTCTTCTGGATGGGTCGCCGGGGAACCCGGGAGGCGTTCGGCCGGCCAGCTACCACCACGTTGCCATTGTGCCTGAGGTCTTGGGGGTCGTGCAGATGGAGGTTGCCGTTAGGCATCGGGGACGGCATGGTGGTGGCGGCGCTCCTGCTCCCGCTGCCACTGCTGCTGACCCTGGCGCTCACGTCCCCCGGCTCCCGGGCCGGACAGCGGTCATCCCGATACCCTCGATCGTCCTCCTCTTCCTCCTCCTCCCCGTCCTCCTCCGGAGCCCACTCATCAATCACCTTCTTCTGGTAGACCGGGAAGGGCTCTTCATAGTCTTCCAGAGCAGACACCAAGTCCAAGCTACCCCCCGGCGACGATGAGGATTTGCACTCGGAGCAAGGGGTCACTTTGGTGGAGTTGGATTGTGAGCTGGCGCGGCTGCTGCTGCTGCTGCCGGCGTCACTGCCTAGATCCATCCCATCCTCTCGGTAATCCTGGGGAGGGGGGAGGCAGAAAGAGTGAGTGGCCGGGTTGAGCCCACTGTTCCGGCCGCCCGCTGCCCACCCGGACCTCCCCGCGCGCGGCGCCGGCCAGCCGTGAGGTGCGATCGCCCTAAGAGGCCTTGGGGCGGGAGCCAGCAGCACCCTGAGCTGCTTCCAACCCTCCCCGCACAAGTTGACTTCCTCCGGTTAACTAACCCGCAAATTAGCAAAGAGGTGCGCAGCCTCGGGCGCGCACTTTTCACCCTCATAGCCCAGGGGCGCGCGCGGACTTTGTGTTAAGCATTTTACGCCAGGCGCCTCCTAGCACTCCACCCCAAGGATTCTCCCAAACACTTTCCCACTGAATTCTGATTCCCTGGGGGCGGGACCCAAGAGGGAGGTAGAATCTGCTTTCGCACCTCGCGGGGGCACTGGGACCACCCCCAACCTGGCCCCGCCCCGCTCCGCCCCGCCCCCTCCCGGCGGCCGCTGGGAGCCCCGCGCCGGGCGAGCTCAGCTTTACTTTCTAAGGAACCGCAGTTGTCGCAGGGCACATCCCGCCTGCGTGCCTCCTTGGCCAGCCCCTCTCGGGAAGGATGGACACGGGGGCGCTGTCGGCCCACGCCCCAGCAGGATGGCACCCCTCAGCGCTTGCTTCCGTCAAAGGTGTGCGGGGGCCCGGGCGCGCAGCGACTGTCGCTGCAGACGCCGCCGCCCTGGGGAAGGGAAGACGCGCCCTCCCGGCGGCGGCGGCGGCAGACCGGGTCCCGCCACGGAGCATGCCCAGAGGCTGCCGGGTGCGGCGCAGTCCGCTCGCCCGGTTTTCCCTGCCTGAGGCTGGAGCTAGAAACCGGCTGGGAGAGCGCGGAGAGGCGAGGCGGGGGAGGGAGGGTAGCGTCGCTAGGCTTACAGACCTCGCTGTGTGTGTGAGGACCGCGCCCTGGGGAGGGGGTGGTGTGCTGAACGCACCTCAAGGCCTCTTGGCTGGGCTCTTTATCCAAGCAAAGCCTCCTGGAGGCCCGCACGGACCCGATGCCTCCCAGTCCATACGGAAGTCCCCAAGTGACCCTGAGAAGGACCTCCTGTCATCATCACAAGCAAATACACACGCCGAGTAGGAGTTCAAGTGACCAGTGGTCAGGCCCTGTCATTTCCTTTCCACCTTCCCCCTGGCCGCTTCCTCTCCCTTCACCGCGCCCTGGTATCCACTTCCAAGTTCAGGCAGTGGGTGGAACCTGTTGCTTTTGCTCACGTTTCCTTCCCCTTCCCAGCGGCACTGAGGATGACCTCAGCGAGGTGTGTGTACGGCTAGGAGAGGGACTGTGAGCTAAGCGGGGACTGTTATCTAACGTGGAGGTCAGAAAAGGGTGAAGATCTATCCTGAAGGTGGGGCCAGACATCCCTTCCAACAGAACCCATACAGAAGATTGTAAAGGAGAGAGAAGGGCGGTCCTGAGTGGTGGTGCCCCTAGTACCTTAACTGGCTTTGCTTACTGGTTTTTTTCTTTCAGGGAATTGAATCAAAAAATCTATGGAAAAAATTCCAAGACCATACACGGGCTACCTGAACTTGCCAGCCCTTCTTTTTAGGAAGAAGGTTCGATGATGTGAAACTATTCACTTGGATAGTGTAGACGCGCTACAGAATACCTTTTAAGGACTAAAAATTTCTTCTGAACAGTATTGCCCTGTAAGAAGGTTAGCTAGGAAATGCCTCCTCTGCTGTGAGAATGGAAGAGTGCTTAACTCCACATTGAAATGGAGAGTTTCCTTGGACTACCAGATTTAGGCCTGTAACTAATTTATTCCAGCGAGACTAGTCTGGACCAGACCCCAACCCTTGCTTGGCACCTTCCAAAAGGAGGAGCAGAGGCATACTTGGGATTCCTGGGTAGGGAGTGGCTGCCACCCGGCCTTCCTGGCTCTTGTAGGGGACTTGGTGCAGAGACCCTTTGTCTCAGTGATTTCCTCTTAGGTAAGCTCCTGGCCAGGAAATGTAATCAAACTTTTTTAACTTGTCTGGAAGCAGCAATCCTGTGAATAACAGAAAAAGAGGCCTCTAGTCTGTCCAGCGCTTCAGTCGAAAGGGACTGGTTAGGACTTAAAATACAGTTCACATGAACATCTGTAAACAGCCTGCTTAGTGCCCCAAATTTGTTTTGATCTGAGTTGCAGTAGAATGCTGGCTGCCTCTGAGGGGTATGGATGTGGTCCTGTGTCCTGTGTCCTGTGTTCTGTGCCATAGTATTATTGCTTAGAAGATCACCATGAGACATGACAAAGCTTAGGTCAAAAACAGCCACCTAGAGGGCTGGAGAAATGACTTAGCAAGTAAAGTGCCTTCTGTCAAAGCCAGGATCTGGGTGCTGCCTTTAACCCCAACATGCTGGGGTTGGGCATAGAGACAGGCAGATGCCTCATAGTGGAAGTCAGGTTACCCCAAACTGCAAGCCCTAGGTTCAGAGAAAGAGACCCTGTCTCAAGAAAAAGAATTTCAAAATAAGCTGAAGTAATAAGGCGATGTCAACCTCTGGCCTCACACATTCCTACAAAGGCAGGTGTACCTCCATGTGCATATATACACACATGCACACACATACACAGAGCTTTGTACTCTGTGGCAGGTTCAGGTAGACAAATATTGATCAGCTGGGGTGACTGGAGCCTTATGATGACAGCCCAGTTTTTAAGCACCAGAACCTCCCAAGCCACCCACCCCCACACAGCTGCCACGGTGCTCTCATGCCTCAGCAGCTCTGATGGTCTGTGATCAGGAAATGTAAGATGAAACCTAAATGAAACATTTAGCAAGGTAAATTGCACTGCCAGAAATGCGTGGCATTTCAAAACCCACTATAAACATCTTGGAATTTCTCTGTCCTTTCACATTATTTTCTGACCAGATAATCTGGCTCAGATGGGAAGTAACAAGTCTCCCTTTTCTCCACTATCCATGGAAAGCGCTTGGCCAGCCCAGTTACCATTCTGTTTCCAGGCTTCCACCCCTGCCAGGAACACTCCCACTTTGGAACAGGAAGGCCCGCCAACTTCAAGGTGGCAATTGTGAGCAGCTAGGTCCAGTAGGGTGGAGAAATGGTTTGCAAAGTGATCGAAAAGTTCCATCTTCTGTCTTCTTCTTCTTTAGGGAGGCTTCTCTCAAGCTAGTTTGCTACTTTTTCCCCCCTTAGATCTATGCCCTAAAACCTCTGTGAATCAGAAATCCGAAATTGGGACGAGAGAAGAGGCCTACCTGCAGAACCTTCCCTGTCAATCCAGTGTTGTCATTTCTGCCTAGATTAAGAGTCCCTTTTGACCACCAACTGACCTCACACCAAGTACTTCACTCTGAAGTAGTCCTGACTATTCATTGTATGCAGCCATGCCTAGCCTCCCTGGGAGTGCAGCTCTCTCCCTGACCACCAAAACTCCACAAGGGCCACCTCTAAAGGGCCTGCTTCACATCACCACCTCCAGCTTCTCCACCTCCAGCTTCTCCACCTCCAGCTTCTCCAGCTGGTTAGGATTCTTCCTGCTCCCCTGGGTCCATGGCTTCCAGTGCAGTGTGATGTGCACTCTCTGTTTTGCTGTTTAATCAGCTTCTCTACTAGCCTCATAGTAAGAATTACATTTTATATTAGAACTCAGGTCACATATCTGTATCAAAACAAATACAAGTTTCATGAAACCCTTATTTTGTGAGTATCCTATTCTAGGGTGCTAGAGGTGTAGTTCAGTGGTCAGAAGGATGACCTAGCGTACCAGAGGCCCTGAGTTTGATCCCCAAACTCTCTGAACCGGGGTTGTGACACAGGCTTAGACAACCCAGACTAGGAAGCCTGAGTTTCAGACCTTCATGTGTATCCTTGGCCTCAACCAAAGGTTCCAAATTTTAGACCTAGCCTCAAAAATCTTGTTCTAACTTACATAGAACAAGGCATAACTGTATCTTTATACCTTGCTATGGTGACTTGAAAGTCCTTAAGTGGGGTGGGATTCTGGTGTGGAAAAGAAGATACTCCTAGCTCTGTGAACAGCAGGGCTGTAAAAGAATAAAGGCTTGAAGCCGGGCGTGGTGGCACACACCTTGAATCCCAGCACTCTGGAGGCAGAGGCAGGCGGATTTCTGAGTTCGAGGCCAGCCTGGTCTATGAAGTGAGTTCCAGGAGAGCCAGGGCTATACAGAGAAACCCTGTCTCGAAAAACAAAACAAAACAAAAACAAAACAAGAATAAAGGCTTGATAGACATTTGTTGTTCGAGTTATTAATACCTCTAACTTTCATTTGGTCCTCAAGATTTCTGTGAGAAAACTATTTTCCTACTTATTTGTATGTTAAGAGGTCCAAGGACGGTGATATTAAGTAATTTGCCCAATGTCACAAACTGGTAAAATAGGCGGCTGGGTAGTTTGGGTTTAGAATATTTATTCTTACTCTTTCATCTGCAAGGTTAGTAGATCTTGGTCCCATGTTGGGGGGGGGGGTGTCAGCAAGGGTCTCCTTGCAGCATCCTCAGGCTAGCTCTGCCTCCTACTTGGAATCACCATGTGGGCAGTATTTATGTGTGTGTGTGAGCCCAGTCCTTGGCCTCTTAAGTTCAGCAATATTCAACAAATTAGGATCTTAAGTATAGGGGCTGGAGAGATGCGTTCTATTTGTAGCATCCACATGGCTGCTCACAATATCTTTAACTCCAGACACTCACTTCTGGCCTTCAAGAGCATGGTACACCTGCATACATATGTGCAGGCAAAACACTCACACAAATAAACAAACAAACAAAAAAAAAAAGGTTGACAGGTGGGGCTGGAGGGATGGTTCAGTGGTTAAGAGCATTGGGTGTTCTTCCAGAGGTCCTGAGTTCAATTCCCAGTACCCACATAGTAGCTGAGGATCATTTATAATGCAGTCTAATGCCCTCTTTGTCATGAAGGCATATATGCAAATAGAGTACTCCTACACATAATAAAGAAATCTTAAATAAAAACAAAAAGCTGCCTGGTAGTGGTGGTGCACACCTTTGATTCCAGCACTGTAGGCAGATGGGCAGATCTCTGAGTTTGAGGCCAGTCTGGTCTATGGAGCAAGTTCGAGGACAGCCAGAGCTATACAGAAAAACCCTGTCTTGAAAATCAAACAAACAAGTTTTAAAGGAAACGTATAGACACTTCAGGAAAGAAAATACCATGTTGCTGCCTGCTAATGTGTTAAGTTCCTCCCCTGTCTTCCCCCTCAAAAAACTCCTTTAAGGTCAGCTTGGATTTTTATTTGTCACAGGTAGGATACTGGATCCACAATAAAACAGTGTGGCTAAGATGGCCACGCTCCTCAGGGCTAGTGCTGTTTCCAGGATTTTAATTTGTTAAGGCAGTATCTGAAAAAGGACCTGTTTGAAATACAAGTGTTGTAATGAGTGTGAGTAGGGTGAAAAAAAAAAAGGATTATTTGCAAAAAAATCTCTAAGCTAGTTCTGAAATAATTAGCCCTGACACTGAACATTCTTTACATTGTGGCTGGTATACTAACACGGAGTTGGCTATCGAAGGGCTTGTTTCATCTTTATTATGTGCATTCCATGCAAGTCACACACAGGACACAGATGCTCTGCAGTTTCATCACCTGTGTGTGGCTCTGGGGATATTGAACCACTCTGTAGGACGGAGTGTCCTAGACATAGAACATCTGGGCCTTGTTTCCAGCCCAGTCTCTAAACAACTTTACGACCACAGTTTGCAGATGAAAGAGGGCAGACTGCCTGTTGAAGGCATTTGGCAAATAGTAGGGGGTTGGTTAAATGTCTGGAAGAAAACGGGTTTCTTCCAGTCTAGAGATCCTATGGATTTCATCCTAGAAAAGATGGGAAATGGAATGCAAACAAAAAAATGTCTCTCAGTCTTTTTTATCTCCTTCCTTATCAAAAGATGCCACGTTTCTGCCCCACCCTCACCCCCTTGCCCCTTGTTGTGGCAGGCAGCAGGCAGGAAAGCTGGCCCTGAACTCATGACAGCAGGAGGACTGGCCCCTCCCCTCACCAGCTATAGCACCCAGGAGAGCTCGGGAAGAGCTGGCCCTGATGGATAAGGCATAGGTGAGCTGGCCTTGAGAACATGGAGAGCAGGAGAGATAACTGGCCCCTTGCTGGCTGCAACATTCAGGAGATGCTGAAGAGTTCACTGCAGTATCAAGCTCAGGAGAGAGGACAGGCTGACCAACTCAGCTATGGCCCAGGCCCAAATGCAGGGCTTTGAGTTGGCCTACCCCAACATCTACCCCCATATATGATCTGCTGGAGTACTGAAGGGGTCAGTTGTGCAGACTGCAGGATCTCCATGACACTGAACAACAATGGGAGAGGCCCGGTGAGAATGCAGTACTGATGGTACAGCAGAAGCCAGAGGCCTCAAAACAAACCAGTGGCTCATTGCAATGAACATTTGCAAGTAAGATGTGTGGACAAAAGAGTGTACTGTGGGACACACCACAGCTTCCACAACAAGAATTTTTTATTCTATTTTATTTTCCTTTGGGGAAGGGGGGTTGCAAGAGCAGAGGACAAATGTTAAGGGGATAGGGAGATGAGTGGGATTGGGGAGTGTGATGTGATATTCACCAAGAATCAATAAAAAGTTCAAAAGAAAATTATACCAAGTTCACTTCCTGCATTAATGTATGTCTGCTAACAGGCGAGGTGGGTTCTTTGAGTACATGCTACCTCGACCAATAGTCAGTTCTCACTTAGTATCTTATCTGTGTATATATTATAGAGATGGATCTTCAGTATATCTAAGATTTTATCCCCCCCCCATTGATAGTGCTATATTTTAATAGAAATGTCTATTTAAAACTCATCTCTTGGACCAGCCAGAGATAGCTCATCAGATATAGGAATTTGCTGTGTAAGTCTGACAGCCTGTGTCCGCTCGTGTAGAGGTAGAAGGAGAGACCCAACCCCATAAAGTTGCCCTCTGACCCCCACACATATACTATGGCACACGCACCCTCATCACACACAAATAATTAGAAAACATAAAGGAAATAAGAAAACCTCTTAAGGGTTTTGATTTTCCATTAGATGATGTGATTGTACAGTATACATTTCCCAGTGACTAGAGCTAGCTCAAATATTACTTACAAAATAGACCCAGTAACGTGTTTTCCAAACCTGAACACAGGACCCCTAGACTAATGGTTTTGATATTTACAGAAATCGGGGAGAATGGATGTTCATGATGCAAATTACCCTGCATGGTTTGTAGGCATTAGTGATCCAAAATGCTAAGCGCAGCAAAGATGAAACTTCACATAAAGATGCCCATTAGGCCCTTACCTACACAATAGGTCCGTATGCGTGGGATCATTTGGCACTATTCATATAGACGACAATGTGAGTTGTGCCCTTTAGGAATGTGCAGTGCACAGTATGAACAACAGTATCCATAAGCCATGCTGGGACTCCATTAGTAGGAATTTTGCTCTCTTTTGACAAGAACAAGAAAGGGAGCATGATATACTTCTAATGAGGTCATACCTCAGATGGAAGGAACTATAGTCAACTGCCATAACTTTCCTCTGGTGGAAGCTTTCTGCCATCATCTTCTACATTCTTAAAGTCCTCAGCAGTTGAAAAGCAAGTCTGGAAGCAATGCTTTTGAGCTTCATGGAAAAGTACAACTCAGAAGATCAGTAAGGACAATCTGGGGACACTATAGGTGTCCTTACTTCAAGGGCTCACAGTAAGTGATAGGCACAGAAGCTGGTATCCTCTGACCCCAGTAATGGGGAAGCTGCCTCTAAGGCCTTGTGTCTTGTGTTTCTATATTACGCTTGCCGAAGAGCATCTTTACAGGAGGCTCAGAGATGTGAGAACTCTGTTCTGGTCACTTCCTGAAACAGTTTGGCTGCTAACCATTGCCAATGCCATACACAGTTTGGAACACAGTTTGTGGAGCAGGAAGGAGCTTTTCCAAGAGCATCAGCACTGGATCTGAACAGCCCTGGCTTCATGGACAAGGCAGGGTGTGCAGCTCTCTGGTCCAATAGCATCCGTGTGAAGTGGAAACTTTATGAAAGTGTCTGAGCCTAGAAACTGCTAAAGAGTCATGTGCTGTGACTCAGATGCTTGCAAGAATCAGGCAAATGCATGGAATAGGCACTAGGGGCAACAGGGAGGGCCAGGGCACTCGATGCATCATTGTTAAGCTCAGATTCAAATCCAAATGCACCTTGATTCTTTACCCTTCTCTGTATCATCACTTGAACTTCAGTGCTTATCTCTAGCCTCCCACAATTTAAGTCTGCAGTCAGAGCTGAAGAAGTGGCATCTTATAAAGTCTTATGTGGATAGTCCTCTTCCATCGCTGCTATTCTGTATGGATGGCCCATTACTATCTCTGCCATCTTGTGTAGATGGCCCTGCTTCATCCCCGCTATCACTCATGGATGGCCCAGACCAACCTCTGCTATCTTGTGTGGTTGGTCCTGCTTTGTCCCTGCTATCTTGGCCTAATTGTCAACACTAAGTTTTCACTCTCCAAGTGCCCCAGCCAAGTTAGAAGGCAATTGTCAAAGTTTAAGTGAACTTTGTGAAAGATGTTCATTTAATCCAAAATTACCCAAAGTTTCAGATGAAGATATGTACATTTGGTGGCATTGCTCTGTAAGTTCAAAGCTACTTAGTTTAAATAAGCTTGCAAATATCCAAACAAAATGGATCAATAAAAGCAGCATGTAGTAAATTTAAAAATCATTGAAAATATCTAAGTGACAGTTAACATTTGGAGTAATAGATTAATTTATAAAAGTCACAAGGAAAAGTATAATTCTTTTGCTGTCAGAAAAGGTCTCACACATAACAGCCCTGGCTGGTCTGGGACTCACTATGTCAAACAGGCCGGCCTCAAACTCACAGAGATCCATTTTCCTCACAGTGTTGAGATTAGAGGCATGGGCCACCATGTTGTACTATAGTTACTTCTATTAAAAAAAATAATAGAGGGGTGGAGAGATGTCTTAGGTAAGAGGACATGGGTTTGAGTCTTAGCACTCATAATGGTGCCTCAGGACCTTCTGTAATGCCAGTCCAAGGGGACCTGATCCTCTCTTCTGGTTTCCAGGGGCATTGCACATATGTGGTGCACAGATACACGAGCTGGCAAAACACCCATATGCATGAAAAAATAAACCAATAAAAAGCTAATAGAACATTTGGATTGGAGTTAGTCAAATAATAAATAGCATTGTGAAGCAAGCTCTGGGCTTGCTCCCTAGTACAAAAAAAAAAAAAAATCAAAAGACAGAAGAAAGAAAGAAGAAAAAGGGAACCAGCCTAGATAGAGTGAGGGAATTCATCTGTTTTCTACAGGAAGCTGATAAGAGGAAAAGGTCAAAAAGAGCAATATCTTAAAAGCTTATGTATTTTTAATGGAAAATTGATTCTATGCAAATATGCCACAGAGTTGGCATTTTAACTTTCCAGGCTAAAAGCTAAAGAAAAGGGTAAAGAAAAAAACTTGAAGTGAAAATCTTTTCAACTTTCTTCTATAATGTTAAGGTTTGGGGTACCACGAGGGGCAATTCTATACCTTTATAACATTCTACTCTGTTGTTGATGGTACGAATATGGAAGCTACTCTGGCTCCCTTCCTCCCACTCACACCACCAAATGGAATGATGAGCTACTTTTGCTCTAAGGAGGCCTTGATGCCTACCCACAGCTGCCATGTATGCTTGACCACAGGGCACGCAGGTCTCCTCTAGGACAAAATCGATTCTGTGCCCCCATTGTAGCGGCCCTCTGATTACACAGTCCACTTACGATCTCCTCCCTTGCTGTCTCTCAGCAAATGGCCTGCAGGAGAACCTGACATTAAGACTCCAAGACAAAGCCTAGGCATAATCTCAGCACTCAGGAGGCAGAGACAGGCCGGTCTCTATGAGGTTGAGGCCAGCTCCATCTATAAAAACAAGTACCAGGACAGCCAGAGCTACATAGTGAAACCCTCTCTCTCTCTCTCTCTCTCTCTCTCTCTCTCTCACACACACACACAGAGAGAGAGAGAGAGAGAGAGAGACAGACAGACAGACAGACACTAAGACAAAAATAATTTATCATGTATAGCTGTGTGTGTGTGTGTGTGTGTGTGAGAGAGAGAGAGAGAGAGAGAGAGAGAGAGAGAGAGAAAGAGAAAGAGAGAGAGTGTGTGCACTGTACATGCATATATGGAGGTTAGAGGTCAGCTTCCAGTATTTTCTATTGCTCTACACCTTAGGTTTGAGACAGGGTCTCTGAAAATGGAGTCACCTCCCTGTTCTGACTAAACTGACTGGCCAGGGAAGCCACAAGTAACCTCCACACTTTGGCTCTACATGCACACACAGTCTGGGCATTTCAAGTGTGTTCTAAGGAACGGAACTGAAGCCCTCAATGCTTGCCCAGCAAGCTCTTTCTTTACCTTTGGATCGCTCTTGCCAGCCCATGCTACCCCACCTCCTTTTTCTTTGATATTTAACCCTTTTGACCAGTGTGTTTGTCTGCTTAGAGACAAGTTCTTGGATTTGGGTATTCTTATAAATTTATTTTTCTATGTCTAACTTTTAAAATTTAGTGTACCATGTTAATGGCTTTTAAAAATATCAGAAAATGCTCCTTATAAAGTTATTCCACGAGAGAACCTCTAAACAAAGAATTTAGAAGAGAGAAGCATTAAAATTTAGAACAGTTTCTAGCGTCAATAGTGCCAGTGAGCAGAAACAGCTGCAGATGTATTATGGGCTTTGTTAATTGTTACTGATTATATTTTAAAATCACACTAATAGCCAATGGCCTATATATGATTTCCTAAGACCTTTACATTTTATTATACTGTAACAGGTTCACTGATGCTCAATTATTATGTGAATATCTGCTGACTACAAAGAATCCCCTTATTAGCGTATGTATATGTATTCCATTTCTCTTTCAATTACACCTACATTAGAACCTTGGCAGGGAAGTTTTCAAAAGCCGGCTGTGTGTGCACACAGCAAAGCCTGTACGACTTGTATGACCTCCCGCTTTGTTTCACTGGGGCTAATGACTCACAGTAACCCTTAAGAAGAAGTGCAGATTAAAACAAGGGATGCTGTTGAACTCTGAGAACTGCTGCTGCTGTGCCCCCGCTGTCGAAGGCATGGCCGAGTGCAGTCAGAGCTAGGAGGCTGAGAAGCAGGAATCCATGTACTGGCTCGAGAGCCCTCATGGATGCCACAGCTTCCCAAACTCCACCAAAGCCATTCTCCTCCTTTTCCTTATTCCAGGAACAGGACACCATCTACTTCTTATTCATTCCTAATGAAATATGTTCTGATAGAAGTTCCTTATTTATAGCCGGGCGTGGTGGCGCACGCCTTTAATCCCAGAACTCCGGAGGCAGAGGCAGGAGGATTTCTGATGAGTTCGAGGCTAGCCTGGTCTACAGAGTGAGTTCCAGGACAGCCAAGGCTACACAGAGAAACCCTGTCTCGAAAAACAAAAACAAAAACAAAAGAAAAAGAAAAAGAAGTTCCTCATTTATCTGTTACAAATGCCAAATCTATTATAAGAGTAGAAAGCGACCATGATTTGATAATCCCAGAAACCAAGTGTTTTGTTAGCCAGTTTTCTTCAATGATTAATTAAATTTTTAAAATTAAAAAGGATCACTTCCCCTTCCTTGTTAGAGAATGAATTCAAAACAAAGAAAACAAAGCAAGTCTCTGAACATGCTGTTATTTAAGTAGAGGCAAGTCTGGATTGTTCTAGAATATGCAATGAGTCCACTTTCTAGAACTTACTTTGCATAGTTATACTCCTCAACTTAGACCCAAACCATTCTCTTATGCTCCATGGAGCAGTCGGAGCTCTGAAGCACATGGAGCCAAACAGTAGTTAGGCCAAGGCCTGTATTCCACTGCTGGGGTCCTGCAAGAGCATAGTCCGTATTATAGTTTTCATTAAGTTTGTGCTTTTATAATTAAACTCACAGCCAGGCATGGCGCACACCTTTTAATATCAGCACTTGGGAGGCAGAGGCAGGAATATCTCTGAGAATTAGAGGCCAGCCAGTTTCAGGATGTTGAGGCCATTTGAATTCCAGGACAGCCAGAGTTACACATAGAAACCTTGTCTCGGGGGCTGGTGAGATGGCTCAGCAGGTTAGAGCACCCGACTGCTCTTCTGAAGGTGATGAGTTCAAATCCCAGCAACCACATGGTGGCTTACAACCACCCGAAGATCTGATGCCCTCCTCCGGTGTGTCTGAAGTCAGCTACAGCGTACTTATGAAGAATAATAATAAATGAATCCTTGGACCGGAAGAATAATAAGAAATGAATCCTTGGACCGGAGAGACCAACCGGAGTGAGCGAGGCTGTCCAGAGCGAGCAGAGCCGAACGGGGACAGCCAGAGCAAGCGGGGACAGCGGGGCGGAGCGAGCGGGGTTGACCGGAACAAGGAAAAAAAAAAAAGAAACCTTGTCTCAATCCTCACCCCCACCCCCAAATAAAAGTACACAAAAGGAACACTTCATATAACTGTTATGAATATAGTACACATATCCCTTTGCTAAAGTAGAAGTGGCAAGCAGGTTCTTTATTTCATCAATTTTAAGCCACACTTTAGACATTAGGTATCTTGCAATCAAGGGCATCTTGCCATTGTTATTATTACAGTGCTAGACTCAGATCTACTACTGAGCCCAGCCCTTGAAATTATGATTGATAAGCAACAGAAATGTTGTTGATCAGTGCTGGGGACTAAACCTAAGGCCTCACATACTCTTCCAGTTCTCTGCCTTTGGGGCACTTCTCCCAGCCCCTTGCTTCTCTGTTTACAAAATTTTGTATTTGTGAAACAGGGAGCGGTGTGATATGAATGTCAGTGAATGTCAGTGCCACAGAGGCCAGAAGATGGTGGTGTTAGATCTCCTGAGGCTGGAATCACAGGCAGTCGTGAGCTGCCCGAAGTGCATGCTGGGATTTGAGCTGAGGTCCTTGGGAAGAGCAGTATGTGTTCTTCACCACTGCCACCTCTCCAGCTTTACTGCTTTTCTTAATGGCACCTAAAATCATGATGTGCTTTGCATACCAGTAACACGTTAGACTTGATGAAATATAGTGAATTTTATGTAAGCAGTATTATTAACAAGCTTTTATAAATAAAAAGGCAAACACCACACTTGAGAAACACAACACATTAAACAGAACCATCAACACTGGCTCTCTTGTTGGATTGTTACTGACCAAGATAAGAATTCACATCACTGGCACAATCTGCCAGCTTTTAGTTTGCTAAGACTCTGAGCTTGTGTGATGATGTGGGTGGACAGCTGAAAAGATGTTTAACCATTTCATGTGTTATAATTCTGTTTACATGTAGAGCCAGGTGTGGTGGCACAAGCCTGTGATCCCAGCCTTTGAGAGATAGAAGCAGGAAGACCAGGAGTTCAAGGCCAGGCTCAGCTACATACTGAGTTCAAACCTATGCTATAAGAGATGCTGTCTCGTAAGAAATGTGTACGTGTTTATACTTTGCAGTTTCAGAACATGACATTTCAGTAAGTCTGTGATTTCAGGGTCAGCTTCTAACAGGCATGGCCAAGAGTTCAGGTATAGAGCTTGGAACATCGATGATCACACCTGAGCATTTTGTGCCTGATTTACAGGACTGGGTAAGGTAGGTTAACACAGCACTGCATACCCTTGTCTTATTCTAGATAATATTCTCTGTGAAATCACAGGTTTGATGCACTAATTCCTCTTCACAGTGTATGTATGTATGTATGTATGTATGTATGTATGTATGAATATAAATAGAAGATTGTTAAAACACACATAGCTGAGTATTATCAAAAGATGAGTGTGTATCACACTGTAGAACATGGTCATTGGTTGAAACACCAAATGGGAAGGATTTAGTGGAGGCAGGGACAACTGATTGGTAGCTAGGCTATCAAATGGATAAAGTGGAATGCAAAAAGGTAGAAGATGGAGAGTCGGCAGGAGGTCCTTGCATAGGAAGCTGCAGCCTCAAGGAGATAGTGTACTGTGCATTCATGCATTCTTCGGGTTATTTTGTTGTTTATTTATCCAGAAACCTATGTGTCAGGCATCGGAATTTGGAGAGAGAACTGAAAGAGGCCAAAGAGCTCAGAGAACTAAGAAGGAAAAAGGATGCCAGCAATTATAGTCAACAGGGATGTCAACAATTACAGCCAATAAGGATGCCAGAGATTACAGTCAGGGTTCTAAGTCTCAGGGGAGGCATTATCAAAGAGTGCTGTACAACAAAAGCCAGAGAGGCATTAAACTCCATGTGGGTGGTTTAGAAAACCCTCAACAGGAAAGAGATACTTGAGCTGAATCTTGAAGTAAGCAAAGGTTGCTGAAGCCCTGTCATGTATGACCGGGGGAGAGGGTGGTGGAGGCCTACCCTGTCTGTAAATTCTCCAATAATTCAGAGGGATCAGTTTTATTTCAGCCTATCTATACCATTTTCTATGCTTTAAAAACAACCCAACAGCCCCTTCTAAAACATTTTTTAAAATATGGAAACACTTGCAGCACTTGTAGTAACTAGAGAGAGCAGGATGAGTTCTATGTAGCTCTCTCCCAACTGCAGCAACTCCGGTGCAGTCCCTTTTCCTCAGAGCCCCTCACCTTGATCACCCCACTGGGTATTTTGCAAGCAACTTCCAAGTCATTGCCATTTTAAGACACCGATTTTCCGTCTTCTCAGTCCAAACCCATGTTGCGATGGAAGTAGCTCGAATCTTGCTGTGTAGCCCGTTAATAGAAAATTAACCAACATTTGGGGCCAATTCTACTCTAACAGAATTTAAAAATAAGAGAATATTAAAGTGATTAGGAGTAATTTCCAGAAAGGAATAAAAGAGAGTAAGTCATAAATAATGTTAATCTGTCAAATTCATATCACATGAATTAAATTAATTAAATATGTGGGTAGAAATGAAAGGAATTTTAACTTTTTTTAAATGTACAAACTATCAAAGAATTACTCATTGAGATAACTATTAGACTAGGAAGACAAACAAACAAAAAACCAAGATCAGAAAGAGCCCAGAGCAGAGGGTGGGCTGGGAAGTACATTAAGTGCCAGTTGAAATGTCCCAGCAATGGAACATCATTGGAAGTGATGCAATGGATTCCTCCCATGGCACACTTGCTGTGTGCCACCTGCGCGCCAGGCTCACTCGGCACTCCGGCGGAGGGTTCCTTGGCAAAGCATCTCAGCTCCTTAAAGAGGTAAGCAGCTTCCTTTACCCGACTCAGCCAGAACCTCACTCAGATTCTATAGAAATGGAAGCAACTGGAAGCGGTTCAAAGAAGTGGAACAGAAGATAATTAGATGAGATTGATTTTAGCAGAGAGATCAGAGAAACCAAATGCAGGGAACCTGGCTAAGCCAGGGATAAGAAAAATGAGCTATCTGAGGTTCCGTGTGACTGCAGAGTAATACCAGGCAGGGCAGCCAAGGGCGTGCCACCCACCTGGCGCTGGGTTGTACCACAGCCACTTCTATATGCTCTGATGTTCTGCAGGCTGCCACCTAAGACCTGCCTTGTACAAGAATACTTCTATATTCAATATGAGACTCGCTTCTAGACAGAGGGAAGTGGTCCTTTGATCTTTCCACTCTGGTAAGCAGGATCAGCAGGGAAAGTATTTCCCCTTAAGTGTAGTAATGTTCTCAACTTTTACAAAGTATTTCTAGTCAGCGTGTAAGTGTGTGTATGTGTGTGTGTGTGTGAGAGAGAGAGAGAGAGAGAGAGAGAGAGAGAGAGAAAGAGAGAGAGAGAGAGAGCAGAGACACAGAGGGAGAGACAGAGACAGAAATAGGCAGATAAAGACCTACACAGAGAGAAACAGAGAACCAGTCAGACAGATAGAGAAAGACAGGCAGACAGAAACAGAGACATAATGGTAATCCTGGCATCTGGAAGGTTGAGGCAGGAGGATCAGGATTTCAAGAGTAGCCTCAGCTATGTAATAAGTTTCAGACCAACCCAGACAAAATGAGACATTGTCTTAAACTCCACACACATGGCTGGAGATGTAGCTCCGTGGCAGAGTACTTGCTTGGATGCCCTAGTCCCTGGGTCAAATCACCAGTACAGAACACCCATCATCCAGAAAGAGAGTATGTCCAAATGTGCAAGAATAAGGTTCATCATTGTCCTACTTAGGGTTATTATTGCTGTGACGAAATACCATGACCAAAAGCAAGTTGGAAAGGGTTTTAGTTGGTTTAGATTTTTCACATTGGATGCAGAAGCTGCTGCAGAGGCTGTGGAGGAGTGCTGCTTACTGACTTGCTCCCTCTAGCTTGCTAGGTCCACTTCTTTAGAGACTCCGGGACCTTCAGCCCAGGGATGGCTATACTCACAATGGTCTGTACCCCACCCCATATCAATCACTAAGTAAGAAAATGCCCTGCAGAAAGATATTATTGTTGGCATCTTCTCAATTGAGACTCCCTCCTTTCATATAACTCCAGCCTGTGTCAAGTTGACATAAAACCAGCCAGGACACCATTCAACTACCCTTTGTCTCATGGTTTACTTCCAGGACAAAATTAATAAGAACCCGGGGAACTTCCTTCTTAACAAAGTTAATAAGAAATTAAAAATAATTGAGTTAAAAAACCTTTGTCACCCATATTGCAAACATGGCTCAGAAAAATGGGTGGAAAAGCCTCCACAACACTCCCAGATGATGAAGCTGGAGATTCTGCTGCATGTTCAACATGTATTCAATGTATTCAAAATATCCATGCAGTGTCCTGGGGTGGGGGTGGGGGGGAGATTCCACTGGCGATTCCACACTTTGAAGGGCAGTCAGCGGTCCTGCTGTTAACCTCGGGTGGCAGCATCCCCCACAAAGGGCCTTTCTCTGAAAGGGGCCAGCACAGATGGCTGCATTTGACCCCTTCCTGATGCTGAGCTCAGAGGCCTTGTGGGCAGGAATCCCTAATCTAAGACTTAGAGTTCTGCCACAGCTATTTCAGACTTAAGTCCAAGCTCCCAGAAACTAGCCAGAACTGGCTTTGCCTCCTTGCTCCTGGCTCTCACACCAGCAGTGCATTACCATTTTTGGTAACTCAAGTGGACAGACCAGGAGTTTGAATTATGCTCTTTAGTAATTCTAATGATGAGGCTTGGTCCTTCCAGATTCCAATGAAGGAAAGGCTCCAGGCTTACACAAAGAAGGCAGACCATTTTACACTCTCTAATTTGGAGTTTGGGGTTTTTTTGTCTAGGAAGATCTCAAGGAGGCATAAAGTTAAGTAAGGAATCTGGATTTTTTTTCCCCACTAGACAGGATGTCTCTGTGTAGCCCTGGCTATCCTGGAACTCAATCTGTAGGCCAGATTGGCCTTAAACTCAGAAATCTACCTGATCTACCTGCCTCTGCCTCCCAAGTGCTGGGATTAAAGGCATGTGCTACTACAATTTGGCTAAATCTGGAAATTTTTAATATATATATTTTTTATAAATAGAAAATGTCCTATGAAGGCTAGGTAAGGTTCTAATATCCACGTAAAGCATCTTGGTGGAGACAGAGTATTAAAATTAGTATCTGGAAAAAAAATTGTTAGAACATCAAAAACTCCCTTCTCTTTCGCTTGCTCCCCCACTCTGAGAAATTCAGATCGAATGAGGAAAATATGTGATTTTAAGTAAAAATGGTCTTGGAGCTTTGAATTGACCTGGCAAATTCTCTAATTTTACACCTTGCCTTTCCCTTCATTCAACAGCAAACATTTACTGAGCACTGGCCAAGTGTCTTGTCGGTTTGCAGCTAAATGCTGTAGATCCAAACAATAGTCTATCTGTAGCTCCCTTCCAGAGACTAAAGGATGGGTAGAGGAAGAGAGGTTCAAAGAATGATGCAGCCTGGTCATGCTGGGAGGGGCAGGGGAGGTGTGGCTGATTTGGCTTGGTTTGGTTAGGTGTGCAGGAGGCCCTGAGGACCCTGAGGATGTACACAGCAGCTTCAGGGCATCTCAGTCTGAAAGAGTCCTTGGTTAGCATCTCATTTCTGACAACCAAGGTGACCTCATCCCAATTTTGTTGTGATTAGCTACTAGGTAAGACAAGACTTTTCTGGATGTGAAGATTTCGCTTTCTATGAAACATAAACCTGGGAACCCTCCCTGCTTTGTTCTTGGCTAGAACATGGGGTGTGTCGCCTCCTGTAGGGCCACACCCAAGGCTCTGTATTGTTTCATTTAGACACAGGGTTTCATAAAGCCAGGCTAGTCGCAATCTCACTATATAGTCAAATAACCCTTTGGGTCTATGCGGCCAGTGCTAGGATATCATGGGTACAATACCATTCTCATCAGTTCATGAAGTGCTGGGGTTGGAACCCAAGGCTTCTGTGTTCAAAGTAAGAACTCTACCAACTGAGGCACATTCAGCCTTCTCTCTGGGTTTTTATTCCTATATCAGAGCCTGGGTGTTTCTAATGTTTTGTTTGTTTGTTTGTTTTGAGACAGGGCTCTCTACTGCCCTGGCAGTCCTGGAACTCATTATATAGACTAGGCTGGCTTCAAACTCACAGAGATATGCTTGACTCTGCCTCCTGAGTGCTGGGAAAGGTGGCCAGGCAAGAGGCAGACTGCTACAATATTTCTGTACCTTGAAAAGTAAAGGTGCTAGGGATTGACTCTGGGGCCTCGTGCATACAAAGCAAGTGTGCTCTACCATTGAGCTGCACCCCTCCTTGGTTGCTGGGCTGAAACAGTCTTCATGATAATTTTAAAGACGATGATTTGGTTAGGGGGTGAGGAGTGACCTAACCTTTCTGTTTCGTCTCAGTTTCCTTCAGAAAGTAGAAGTCAGGAAATGAGTTGGTGAGCACCAGACTCCATCCACTTAGAGGGAAGGTAGGTACTTCTTATTGTGACTAGTCGCCATGCTCAGCTACACATGGAGTACAAATGGGGAAGACCCAGGTTTGACTGCAGAGGCATCTGCCACCCAGTGGAAGCACTCACTAGTAGACAGACAAACAGTCAGACAGACCGACAGACACCTACTATCTCTCTCCCTCTTCATATCAATACTTGTAGGCTCAGGCACTGAACAGGATGCTTCTCCCATGGGTAAGAAATGGGTCCTGTGAAGGTGAATCAACAGGTTCCCATTGCTTCGTGGGTCTCTGCATATTAGGATAGTCTGAGAAGTCTGAGGACCACTTGCTCAATGAAGCAGAAGATGCGGCTACAGGGAGAGACAGGGCATCCTCTAAAGTCCCAGAAGCTGAATTGCCTGGGTTGGGGAGGAGTGTATGCACCTGGAAGCTATTTGGAAGGTTTTAATACTGTAGTAAAATTAGCACTAAAATTCCTGCAATCTCATCAAGATATTTTGATGTTACCCTTTTGGCGGAATAAATGTAGACCTGGTACCTCTTATTCATGTGATTAGGTTTTATAAAATGATACAAGCAGGATCACTCCTGTTGACCCTTCGTGGAGGGAAATTACATATTGTTGTTCAGGGATCGCGTGTGATTTTCACCTCTCTCTGCAAGCTAGAAGCAAGTCAGTTCTCCCTCTGAGGAGGGAACGTCTTGAAATGCAGGTGGGCGGCAGGGCAAAAGTGCAAGGGATTCGGGATTCGGCTTACACTGGAAACATTAAGCTCTAGAATTTGGTGCTACAACGACTCCTTAATGTGTACAGGAAACCAACTGATGTTAAAATGGAAAAATCGAAAGGAGTTAATTTCAGGGTGTTGCCAGAAACAGCTTATATTTACTTAGTAGGTTTCTTTTGTTTGAGAAAGGGTCTGGCTGTGTAGTCCTGGCTGGCCGGGGACTCACAGTGATCCACTTGCCTCTGCTTTGCAAGTGCTGGCATTACAGGTCCATGATGCCCAGCCTGACAGCAGCCTTCCCTTTGAAGACAGGATCCTCTGGAAACTTCCTACTATGCGCCTCGTCCAGGTGACTGTCATCTCTGTTTTTTATTATTTTCTCTCTCTCTCTCTTTTACACACACACACACACACACACACACACACACACACACACACACTCCCCCTTCTGAGATGGAGAGGGAAAGGCAAGTTTTGTTGTTCTTTATGGAGCTGTCATAAAAATGAATTGATGGGGCTAGAGAGATGTCTCAGTCATCCAGACCACTGTTGCTTTTACAGAAAACCCAGGTTTGATTCCCAACATGGTGGTTCACAACCACCTGTACCTCCAGTCTCTGACATCCTCTCTTGATTGTCACCGACACCAGGCATAAATGTAGTGCACATGCATGCATGCAGGTGAAACATTTAAACACATGAAATAAAATTCTAAAAAATTAAAATTTCATTTGTGTATTCTGAGAAATATAACTATACCTGCAAATAGTTTGAAGAGCTACAAAGTCCAGGGCTAACACTTTTAAATTTTCATTTTTGTGCGTATATGTGGTGTGGTTTAGGTATGTGTGCATGCAGGAGTCAGAGGAGTGTCTGCCTCGATTGCTTTTTTTTTTTTTTTCTTGTGACAGAATTTCTCACTCTAGGGTCTCTGCTCTTCAACGCTGGGCTGACAGATTCATATGTGGGTGCTGGGAGTTGCACTTCAGTTCTTTTGATTTCACAGCAAGCTCTTACCAGCTGAGGCCCCAGGGCCACTGTTTTATGAGCAGGTCTAGCAACTCTCTTAGGAACTGTTGAACACTGGGATGCAGCAGACAGGGCCACCCACACTGGCGTGTTTCTGACTCCCCCCAGCTGTGTGCTCAGGTCCTATTATCCTTCCCTTATGCATTTGAACTGAGGCTCAGACACACTAAGGAAAAAGCCCAGAGCCGCACACTGAATTTAAACTCTCAATCTTGGGGGACTCTAAATCCAGCCCTCTTGCTGGAAGAGCTGCTAATCCAGGAGACCAACTTCGGGGGTGGGAGTAGGGTCATTTGTCTTCCCCAGCTGGTGTGCGCGCTGTGACAGGTATTTGGATCATTTCTGCTGCTGAAATGTCTCTTTACCTTCCAAATGTGGCAGAGAGATTGTCTCCCATATATGTCATACACATTCCTGTTACATACAGTAAAACACGCCAGCTCTCCAAACAGCCTGAATAACACGAACAGCACACACAGTGGTGTTCTCAAGAACAGATCTGAACTCGTTAAGAGACTTCGTAGAAAAGCAGCAGCAACTGGTGTTATTGAAGCACATGTAAGAATTGCTGTCTACTAACGAAAATTCTCCTTAAACACTTTTTATTGGATACAGAGATGCTGAGATGGTACACTGTGGCTCTGCAAGCACGTGGAATGTTATACCAAAGGAAAAAGTCAACTCTTCTTTGTCTCTGAACACAAATAAGTGAGTTTGCTGTATGAAGGCCCACAATAAGCCTGGTTAATAACTAGGAATGAGTTTCCTGGGGAGCTGAATATCTTTCCTTAAAGAGGACTGGGAGGAGGAACATGAACCCACTGTGGTTCTAAACTTAGGCTGCAGAGCTAGTTTCTGCTTCTAAACCTCATTTCCTCCTCTAAGGATGATATATTTCTCCAGGTCACAGGGAGAGAGAAAAAAAATGAGTTACTCATTTACTTTGTAAACAAGGACACTGAGGTGCACACTAGCTAAGGAATTTCTCCACAGTCCTAGAATAAGTGAAGGGACAGGAAATGTAGCCCAGACCTGCTGAATACCAACTGGTCTTCCTACATCCTTGGAAAGTCCCTTCTAATCCTCATGCTAGTAGCTAGGAAATTGAAGCATGCTTCAGATAAATGACCTTGTGAATTCATACCATTGGTATGTGACTGAAAGCCACTGTGTAAGACGTTTAAGAAGCTGTACTTTTAAAATGCCTTGACTTTGTTTATAAATGATCACAGTGTATACCTTACAGAGATTTCGAAGCTTTGGGGATGAGATTCTGCTTTTCTTGCCTATGTGCACTTCAAAAGCAGCATATACACATGTATGCATGCATATGTATGTATGTGTGTTTGCGCATATGTATGTGTGTGTATGTGTGCAGATGCTATTATGCCATGGTGCCCTTGGCAGTCAGTGGACAATCCCTAGGAGCCAGTTCTCTCCTGCCACCTTGTGGGATCCAGGGACCAAATTCAAACCATCAGGCCTGCAAGCAGTCTTCTGGACTCTTCTTTCTATACTAGCTTGATGCAAAATGAACAGAGCTAGGCCCAAAGCTCAGATACTGCCTACGGTCGTGACTATGAACTTTTTGCCTGGACAGTAGCATTTGTGGTAGGCCAAGCTCAAGTGTGTCCTTTACGATTTTAGGGTAGCAAGTCAGAGTCAGACTTGGCCCACTCATGAACAGCCAGGCAAGGGCGAAGCCCTTGAATGGAAATGGGAAACCTTGAATGAAAAAAAGCCCTGTTGATAAAAAAATCTTTCCAAGGAATCTTGAGGAAGCACTAACAAGTGCATAGGGCACTCAGTAGTCAAAAAATTAGTTAATAAATTCTTCAGGGACTACCCAGATATATGAATATTTTTTACAAAGCATAGAATGTGTAAGGAATTTTAATCCAATTTTAAACCTTTCCACCACCAGCTACTGCACCAAAACTGGCTGGCCTCAGAAGATAAATAGCCTCTGACTTAGCAAAGAGAGAAGGCGACCCCAAACCCTGCAACACACCATCATTCTTTTAAATTCCAGGGCGGACTTCTCTTTCGGCTGTAGCTGATGAATGAGCTTGGTTAAAAGGCTTGGGACAGGAGCTAAAATAACCCTCAAGTATTTTTTTTTCCTCTGCCACACCCACTTCTCCTTAGGCAATCAATAAAATCCCAGTTCCAAAAGAATGCATCTTAGCCTTTCCTAGATGCTAGCAAGTATTTAGACCTTCAAAAGTTCTGCTAGTTGATTTCAGATTGGTTACATAGGAGCCTACAGATGCTGGGAAGAAACATCTGGAAGCAGAATTAGTAAATGATGGAGGTACAATCAGCCTAAGGGCACCTAAGTCTTCCTGCCTTGGCTGGTGAAGGACAGAATTCCCCAGCGTTTCCTTTGACATGACATTTGGGAGATAACAGCGACACTTTGCCACAACTGGAGTCTTCCTCATCGAATTAGCCTCTTACAGCATTATATCACAGGACTTCTCACAGGCACCCCTCTTAGCCCTACCTTGGGTCTGTGACAGGGGGTGGGGCTTACAATTTTCCAGACAAAGGGTTAACACCGCAGCCTTTCCTGCTCTAGCTCTGTGAACATTCACCAGCACTTTCCCCTCTGCAGTCAGCCCTGTACTCCAGCTTCTACAAAGCCACCAGCACTTGAAGAAGCATTGTTTCCTCCCGTCCGCATTCGCTTTAAACTTGCAGTTCACCAGCTTATATAGCTCAAGAGTCTAAACTTACCCCCTCATGAGAATGCCTAGAATCTTCTCTCACTTTTCCTGTCCTGGAATGCCTTGCGGGGTGGCGGGGAGGGGGGCTCTGTAATCTTACTGCTTCCTCACTGGTGAAGTTAGACGCATCCTGGCTGGCTGCATTACTGCACGTCTCTGGTAACCTTGCTTTTCCTTCACCTCAAACTTCTGCAAGTAACACCCTCTCTGCTGACCTTAAAATTCTCTAGCCGTTCATAAAAGCATTTGCAAGCCGCCTTGGGAACAATCCTGAGAGTTGGGAGCAAGTGAGAGGGGAAGGTTTGGGAACTCACCTGCAGAGCTGCAAGGATCACACACAGGACTGGGCTGCCTGCAAACTTCCCAGGGGCTGTCTGCAGCCCAGAGTCTTGGCCTTAAAGGGGCAGGGCACTTTTCACCATATAAGGAAGGCAGTTTTGCTTGTCTGCTGCTTGGGCAAAGCAGCCGGTCTCCTGGCCTTTGAGGAGGCTTCTGGGGGCATCTGGAGCCTGTCAGTTCCTGAGGCAGGTGAATTGAGCCTTGATAAGACACAAGGATAACGCTTGGCTGGGCATTTTAAAGGCCAGGAACTGGGGCTTATCTTCTTACAAGGGGACTTTCTGGCAACCTGGAAGTTTTCCTGAATGCCAGGAATGTGTTTCTACTTCTAGATTTCTGGAAATGAGTGTCCCTACTCTCCTCAACCAGACATCAGTCAGCCAGCCTTCCTCCTGACAAGGAGGCCCAGGCCCTGGAGAGTGCTAAGGCTTGGGACTTTTGTTTCAGACATATTTCTTCTGCACCAGAGGCAGGAGAGGAAGGCAGAGTGAGATCCAACCACTTTAGGATCAGCGCATGAAAGACAACAGTGGTAGAGAGAAAGGCTGGAAGCCCCAGGCTCTTAGTCTACAGGTAAGAAAATAAAGTATGTGTCAAAACAAACAAACAAACAAACAAACAAACACCAAACAAAACAACCATCCCAAACCCATCAAAAACAAAAGCAAAATAAAACAAAGAAACAAATAACCAACAATCACCAAAAAAGAAACCCAAGAGGAATGAAAATAACCCACAAAAGGGGCAGAAGCCCTTTCGTGGCGTTCAGAATACCCCTCAAGGTTCTGGACCTGGAACCGCTCACTGAGCCTTGGATCCGTTTCCAGTTCTAGCATCTCCACTGCTAGAAATGCGTTTCTTCTCTGGTAATAAACCAACTGTGTATGCGTCTGTGCCTAATTTCTACTTCTGGGGCATAAGAACCTAGAAATCCCACTGGGTACCCACCAACCCCCACAACTACCGTAACACATCCTAAAAGTGAATGGAATGGTATTTATCTTCCACAACCCCCCCCCCAACAGATAATTGCACACCGTCCTCCACCCGGGCTGTCAATCACTGCTTCAGTAGCCAGGACCCTGGAGTGCCCTCTCTTGGACTTAGCCTCCAGCTGAAGCTGGCAGCTGCCTTCACCTACCAACAGCGTTGGGGGAATGTGTTTCAGCAAGAGAAAACATTTCCTGCTGCTGATATTTAAATGCAAAGCTGTCCTGTTCGTTTGGGGGTGGATTAAAGGCAATTATAAAAGGCTGGATTCTAAGAAGCAACTGCACTTTAATTTAGTCATCACTTGGGTGGTAACATGCTTGTTTTTTACAGCCAACTGGCTATGGTCCTTTGAAAATGCTTTTAAGTCTGCCAGGTAGCTCCATCCAGCACCCACTCTGCACTGCTTAGCTAACTCTTGATGCTGCCTGCACTGGAGATCCGGGATTCTCTAAGAACATAGTTTGCACCTGGTTATATAGTCTCCTGTTACCTTCTTACATGGATTTGTGTTTGTGTGTTTAAGGACAAAGAACACTTTGTTTTCCTCTCTACTCCAGTTACATGTAGCATGGAACGCATAAGGCTGACTCGCAAAACCCTTGTCAAACTAATTCAACCAAGTAGAAACCGGGGTTCCTGTTTGGTGTCCATAAAGTTAGGTGGATAAAGTGGATCTTTGCCAAATTATTGTGGCTGTTGACAAATAGACATGGGTGTCTTTGCTTCGTTGTCTCTTTGAGCTCAACTTGGGTTTCTTTTCCATACCATTAAGTTTTCTTCAAAGGCGGAGATCAGATCAAAGGGAGGACATTCTAAAGGTTTCATTCTGCTGTCTCTTGGATCCAACAATATGATCTCAAGGAAATAACTAATCGGAGGCAACACATAGTCCCTTATATTGATGTTTCTGATGAGGAAAATAAAAAAATGACTTGGACTCCAAGGTCGTTGTATAATAACACCTCTCATTTGTTGTTTGCTCATTATGTGTCACACATTACTCCAGGGCCTTCCTAGGGACAGTTCAACCCCTCAGGACAAGCCTCTGAGATGTAATGGCCATCATTCCACTCCCTAGGCCATAAAATGGAGGCAGGAAGATTCAGAAACTGATATTTGAATTGCGGTATTGTCTTATTTCGGTTTTCTGTTGCTGTGACACACCACCATGACCAAAGCACACTGGAAAGGGAAAGGACACTTCCACACCATTGTCCATCACGGAAGGAAGTCAGGACAGGAAGTGAAACAGGGCAGAAACCTGGAGGCCATGGAGGAGTGCTGCTTACTGGCTTACTCTCTATGGCTTGCTCAGCCTAGGGGTGGCCCTACCCACAAGGGTCTGGGCCCTCCACCACTGATCACTAGTTTAGAAAATGCTTATAGGCTTGCCTATAGCTTGATTTTGTGGAAGCATCTCCTCAGTGGAGGTTTCCTCCTCTTAGATAACCACACTTTGTGAGTTTGTGTCAAATTGACTACAAGTTGATAAGTTGACATAAATCTAGCCAAGTGTAGGTATATACTCATTCTGTATTGAACGTCATAATAGGCACTGGAGATTGACAGATTGCCAATCAGAAAGGACTCTGCCTTCATATAGTGGTTAATAGTAGCAAGTATACTAGGCATGGTGATCATAATCCTTTCTAGCATGCTAAAGACTGGGACAGGAAGACAGAATGAATTTGAGGCCAACCTCTGCTATATAGTGAGGCCATCTCAAGAAAACAGAAGACAAAAGAAGAACAACCCTCATGGCTAAGGAGATAACACAGCTGGCAAAGTGCTTACCAGGTAAGTATAGCTCCCTGAGTTCAACTCCTTAGCATCTGTGGAAAAAGCCAGGGATAGTGCTGGAGAGACAACCAGTACTTAAGACCACTTACTGCTCTTGTAGGGAACCTAGGATGTTTTTTCCCATCACCCACCTGGTGGCTCATTACCATCAGTAACTCCAATTACAGGGAACCCAACACCCTCTTCTAATCACCAAGGACACTAGGCACACATGAGGTGCACATACATACATGCAGGCAAAACATTTATTCACACACACACATACACATACACACACACACACCCTAGCACGATAGCGTGTCAGCAATCTTATCACTGGGGAAGTGATACGCTTTTCCAAATATAAATTAAAAAGGATTTTTGTTTGTTTGTATTTGAGAGAAGGTCTCTCTATGTAGCCTTGTTATGTAAACCAGACTAGTCTTGAGTTCACAGAGATCTGCCTGCCTCTGCCTCCCTAGAACTAGGATCAAAGGCTGCTTATAGAGAGAGTTTTAGACTAGGTGGAGCTATACAGAGAAACCCTGTCTCATAAATATACCCTGCCCACCCCCTCCCCCAGAGAAAAAAAAGAAAATCAACCAACTACCACCAAGAATAAAAAGCCAAAAACCAAAAAAACCAAAACAAAAACCAACCAAACAACAAAAGAACCAAACCAAACCAAACCAAACCACCTCCTCCTCCTCCTCCTCCTCCTTCTTCTTCTTGCTTTTAGCTTGTGGCCTTGTTTCTGCACTGAATGTGATGTGCTAGGGCTACGTTACAGAGTAACAAGAGTGTCTCTTGGTGGTGCCTGTTATGACTAAGATGTGAAATGTCCTTCACAAGCCCCGGTGTTTGAGCACTTGGTCCCTAACTGGTGGAATCATTTGGGGTATTTGTGGAACCTTTAGGCATTAGGTCCTAGCTGGAGGACTTGAATCATTGGGCCTTTAGAGTTATAGCCTGACTCTTTTGGTCCCAGATTACTTCCTGATCTATATTAGGGCAGGATAGGGAGACAGAGAAAATTAAGGTTAAGTTGGAAGGGAAAGGAGTCTCTTACTCTAGAGTCTAGTTGAAGTCTTTCCCCGAGTGAAAGCAGATAATTCAAACCAAGCCCAAGGAAGGCTGAAGAAAAGACTACAGCAGTAGCTGAGCTAAAGTGGAATGGAGAAGTCCCTCAGGGCTCTCCCCTGGTCAGGTGACGACAGGCCACCAGGGCAATGCTGAGAGCTGGAGAAGTCCTCCACAAGAATGAGCCTCCTAAGTGGCTTTCCAATATCAGCTGGTCACCCCTAAGATCATACACATACAAATAAGTGGATGTGTTTATTTAATTATATATGTTTACACACACATTACACACGTGTGTGTGTGTAGTGTGTGTGTAGTGTGTGTGTAACAAAGAAAAGTAGCTCATGGATTTAAAAGAGAGAGGATAGGAGGACAAAATAATGTAATTTTTTTTAAAGTAAAAAAAAGTATGAGATAAATTAATATCTGTTTCAAAGGTTGCCTGCACAGAGATAATATGCCCTTTTATATAGAGATGTTTTCAAATAAGAATATTAAAATAGCAGGGAACTATGTTTAAGACCTGAGAACATATGACATTGGAATATGACCTTACTCCTTTCCCAAATGTGAGCCTGCAATCTTTTGGGAATCTCGTAAACAAGACCATAAACTGTGTTTACAGGGTAAGCATAAAAGCTCAGGTACAACCCTTGGGGACCAGAGTTATACTTCTCACTTGTATTCAAAGTACATACAGAACCACCCTATAATCTCATCTAATTTCCTTAGCATCCGTTGGAGATGTAACTTCAGAAACCGACCAAACTGTGAGTGTTAAATGTGACTGACTCACTTGAAAACACCCATGCTTGGGTGTGTGCTCCCATTCTCCTAAATGCCTCTCTATTGACCTAGCACTTAAATTTGTATTAAAATCACTTCTGAATAAACTCCAGATTGCTTCAAGCTGACTTGTTCTAGAGTTATTTTCTGTGGCAAAGAATCTTGCTTGTGCCAATGGCTCTTGACACATTGCCTCTGCTCAGTGTCGTGTGATCAGTAGCTGACACCATAGTCTGACTTCTGGGGTGCTTTTCTTGCTATGATGAATCCTCCCTCCCTGAACCATGAATCAATGCAAATGTTTTACCTGTTAAGTTGCTATGACGGCTAAAGTTGTGTTTTAAGTTTTAATTACTGTGCTTAAGAGATCTATAAAACAACAATGCCTCTAAATTATAAGCCCTACGTGCCTAAGGACAGATAAACCTTTAAACTCCACTTACCCAAGGACAGGTAACTTCCTGCAATGCCGGATGCTTCATGTAAGATAACAAGCCACGCGCTTTCACTTCTGTTTGCAAGGCTAGTTGCCCCAACTGCACAGAAAGTGATCAGGTGTAAGTGGGAGGTAGGTAGGCAAGAAGTATGTCAGGATGCAGGCTTACCACCAACTGGATGACAGCAGGAAATACATTGCCTTGTGGGTTTTGCCTTTATAAACACCAGACTAATGCAACTTGTGGCCATTCTCTAGGAATTCAGTGTATGGATCTGACCAGTGTCTACATCCTCACCAGTAGTTAATAGAATCTTGCTTCAGATTTGGCTAAAAAATTCTGGCAGTGATCTTATTCTCACCTGGTGGGATTAGCATTGCTTCTGTCAGTTACAAGCAAAGACACCATCACAGGAGATTGGCTGTAACATTATTAGGGGGCGGCCTTCTGCTAACACCACCACTCATAGTAATTAGAAGATAGGGGAGCCGGGCAGTGGTAGCGTACGCCTTTAATCCCAGCACTTGGGAGGCAGAGGCAGACGGATTTCTGAGTTCGAGGCCAGCCTGGTCTACAAAGTGAGTTCCAGAACAGCCAAGGCTACACAGAGAAACCCTGTCTCGAAAAAAAAAAAAAAAAAAAAAAAAAAAAAAAAAAAAAAAAAAAAAAAAAAAAAAAAAAAAAAAAAAAAAAAAAAAAAAAAAAAAAAAAAAAAAAAAAAAAAAAAAAAAAAAAAAAAAAAAGAAGAAGAAGAAGATGGGGGATTAAAACCAATGTGACTGTAGATAAATGAGTAACAAATTAAGGCTTTTCTGTTAAAAATGTAATAATGTAAACTGTAATTTACTTAATAGAAATAGGTTGGTTTAACTTATTTAATATTCTAATATGCTTATTGACTGGGTATGTATGGCTGTTAGGTGCTAGAAGTGTTGGGTATATTCCCTGGAAAGCATCTGGCACTCTTGGGAACCAGCCCCAAAGAGAAACTTTGCTGCAGGTAGCAGAACTATGTGCACTGGACTATCCAAGCTGTTTGGAGTGACATCATGTGCCATGGAACTGTGGCGTTTGGTGTTTGCCCTGCTGGATTTTGGTCTTGCTTTGGTCAACTTTTCCTTGCTATGCCACATTTATCTTCTTTGGAATGTTAAATTCTCTGCCATTGCATTTTGGAAGTATGTGACTTCTTTTCTTTTCTTTTCTTTTCTTTTCTTTTCTTTTCTTTTCTTTTCTTTTCTTTTTTTTTCTTTTACAGGAGCTCACAGTTAAGTGGTTGCCTTGAGTTGAATATTGCTATAACTATATTATGAGATGACCATAAGGCTACAAAGACCAGGAGTGGGATATTATAATTTGATGTCAACTGTCTCCCACAGACTCATGTGTTTGAATGCTTAGCTGGTAGTGATGTTTTGGGAGGTTAGGTATATGGCCTAACTTGAATATGTGGGGCATTTTAGGAGGTGTCTTAGGGAGGCATCTATCCCAATCTCACTTCCAGCATGAAAGCCCTCTCTAATTCCTTTCTCTCTAATTCCTGATCTGAAGGGACACAGGGGAAGCCATAGCACATGTTCTCAGTATCACGAAGTCACCATGTCTTCCCCACCACAATGGGATGTATTTATCCGACTGTGAGGCACATAAATCCTTCCCCATTTAAGTTGCTTCTGTTAGGTATATTGTTACAGTCATAAGAAAATTAACCAGCACAATCATAATATAGTATGTTATGTATACCAGAAAATAAAATAATAAGTACAATAAAAATAAAGTAAGCATCAATGTGAGTCAGGTACTAGTAAATCCTTTGATGGATACATGACTTTTAGATCTTGTGGTAAGATGAATTTGTAGCATATTTTATGTATGATTTATTTATTCATTTTTTTAAAGACAAGATCTCACTATGTGGCTCTGGGTCTTCTGGAACTTACTCAGTACTCCACACTGGCCTTGAACTCACAGAGATCCACTTCTCTCTGCCTCCCAAGTACTGGGATTAAAGGAGTAATGTGTACTGTTGTTTTATGTTTATACTTAATATTATGCTAAAGGATACCATAGTTGTTTGGCCTTAATTCACATTTAAACTTTTTGCTTTCTTTTTACTAAAAAAGGATTTTGGAAGGCCAGCTGCTGTTTCTTTTGGTGGCTTTTAATTCTTTGGTTCAGAATGTGACTTATTTTTGATAACTGGGTAAGATGGAGCTATCAATGCAACATTAACTTATACTCCTCCTGTTTCTAGAATCTTGTCAGTTGCCACTTCCTTTAGACCAAAGCAAAAAATGCAAAATTAGCAATCTCAAACTCTGGCCAAGAAACACCTACTAAATAGGTGCCAATATCCTTTGACATTTTTTTTTCTTCAAGCAATGTTGGAAGCTTTAGTTGTATTTCTGTAAAGGTTTGCACCTGGGCAGTGGCACAGGGCTTTTATGAGGAATGCTATTAACAGGACTTTCTGGAGCTGAGCAGAGAAAGGCTACAGGGAGCCCTGTTTTATAGTACAGTAAGGTTAGCCATTTACTGTCCCCATAAGCTATTTCACTTGCAATAAAGGTCAATGGGCCTTTTTAGGGAGGGGAGCTCTAGACCCCTGTCTCAAACTGCCATCTGCAGCAGTCTGGAAAGAGATAGGTTGTTTATTTACCAGGGAGAGTGGTTTACTCTGACCAGCTGATGGCAAAGGCTATCAGAATTCACTGACTTCAGTGCACAATCCCTAAGTCTTACAGCAGCTCAACCTTGACTGCAAAGCTAAGAAGGCACAGCAGAGGATAGATCTGGTTGTTATCTTGATGTGTGAATTCTTCCCAGAAAGGTAACATTTCTGTACCTGGAACTCTCTCTGCCTAGATTTTCAGGAAGCTGATGTTCCAAATGCCTGTGCTTTGAAGACAATGGAGAAGCAACATAAGACACAGGTGAGTGGCTCCATTCACAATTACTTTCTTTTTCTGCTGGAATTAGAGGACCCCACCATGACTCCCAGCTTATTTGGCAGAGGGAACTGAACCCAGGGCCTCAGGATGCCAGCCAAGTTGTATTTCTAGTCTGTTAGCTTTTTTAAAAAAAGTTTTACCTTATTTTTAATTATGTGCATATGTGGTTATGTGCACGTAAGTATAGGTGCCAGAGGGAGCCTGGGGCAGCAGATACCCCTGGAGCTGTAATTGCAGGCAGCCATAAACCACCTGGCATAGATGCTTGGAACTGAGTTTGTGTCTTCTCTGAGTAGTGTATGCTCTTAACTGCTGAGCCATCTCTTTGGCCCTCTCTCACCCTTTGATTATTTAAGAATGAGATAATACTCAGTGGGCACTTGTCTAAACACAATGGTGTTCTATATTTCCTAAAGGAAAAAAATGAGAGATTTAATTATTTTTATTTACATGTACGTGTATGTGCCCAGGTGCCCACAGAGCCCAGAAGGGGATGTGACATGTCTTGGAGCTGGATTGACAGGTGATTGTGCTCAACAACGAGAGTTCCAGGCCACTGCACCATCTCGCCACTCAATTACTGGAATTTTGAAAACCTACCTTGCTCCTTTGATTCAACAATGTAATTTAAAAAAAATTATAAGAAATGTAAAGGATATAATATGGTAGATGGTCTGTTGTTAAGAACTGGGCTTTTAAAGAAAGAATAGTGTTATTTATTCAATTAGGGACCAAGAACTAATTCCTGTCCTAACAACTAAGGTTGGGTTGGCTCTCTTTCCTTTCCTCTTCCTTTCTCCTCCCACACCCATTTTTTCCCTCTTGCTGGCTGAATATTAATAACGTTGAGACAACAGAGATTAACAAATGGAAGCAGGACTATCTGGAGCCTTTGGGGAAGAGTTGACATCCCCTTGTCCACACCAGGCCATGAAACAACCGAGCAATGCTTTCCTTGACCAAGCAGTTAGACTTTTAAGTTTGTAAGTGGAGTTTCAGGCTGAAAGCCCCATCCGCAGCATTCCCAACAAGCTAGGTTCAGGTAAACATCCAAAGCTCCGATGAAAGACATAGTGGAAAAAGAAAACGGGAGGCCGGAGACTTCAGCAACACTTTTGGAAGAGGAAATAATTAAAAGGGCTCTGATTACCCTGAGCCTGATGTCAGTGTTCTGACTTGAGCATTAGAGGAAGACTTGAGATAAGGGCAAAGTGGGATCAGGCACATCATGGTTGTAGTTGTAGTCCTTTAAGGTGATACCAATCTTGGTCTTTTTGAGATGATTCCTTATGCTTCAGGGTACTGTCTCACTTTCTAGGATAATTGCCCTCCTCTGGATGGATCTATACCCACAGGGCTTTGTTCTTGGAAACCAAGGTGACTGAAGGTTGAAGAAAGGGGCTGATCTTGTGCTCTCAGCTTTGGGAGTCAGTGGCATACAAGATATGCAGATTCCAGCAGGGTGTGGTGGCATGCACCTCTAGTTTTACCATCTGGAGACAAGAAGGCTTGAGGAACAGGCGCTCAAGGTCATCCTGGGCTCACTACTCAGTTGGAGTCCAGACTAGGCTACCTGAAACAGTCTCCAAAAAGTCTACATACTACTACTACTAAATAAAACAGAACAATAGCAGCTCCTATACGCCTGCAAGGGTGCATCATCCTGACTAGTGTACCACTGCTGATCATAGACGGGTGGGAATTTTATAACATTTGATAAGTATATTAGGAATATATGATTTAAAAATTTAAAAAATGTACTCAATGAAAACAGAAATCTTGTTCATAGCAATAGGAATGAAGGCAGTTCCGGTCATGTCACTGGGCTCTCACAGAGTTATATGCATGAAATGACGTATAATAACATTTGAAAATAATCTATCAACTGGCATCTGAATTGAATCCCATTCCAATTTTATTGAAGGCAAAGATTTAGCAACCACTTGACTTGCACAGGAATGTGGTACCTGGACATTCATTTTGTTACTATCCTTGACAACCTTTAAATTAATATTATTTCATATTATCTTTACTTTTATTTCCAACTTGGATCTTAGGGTACTTTGTGCACCAGTACAGATCACCATCACAAGATGCTGGAAGAATTCTGTTGGGAAAGGATGCTGGGGTGGGGTTTATCAGATAGAATATTTCATATGAGATATTGACTTATTTAAAACTATATGTGCTTACAGATCTTTGAAAGTTTCTACGAATGAATGCACAGACTAATTATACCCCCAATGAGGACACTGCTCTAGGGAAGAGGGGTCAAGAGTCAGGAGGTGGAACCATTGGGTTAGGAGGTCCTCCTAAGGCTGGGCTAGCTTCCTTTTCTGGCTCCTATTTAGTTCCCCTCCCACACTCACTTTTCTCTCTCTTGCTCATTGGATGGCAATAACTGAGACAACAGCAATGAAAACTGGAAGCAGGATGGGTTGTAGCCTTGGAGAAGAGCTCCTGACGAATTCCTAACTCGGTCCTCTTCGGATTCTAGACTTTTCCTGACACTCTAGGCCTTAGACCTTTCCAGAAATTCTTGACCTATCTTTTCCTGTCCTTACTTCTGCTGCTCACTAGCTCACAGAAAAAAGGCTCATGGGTCAAGATCAAGATTTGGAATATATAAGGTTATTCTCTCTCTCTCTCTCTCTCTCTTTCTCTCTCTCTCTCTCTCTTAAAATTAACTTTACATCTTGATCACAGCCCCCTCCCTCCTCTCTTTCTCAGTCCCATTCTTATGAATCCTTCCCTCCATTGCCCCCTCCTTTCTCCTTAGAGAAGGGGAGCCCCCACCCTGGGGCATCTAGTCCCAACAGGACAGGGCACATCCTCTCCCACTGAGACACAACCAGGGGTCCAGGTAGGGGAAAAGGGATCCAATCTCAGAGACCAAGACAGCCTCTATTCCACTTGTTAGAGAAATCACATGAAGACCAAGCTGTACATTTGCTACAAACGTGTAGGGGGTCTAAGTCTAGCTCCTGCATGCTCCCTGGGGCTCTGTGAGCATGGTCCCAGGTTAGTTGACTCTGTGGGCCTTCTTGTGTTGTCTAGGCAACCAATGACTGCCCCAACTTAAGACCCAACCCATGTGACAGAGCCAACCCTTGACACTATTAATAATACTCTGCTATGCTTAAAGACAGGAACCCAGCATAAATGTCTCCTGAGAGGCTTCATCTTGCAGCAGAAAGAGGCAGATGCAGAGACCCACAGCCAAACATCAGGAAGAGTCCTGGGAAATCTTGTGGAATAGTGAGGTATAAAAGTAAGCAAGTCAGAGAGGTCAAGGAACCACTTTAAATCAATGAGAAAACTATGCTGACTCCACCAGAAAGACCTGGGCCAATGATATAAACAGGCAGTTCCCAAGACAAGAGTTTCCAATAGGTCAACCCCATAGAAAATGTCAAAAATCACTCTGAGATCATGGAGATGTCATTTAAGACAATGAATAACATTTGGGAAAGCAAATTAAATAAAAAAAAAATCACCATTTAGTGGTGGTTGGCTGGAAGATAAAAGGTTCAGTGGATATAGGGAGAGATTAGACAACATACATAAGAGTCATAGGGCATGCAGACTTGAGCTGGCAACCCCACGCCGCAGAAATCTTCAGATGAAGAAAACACAGTGTGCAAGGATGACACAGCCTCAGACCTCATCACGGTGTGAGCTTCAGTCCAGGTTCAAGTACGTTTGAATGCCTCCTTCCTAGTCTATTGTATTGGTTCTCTGGGCTTCAATTCTTAATCAGTTTAAATGAGTGCCTTGTGTGTCAGTAGGCTGACTGACTTCACCCAGTTAGCTGTTGTTTATCAGAGAGGAGGAATGTGATGTGATGGATATGATTCATCTTTTAGGGTTCACATGTGGAACTAGGGGTAATTTTTCTGCAAAAGACAGGATTCAAGATAAGCCTAGCATATCTACAGTGGAGAAGTATGGAGCTGATTTAAAAGTCCAGTCTGGGATATGAAGTAAACTCTCACACCATGCAATGAGATGGTATATATTCATTCATTCATTCATTCATTCATTCATTCATCCGTTTATTTGTTGGCTTGTTTATTTCTGGACACAGTCTTACGATGTAGCTCTGGATATCCTGGAAGTTGCTATGACTTCCAGTTGCTGGCATTAAAAATATGCAACCCAATGAGGACCTAAAATGTTCTTGAAGAAGACAAATGATGTGGAAATAGGTTCATGTTGAGGAGAGAGAATTGCAAAAGAGACTATGCAATTTACTTTCACAATTTTAACATTCTTGCAAAGAAAGGAATGTTACATAGAACATAGTGGTAGGAATAGTTGGGTGAAGGAATAATTGGTTATTTTAATTGTCTAGTTCTTCTGAAATTGTTTCTTTCTAAATGAATTACAACGAACATTTGAAAGCATCTAACAAGAAAAAAAGACCCAAAGATTCAGGATTTGTTTGGGTTTAAGATTAGAGGATATAAAAGTAGAGCCTAATTCTTGGTGGTAGAATGTTGGCCTGGGACTCAGGGAAGAAGTTCTGTGCACTTGCCCAGGCCCTGAGCAGAGAGCAAGCACATTACAGGCTTGCCATGATGAGAAGATAAATGAGTGCTATTAGCAGGGGAGAAGGACATAGCCACCCATCTTTTCTTTAGCTCTCCACTTTTCTCTGAGAATGTTCAAGCCCTTCGGCTGTACTTAATGAATCTCTGTGGCCTAGGGAGGAGAATATGGGATTCAGCCATGTAGAACCCAAATCTGGTTTTCTAGTTTTCTTAATGAAGCCATAAGCCACTGGGGCTACAGTAAGATAGAGATAATAACAGGTTATTTGCTTCTTCATATGGTTGTATGATTTGCAAACATGTACACTATATGAATCTCCCTCCCTCTATCTATCTATCTATCTATCTATCTATCTATCTATCTATCTATCTATCTACAAAAATTTATATATTATAAATGCCAGAAGTATGTATGTGTATATACATATATATATATATATAGACACATGTGTGTATATATACACATATATACATATATGTACATGTAGATATGTACAAACATATGTGTATATATACATATATACATGTATATGCACACACACACACACACACATATATATATATATATATATATATATATATATATATATATATATACACATACATACACACACATATATGTATACACACACTCATATGTGTGTGTGTGCTTGGCCAATTGTTGGGAGGTGTGGCATTGTTGGAGGAGGTGTGTCACTTTGTTGGTGGGCTTTGAGACCCTCCTCCTAGATGTGTGGAAGGCAGTCTTCCCCTGGTTCCCCTTGGAACAAGATGCAGAAATCTCAGCTCCTTCTCTAGCTGCCGTGCTTCCCATCCTGATGATAATGGACTAAACCTCTGAGCTTTTAAGTCATCCCCAATTAAATGTTATCTTTTGTAAGGGATGCCTTGGTCATGGTTTCTCTTCACAGCAATGGAAACCCTGACTAAGACCAAACCTAAACCTTTGATTTGGCCTTGGCTCAATCTCAATGAAATTGTAGATCATTGGACTTCTTGGGAAAGTCTGGGAGTCTGGATGACCTGAGAACTTTGAGAAGTGTTCACCATAAGTCTTCTCCACAGGTAAGGAGAAAAAGGTTAAAGAATATGGATTTCTGGTGACAACAAGAGCCCCATAAACAATGTTGCTGAGAGACAAGCCATGGAAACAAAGGTCTTATTTACATTCAAACAGTTGCTACAGCATTTTGGAATATAATAAATCATAGCTCTTTTTTAAATGTTCACTGAGTCATCTTTAAGATATTAAAATTTAAACAATAAATGTGTACATTAAGCCCAAAGTCCAAGATTACCACCAAACTCATAAACTATATTATGCAGGAAATTGTATTTGTTTTCTTGACTATACAAAACTGTATTTGGGGCTGGAGAGATGGTTGAGTGTTTAGGAGCACTGGCTGTTCTTCCAGAGGACCTGGGTTTAATTCCCAGCACCCACAGGGCAGCTCACAACTGTCTGTAACTCCTGTTCCAAGGGATCTGACATCCTCACTCAGACATGCATGCAGGCAAAACACCGATGTACATAAAATAAAAATAAATACATTTTAAAAAGTAATTGTATTTGTTTCTCTGCATTCTGGAGGGTTAGCCCACCCCATGGTTGTTGCTTTGCCCATCTACCTCAAATGTTCTCACAATAGTATTTTAGTGCTTTGATCATGGTATGGAACTATACAAAAGACTATTTATTCACATGATCAGGGGGTGTGGGCTTGAGGGTACTCTAGCTTCTTGTCCTGAAGTCACTCTGTCAGTTACTGCTATATTTTCTTAACTTACACATTTATGGCTGGCCCACTATTTTTTTTCCATTGGCATGCATTACTGGCGCTATGATTTGACCATGTCCACTCCAAAACTCATGCTAAAACTTAATCCCCATTATGAGATACTAAAAGAGAAGATCAGAAGGAACCTCAGAAGAATGATTAATGGATTAATAGGTCAATAGGTTGTTTCCAAAGAGAGTCTTACAAAAACATTAGTGAGCCTAGGTCACTCACAAACTCCTTCCATGCCCCCTCAAGACTCTGCCAACAAGAAAACCATCACCAGATGTGGCCTCTTGACCTTGGACCAGAACTGTGCTCCAAAATCATCTTTTCTCTGTAGGTTACCCAATCAGTAAGTAGCCCTGTGTTTTTAGGAACAGAAATGGACTAAGGCAGCATCATTAAACATTTCAAATGATTTTTCTGTAAAGACACAGAATTGTGGATAAAAAAGTTTACTGTCCTGTCTATATTGCTGCCATGACTCCAGATAAAGGCCACTTAAAATTGTTGGTTCTGAGATAGACATTCAGCTATGACTTAAGTTGTCTTTGATCAGTCAGTCATTGGCACTGAAATAAAGTTTATCAGGTGACGCTTTCTCTTTCTTGCCACATCAGTTGACAAGCAAGGCCTTGACTTGTGGATGGTGCACTGGGAATGTTTAATAGCAACATTTCTACCACCATCATTGTGGAGCCAGGAGGTGGGCATGGGGGGTGCGTCAGTGGTATCTTTTACCTGTTGCTCTTGCTATGTTGGTGGCTAATGTGGGTGTAATCGGGTACAGCTCTGGAGCTGACAGAATTGGCGGCAAGGCTTCCTAACTTCCTCCGGAGTTCCTTCTGACTTGTTGTCAGAAGGGAGTGGTGGTGGTGGGGGGGTGAGGGTGGGGGTGGGAGAACCTTCTGATTTCCCATCAGCCCTGCTGAGGTGCGCTCTGAGCTTCCTCAGCTGGCTCCTCCTTGCTCTTCTGGCAGCCCAGCCTCAGCTTGTTTTAAGCACCTCATTTCCTGTGCTGAAGAGCTTTGCCCTTTGTGCTTAAAATAGAGCGATCCCTGACATCTGTAACAGAACCATAATCCACAGGACAGAGAAGAGAGCTGGCAACACCTGGTCCCTGCTTTGGTCATGAAGATAGAGACTTGGGAGGAGCACAAGGCTCTTGGGTGGTACAGTTTTTCTTGTACCTTTCTGTGCACCCAAAATAGAGGCTATTTGTCAGCTGCCACTTTGCTCGCGGTACCTCAAGTGTTTGTTTTGACAGACATCTGATTTATCTTAATTATTTTTGCCTTCGTGACCTATATTGAGTTGAGTTCCCGCAGGTTCTAACTCAATCTTGGTTGAGAATAAATTTTATTTACAATTTTTATTTTTTAAGTTTCCAGGGCTGGAGAGACAGCTCAATAGTTAAGAACATTGGCTGCTCTTCTGAAGGAGTTCAGTTCCCAGCCCCGACTGCTGGCAATCTCTTGCAACTCCAGCTCCAAGGCTTTCTGAAGCTGTGGGCTCCATAGGTACCTACACTCATATGACACACATATAGACATAGTCTCTCTCTCTCTCTCTGTGTGCCTCTGTTTGTCTTTTTCTCTCTCATAAAAATAAAATACATCTGAAAAATTATTTTTGATTCATTGAAAAAGTTATTCTTCTAGCTCAGTCTCAACTCTATGACCAGAAAGCTGTACACGTAGGTGGACTTGATCGCATCTCTATTGTTTCTATCAAAATATGTAATTAGCTTTGCTAGCTCTAAGGATGCTGCTGGGTAAGCCGTCATGCCACTCTGTGCGGACACACCAAGGAGCACCCTTCATGTTAAGCTTTGTCTCTGACATTCGCCTACCCCCTCTGCACTCTGCTTTTAGGTTTTACTGTAAGAACGCACAGACCAGGGCATTGGCAGACGTCATGCCTGTCAAAGGTGCCAACCTTCCTTTCCTTATATCCTACTCTGATTTCTTCTCACTTGGATCCACTCGCATACTCACACATTTCTAGGAAATTTTGTTGCACTTCTATTTAAGAGATTTTTTTAAGTTTTCATTTTTTCCTTTTTATTTCATGCACATTGGTGTTTTGTCTGCATATATGTCTGTGTGAGGTTGTTAGATCCCCTGGATATGGCATTACACACAGGTTTGAGCTATCATATAGGTGCTGAGAATTGAACTGAGGTCCTCTGGAAGAGCAGCCGATGCTCTTGACTGATGAGCCATCTTTCAGTCCAGAAACTTTGTTTTTATTGTTTAGTCTTGTAGTTTCCCATTTTCACATTCAAGTCTTTAATTGGCAGAGTTACTTTTTAAAAATTGAAATCAATTTCTATTTTATTGTTTTCCAGACAGGATCTCAGGTGGCTTAGGCTGGCCTCGGACTCTATATGTTGCCAAGGATGGCCTCGGACTCCTTATCCTCCTGCCTCCACCTCCCAAGTGATGGCATTTCAGACATGCTCAGTCCATTCTAAGTTTGTGCAGGGCTGGGGATCTAATACAGATTCATGCTAGGACAGTATTCCATCATGGAACCGTTTCTCTCCTCTGTCTTCTCTTCCTCTCACCCTCTACCTCTCTCTCTCTTCATTTATTTGCAATGCTTGAGATAGGACCCATGGCCTTGTGTACTCCTGGCAAACATTCTATACTGGGCTATAGCCCGAGCCCTGATTTTTTATTTTTAACTGACAAAATAATGATTGTGCATATTTAAGGGCTATAAAATAACATTTCAATATATTTAAATTGTAGAGTAAGAAAATTAGGCTAACTTACTACTTCTCCTTTATAGTTAGAACATTTAAAATCCACTCTTTTAGCAATTTTTGAAATAAACAATTCAGCATTATTAACTATGGTCTCCTTGCTCTGTAGTATATCATCAGATCTTATTCCTCCTGTTTTGGCATTTTATAATATTTGACCAACTTTTATCTTTCTTTACTAATGTCTATTTACCCCATTCTGGTGACAAAAGTTCTATCCTCTATATTTCTATGGCCTCAAATAGATTCTATACTTGCATTTTGGTAAGAGCCTATCGTACCTACTGTAATTGTTGAAGCCCACTCCCCTAGCATAGCTATAGCCATTCTGTTCCATGCCTTCTAGTCATTTCATATTTTTACTCACACACACACACACACACACACACACACACACACACTTGACTCAGAGCACTGTTATGTTGATGACATACCATTATGTTCTGTATATTCTGAGGTTTGTTAATCTTAAGAAATTCTACAACCATAAGCTCTACTTAGGACCAGTCAAAACTGAGGTCAGTTTGAACTGTATGATTAAACTACTAAAATAACTTGGAAAAAGGCCAACCACCCTGCAGGGAGGCCTGCACCCACTTATGAGTTCATTGTGGGGTTTTGCCCATATAAACTGACCCTCAAAACCATTTATGGTCATGGCTTTCAGCTTCTGAGTCTGCTTTTCTGGCTCTGATCCATTACCCTTGGGATGTGTGGTCAACAACCCATACCTGTTGAACTGAGATCTGGATCTGAGGGGTTTGTACGATGATTCCCAGACCCCAGCAATAATGTCTTCTGTTCTCAAATATTCTGGGGCAAATTCTAGGTTTTTACTCTCTGTAGAAGTTGAATACTACTCCAGCGTGTATATATACCATACTTTAAAAAACCCACTTTCTTATTGATGGCCACTTAGGTCAGTTTCATATCTCAGCCAATATAAATAGTTCTGCAATGACCATGGGAGCATACACATCCTGTCAGCATATTGACTTTATACCCTTTGGATATAAACCAAGAATTAGAATTGCCAGTTTGTAGAGTAGTTCTATTTTCAATTTTCTCATGGAACTGCCATATTGTTTTCCTAAATGATTGTACTAATTTACATTCCTTTCATCACTGTGCAAGGTCTCCCTTTTCTTTATATCTTTGCCAACTCTAGTTTTTCCTTTTTTCTTTTTGGTAAGCCTTTGTAACAGGTGTGAAATAATTATTGGATGGCACACCTGCTATATCCATATTTAATCTTCTTGTAACAAGACAGGTAATGAGTAAGCGTTTACGTCAGCTGCCCCAATTCCTACTGCAGCATTATGTTATGTTGGAGGCATATTTGTCTGTCCTTACCCTCTCAGCAGATCAAGGTTGTTCCTAGTTGTGTTTGAAAATGTCAATCTAACAATACTCTAAAGATGGGAGTTTTATACAATGAAATGCTAATAATGTGGTTCTTAAACAAGACCTATATAATGACAATACCAGTTTATTTTCAACATCAGTATGAGAAATTTCATAAGACCTCATTCCTGTATGAAATCCCTGGTTCCTGAGAAAGTCAACATTCTCTAAGAAGGAGGCCCTAAGAGGTTATCTAATCTCTAAAGGTAACCTCTAAACACATGCACATAAATACCAAATAAACTCAGCAAGATGCATGTTTGCATGTATATGTAACAATAATAATTAACAAAGAAGTCAAACAGCTTGGGGAGGGGTCAGGAATAGGGGGATGTTGGGGAAGGGGTATCGTGGAAACATAAATATAGCATTCATGTATGAAATGCTCACAAGGGGGGAGGGACACAAAAAGGGAGAGACGGCTCAGTGGTTAAGAGCACTGTCTGCTCTTCCAGAGGTCCTGAGTTCAATTTCCAGCAACCACATTGTGGCTCACAACCATCCGTAATGGGATCTGATGCACTCTTCTGGCCTGCAGGCATATATGCAGACAGTATCCTGTATACATAATAAGTAAACAAATCTTAAAAAACAAACAAACAAACAACAACAAAAGAGTAAAAAAATGGCTTCCCTTAATCCCATTCCAGCACCTGGGAGGCAAAGGCAGGTGGATCTCTGTGAATTTAAGGCTAGCTTCTACAGAGTAAGTTCCAGCATAGCTAGGGATGCATAGAGAAACCCTGTCTCAAAAAACCAAACCAAACCAAACAAAACAAAACAAAAACAAAAACAAAAACAACCCACCTAATCAACCAACCAACCAACCAACCAACCAACCAAAAAGATGTGGCAAAATTCAAGTGTGAGATACACTCAGCAAAACGAATTTATTTCATGATTACTATTGAATTAAGATTTCAGATTTCTGTCTGAATAAATGAAAATCACTGTGTTTTAAGGGTTAAATTACAGTTCTTGGGAAAGACATCCAGCATCTTATCCTTGCTAACCTGTTTTTTCTTTCTTAAACATTTTATTTTGATATTATTCACACAGTTTAAAGAATAATGGCAGGGGTGGGTATGGCTGGAGAGATGGCTCAGTGGTTAAGAGCACTGACTGCTCTTCCAGAGGTCCTGAGTTCTATTCCCAGCAACTGTATGGTGGCTCACAACTGTCTGTAATGGGATCTGAGGCCCCTTCTGGTGTACAGCTACTGTGTACTCATGTACAGATAAATAAATAAATAAATAAATAAATAAATAAATAAATAGAATAATATGAGGGATTTTGAATCATTTGCCCACTACATGCAAACTAGTACTTAAATGCTATAGCACGTGCATTAGTTACTTCCCTTGTGATGTAGGAAGGAAAGCTTGATTTTGCTCATGGTTATGTTTATGGTCCATTATGGCAGCAGGAGCATGATGTAGCTGGTCACATTGCACCCACAGTCAGGAAACAGAAAGCAGACAGGAAGTAGACCCAGGCTGTATGGCCTCAAGGTCCATCTCCAGTGACTCACTTCCTACAGCAAGTTCTGTCTCATAAGGGTTCTAAAACCTTCCAAAACTGTGACATCAGCTGGGGGCCCAGTGTACAAATACTTGAGCCTGTGGGGAAGATTTTACAGCTAAACACAGCAGTATAGTACTGGACCTCCCATTTCAGCATTGCTATAATCAAGAGTAAGACGATTTCTTCCTTGATTCCTTTACTATCCCTTCTGTTACCTGTGATGCTCACTTCCTTCCCTTGCCCCTTGAAAATGGCCTTAGCCCCACCTTTTCTTTTTTCATTTTAAGAATGAACTAAATCTTTTGGATAGCAGTAATCACCCTCACAGGTGACTACAGTGTATCTGCCACCACTGTCTTCCCACTTTAACCCATCCTTTCCTTTTCAACTCCTGTGCTGCTCAGGAGGCTGTCCTCAGGGGAGCACGATATTGATACTGGGCTTCCTTCTTCTCTGGATTCCAATTGGCCTCAGCTTTAGAGACACAAGCCAAAGAAGAAAGGGGAGCAGAGAAGGATGTTTGATATCTTTTTTTCTCCTGTGCATTTCCCTGATACAGTTCCTCGTCATGGCTCTAATGTTGGCGAGCTTAGCTAGATCAATATTTTTTTACTAGTTGGAGTCTACTTCTTAGGCTTGATACTGTTTAGGCTTTGAAAAGCTGGTTCATTTCCTTTCAGGGATGGTGACAGCTCCCTGGTCTTGCTTATTCATAGGTATTTCACCCTTTTCTTGTGTCATAGCTCTGTTAATGTTAAGAGGTTCATGAAAGCTCCATCAATCAAACAATTTGCATATCCATCTTTCTTTGTTAAGATCTCACTGATGGAGTAACTTTATGAGCTGATTTGACAATAGTTTCCCTATGTTCCTGGTTTGAAGCTTTTAAAAGGCCTAAATTTTATTTAAGCTTTTATTTTCTTTCCATCACTCATGCACACATTTAATTGTGTTCATCCTATGTATTTTTTTTCTTCATCTTCTCTTCTTTACCACTAGCAAAATTCCAAATGCTTCATCTAAAAGATTTGAGATGTGCACCAGGAAGATTTGCAATGTAGTCTTTTATTTAGAAATGTTCTTTCTCTATTCCCAAAAGAAATGGATCGAGCTTTATCTGAAGATCCATGCTGTGTGTAAGATGCATATTTGTTTTTCTACATCACCAACACTTGGAATGAGTGCATAGCTTATTTTTAAAAATTATTATCAGGTGATTTTTTTTCTTTGTGCTTTCATCTCTTCCATATAAGATGTATGAACGCTTTTGTGTGCTCTGAGTGTATCCTGGTAGACCCAGACCAGACCCACTTTGGATATGATAGTGTTCTAGCCTGAGCCATCAATGGTATTAACTTTGTATTCTGGGAGATAAGAGAGCAACTTTTAGAAGAAGAAGGGATGAGAGGTAAGACAAAGGATGTAGGGAAAGGAGGAAGAGAAGGAGGAGGAAAAGAAAGAAGATAGGGGAGAGAGAAATATTAAAGAGGATAGGATGTCCTAGATGAAGAACACAAGACTCTGTCTAACTGAGTCCTTACCATCAATAGCAAAACTAATTGGACAATGAATTTATCAGTAGTGACTTTGGAAGACAGAAGATTGAAGGGGATGCAGGAATCCAATATTAATTAAGATTGGATTTCCTGATAGAGGATAATTCTTTGATCCAGGAAAAAAATTTTTGATCTGTGTAAAAGTAAGATTTAATTAGATTTAAATAAAAATGAAGAGTCATGAAATTTCACACCAAGTTTGTGCTCCCTCTATTAGTAGCTTGGTGCCACCCTCATTGCTGGCACATTCAAACCCAAGGGACTTCTGTATCCTATACTCTTTCAATGTCATGTCCTGTCCACTTATGGATTAGAGCTAAAGCTTAATAAACAGTCTATATTTGGCTTAGAGTAATCGCTTTATATCCATTACCTCATTTACCTTATTCAACAATCAGTGATATTTTCTTGATTTTACAGATAAGAATCCTTAGGCTTAATGAGCTTATAACTTGTCTAAAGATATACATATAATAAAAGAATGTATAAAATTCTATCTTTTTAAAGGTTATGACATACTGTCTTACAATGAGCTATATTATGTTTAACCTGGAAATGGAAAGGGGGAAAGGCACCTGCCATTGGCCTTGACTGTTCTCTTTTTTCTCCTGGGTTGTCCTTTAAATATTTCCTATCTTTGATCAAGAGATAAATATCCCGAGGGAGCCAATGTGGTGGTTTGACTCTGAATGCCCCCCACCAGGCTCACATACTTGAATGCTTAGTCACTAGGGAGTGGCACAATTTCACAGGTTATAAGGACCAGAGGATGTGACTTTGTTGGAGAAAGTGTGTCACTAGGGTGACTTTGAGGTTTTGAAAGCCCAGGCCAAGCCCAGTCTCTTCCTGCTTACAGATCAGATTATAGCTCTCAGTGACCACTCCAGTGCCAGCCTGCATGGTGCCATGCTTCCTATTATGTCGACAATGGACTATATTTCTGAAACTGTAAAAAAAACTACCAATTAAATATTTTCCTTTTTTTTGATAAAAATTGCCTTTTTATAGCAAAAGAACAGAGACTAAGATAGCCACATTCATATAGTCTCCCATTAAAGCTATCGTAGAGTGTGGGTGGAACTTTTTGGTTGTTATTTGTTTATTTCTTTGAAGTGATGTCTCACTCTATAACTAGAATGAACTGGAATTCACTATGTATACTGGGCTAGTCTTGACCTTGCAGCAATCCTCCTGCCTCATCTTAGAAATGCTCAGATTACAAGTGTAATGAGGCACCATGTCTGCCTTATGCTCTTTATGGAACACTTATCTTTGTCGAAATTTGTACTTGCATATCTCATTCTTTGGTGAGACTCAGTCTTCATTCCTCTAGACTATAAGCTTGTGGTAGAAGCTATGCTTTGTTTTGCTCCATTACAAGGGTTGACCCATAATGAAAGCTTACCAATGACTGGTCAATTGAATGATTTCATTATCTTTATTGCATAGAATTAAAGACTCTCACTTTATTGATGAATTCAAGCATTAGAAGCCACTCCATTCATCAGAGATTCTCAGTCATTATAACTAACTGGCTAACCATATTATCTTGAACATTGTCTTTGGACCAGAGACTGCTCAGGCCAGTATTGCTAGGGAGAAATAAATTACAGAGCTGTAGTGTTCTCCCTTCTTTACTTCCCATCAAAGTTTTCCCTACATCTTTTCCTCAGTCTCTTAGTACCTTGTATCTTAGACTGACCTCATGTCTACATTCTCTGAACATGTGTTTCTAATATTCAGATCTTACACAAAACATTTGGACTTTGGATATGTTCTTCCCAGATTTATTATATTTTGTACAGAGGTAATATTAATTTCTCATTACTGATCCATATTGAGCTTTTAGACAATCTAACTTCCATTTGAGATGAATAATGGGAATTATTTAATCATGACTCAATATTTTATAAACTGGTGTTTGGTACTCCTCATATCATTCTACTTTGTTTATATTATGTATTATATAGTGATATAATCTATCTACATATAGTATATTTTATAAAAAACAATATATTATCTATATTATCCCTTTGCCAAACTCGTAAGCAAAGTTTTTTCTTTTTTTTAAACCCCAGCTTTGAGGATTTAACCTAGGGCCTCACACATGCTCAGTAAGCACTCTTCTACTAATCTTCAGTCCCTGGAATTGAAGGACTTACTCTTTCTGTTGAAGAGAGTCTTGGAAGAAACTTTAGGCTATAATGAGTAACTGAGCTATAAGATGCTATATGAGTGGGGTTCAGAAGTCTTGTGATGGACTTTAACTGGAAAAGCCAAAGGTGGAGCACCTGTTGATAAGAGCCACCATAAAACCACCTCTCCACATGGTATATGGTGTGCCTGTCCAAGTGATAACTAATGATTTCAAATTTCCCAGCACACTGAGCTTAACAACCCGGATGGTTGTTTGGCATTGAAGTCTTCACCTACACCTGTTGTCCTATGGTAACTAGCTTGGGTCATATTCCCATCCCCTTGCTGGAAACATTGAGTGAGTATCTCTCTATCTTTGGTCCTCCTTGGGAAGGGCAGAGGCTGGTAGATTGATCCTTATCTAATATCTTGTAATTTTGTTGAGACCTCCTCAAGATGTCAGATTTCAAAGCCTGCTTCAGAGTCAAAAAAAAAAAAGAAGATGAATCATTCAGTTTCTCTTGTTCTCAAGTCTACTTTCTTTGAGGCAATGTTGTCATGTAAAAGAAAGTTGGAAAAGGAAAATGAATTTTTAAAGATAGCATCTTTTTACACTTGTACTGTTGATAAGCACTATGTGTGCTTGTACTATCGATCCCCTTAGCCTAAGAACAGGATCTAAGTAATTCTGAATCATTTTCATGTTGAAAACATTATTTTCTTTCAAGGAAAATCCTATTTTAATTGCTCATAGAATTGTCTAATATAAGAAATAGCTTTTCATTAGAAAATCATTCACCAATGAGATCTTTATTAAATTACTGCTAGGTACCAGAAGATTGGCTCTCCTATTTTCTTTATTAAACAAGGATATATCTGGGGATCACATTAATCGATGTGCCTTTTATTAATGAAGAAAGCAGTTTCTTCTAATAAGATAACATTCTAGCACAATTTTGGTGTGAAACATTCATTCATTCATTCATTCATTCATTCACTGAGCGTGGTGTTTGAGTCTCAGCTCACCTTTTGGCATATAGTAGGGAAGGCATGGTACATGTACACGGGCAGATAACAGAGTAAGTACTCTCAAGTGTATTTAGGTTATCTGATACAAGGATGGCCACCAGAAAGGGAGTCAGGGCAGGTTTCCCAGAGCAGGTGAAGGTGTGAAGGTTGTGCTTTAACTGCTGTGATGAGTGAGAATCTGCCAAGTGAAGAAATACAGGGTGGAGACTTGCAAAATGCCAAGGCAAGAGGATAAAGATTATGTTTGGAGAATGGCAAATTGCATGGACATTTGTTAGAACATAGTTCAACAAATAGGAAAGAACTCAGGTTTTCTGAAAGTCTGTTCCTTCCACTTCCCTGCTGTGGAAGGGGATGTCACTCAGTGCTTGCTGAATGAACTGAACGATGCTGGGAGGCAGTGCGGCTTCAGAAATGTTTCAGGATGCTAGAAAGCAGGGATGTATTAGGGTGGATTCCATTATTAAGGTTGTCTACGAACCTACTTCTGCTAATATTTTGTGACATATTTTGTTCAGGGACCTCTGGCTCAGCTTTACAGGATATGTGTGACACAATTTACCTTAATTTCTATTGCATGCCAGTTACAAATCTGGAGTGAAACCCAGTCCGTTATTTTGGTACATTTTGTTACTGGCAAGCTTCAACTCAACTTTCCACTTTCACTTGCACTTAAGTTGGTTCCCACATAGCCCATGCTGGCCTGGAACTTGTTATATACAGATAGACAACGATGACCTTAAAATTCTGCTCCTCCTGCACTAACTTTTGAGTGCTCCAGTTACAAGTGCTCTACTATGCCCGGGTTATATGGAGCTGGGGGGGGGGGCGGTGGGGGATAGAAAGAGCATTGTGCATCCTAAGCAAGCCCTCTACCAACTAAACTACACCCCCAGCCTGTGATGAAGTAAAGATTCGTTCAAGCAATGTGTTTGGCATGCAAATCAAGTTCTCAAATCTTTTGCTTATGTCTGATACTCCTTCTCTACTTAAATCCAAAGCAGAGAAACGTCACACTGGATTCTAGTCACTGAGCTGAATTATAATCAAAGTCATGAATCAGCTCAAGGTCCTAACCAAAGCTCCCTCCTTTACCACCTCAGCTATGAGGAGGAGTGTGACAGACCCAGAGTGAATGTGTTCACACTGTCAATCACCCTGACCGCTATTTAACAAAGAGTTGTCATTTCTATGTGTGGAGATGAATGTTGGAGGATCACATTGTGTGTCTTGATGGACAAATCTACTGTTTTACAAAGTTGTCATCACTAACTCTTGCTGTGCCTTGGCTTTGAAAGTAACCCTTGCATTGAACTAAAAAAAACAAAAACAAAACATATTTTAAAGATTTTTAAACACACAAACCATATGATGCTTGGTGCAATCGAAGTCTGCAAATCAGGTTCATGAATGCAACTGTGCTTTCAGTTTTAAATGCTTTCTCATTTTCTGAAAATTTCAGTCAGGACTAACATCAGCTTTGAAATTCACCTGCTATGGGGAATATGGGCAATTTATCTTCAGAGTGCATTTTATTTTATTATTATTTTATTATTTTTTTAAAAAAACTTTCAGCTTCTTGCCCTTGCTAGCCAACATTCTCAGAAATAGAGGGTTCTACACCAGGCACCTGAAGTTAGGATTTGCGTCTGTCGGCAATACTTTTACAGGCGCTCTCCGGTTAACGGCAATTCTCTTCCTTCCTATGTGCATTTATGGGCTACTTGCTGAAAGTATGACAAATGGATGAATGTGAAGGCTTGTTATTTCAAACAAATATCAACCCAGGAAGTGCTCTGTTAAAGAATAACCCAGCACTCTCAGTACCCCAGCCCGGCTTGCTGGAGGCAGTCTCATACACTTCCTACCTTGTTTTCAAAGCTAAGGCATCTTAGGCTTGTTCCTTGACCAGGATCTCTTATAGTGTATGCTGTGTTGACTTCTCGGTTAATTAGAATAATGTGGTTTGCTTAGCAGCCAGGAAGCCACTCCCAGGATTGCATAGAATAAAAGGGCTGGAAACTGGGATTACACATCTGTAAGGCCCAGTATTCATGAGGTGCAGGCAGGAGAGTTAGAAGTTCAAGACTAGCCTGAACTACATAAGACCTTGTCTCAAAAACATTTTTTTAAAGAATATTACATTCACATATCAGGATCAAGATGCAGCCCATGGGGCTGGAGAGCTGCCTTAGAAGTTAATAACACTTGCTACTATTGCAGAAGCTTAGATTCAACTCCCCGTACTCACATGGTAGATCTCACCCATCAGTAACTCTAGTTCTAAAAGATACAACATGCCTCTTCTGGCCATCTGTGGGTACTAGGTATGCATAGTGTGCACATACATACGTGAAAGCAAAGCACTCATGCACATAAAACAAAAAAATAAACCTTAAAATGTGCAGGAGGCTGGAGAGATTACTCAGCGGTTCAGAACATTTCTTGCTCCTGAGGAGGACCCAGGATTGATTTTCAGCACCATACGGTGGCTCACAAGTGAGTGAAACTCCTGTTCTGGGGGATCTGACACCCTCTTTTTACTTCTGTGGGTACAGGCATGAACATAGTGCATGTGCATACATGCAGTCAAGACATTCATAGACACAAAATAAGATACATATCTTTAATAAGACAGAGCCACAAAGTGCCATATAGACTACTCAGAAATCCATCTTGGGTGTGACTGTATGGGTTGGGGGAAAACAGGTAACTCCCAGTGCTGGGTAGGCAGGCTGGTACAGATTATAGTCCAATTATCACTGACACAGGGATGTGGGTGTATAAGGCTATACTTCAGCATTTATAGCTTCTTTCAGAGAATCCCCCAAATTCATGAACTAAAAATAAATATATCACGTGAGCTCAGTGTTTGTGAACTACCTATTTTCAACTGTAAGTATAAATTCCCTTGCTTTGTTTATTATAAAGGTTAGGGTTCCTTTCAATTTGGCATGGGCTTACTTTCCCTTGGACTCATGGTTCAGACACTGGCTAAATCAGAGAGTTTCAGGTTCAAGGTCTCAAAAAGTAAAACAAGGGCTGGAGAGATGGCTTAGTAGTTAAGAGCACTGACTGCTCTTCCAGAGGCCCTGAGTTCAATTCCCAGCAACCACATGGTGGCTCACAACTATCTGTAATGGGATCCGATGCCCTCTTCTGGTGTATCTGAAGACAACTACAGCATACTCATATACATACAATAAAAAAAATAGTTCTTTAAAAAGCATCTTAAAAAACAGGTACGTCTACCCCACACACATATCCACATGTATACCACATATGTATACTCACACCTACAAAACGATAGATTATATAGGCCACGAATAAACATATACTACAAATCATACAGATTTTATAAAGTATAAGTAGGTATCATTGCTAGCTTACACATGAGATGAAAATCTGAATATTTTCCTCTGCAGGGCTGGAGAGCTAAAATCTGTTTGCATGCTAGGCAGGCACCACATCACTCAGCTACCAGCCCCAAATATAAATTCTTCAAAGATATAATTCATAAGCGTACACCTTCCTGATGGTATGCGATTGAACATTATATTTGTGGCAAAAGTACCCATTCCTTTATATATTTAACAATTGCACCCACATAACTCAGTTTGAAGAGAGTACACTGTTGCTGATGTGGGGTAGACACATGGCTGGGGGACGTGACAACTTGGCTCTGTTGCTCAACTTTGCTCTGAAGATAAAACTGCTCTACACAACCAAAGTGTACACATGGAAGGACCCATGGCTCCAGGCTCATATGTAGCAGAGGATGGCCTTGTCTGTCATCAATGGGAGAGGCTCTTGGTCCTGTGAAGGCTCAATGCCCTGGTGTAGGGGAAGGCCAGGACAGGGAACTGGGAGTGGGTGGCTTGGTGAGCAGGGAGAGGAGGGAGAGGATAAGGAGTTTTCTTGGAGAGGAAACCAGGAAAGGGGATAACATTTGAAATGTAAACAAAGAAAATATATAATAAAAACAAAACACAATAAAACAACAACAAAAAAACCCTGCTCTACAAATATGGTCCTTGGATATGAATATAATATACATTTGCATGGGTTATGTGTACCATTGTGCCTGCGCACCCGCTCCTCTGTCTCTTACTTTCTAGATTTTGTTTACCCTGAGTCTGAAAAGGTGCTGGGTGAAAGTACACAAAAGAGATCATTTTTTGTTTGAAACCTTTTTTTGTTTGTTTGCTTGAAATTTAAGACTTGAATGGCGATGCAGTCTATTTAAGAGAGAAAGGGTAGAATCTCACCACAGTTTCCTCTCTGGAGAGGGGCAATGAGACTAGGAAGCCCTGTCGACATTCCAGCGGGATATACTGCATGTTTACTCTGCTTAACATTTAATTTCATAGGGGGAGATGGAAACATTAATTATCTTCATTTGTAGATGAGAGAACGTCTCAAGTTAATTTACCCAGGATTTAATAGTAGGAAGTGGCCTTTACATTAAAATCTAAGTTTTCTGATTAGAGTACTATGTTGTATTATAGCTGGAGTCTGTAATTTGTGCCCCTGCTCAGCCTTAACTTATGACTTAGCATCACCTTTTCCAACAGATGAAGAGTGTCCCTGCCTCTGTAAATAATAAAGCAATTAATACCTTCTGTATACCTACACTTTCTTATCCAGATATACGCTTAAGGGAAGTATTAAAATTTATACTATCCAGTGGATGGTGGTTAACCTAGAAATTCACGAGTGGTCCCTGTGCAGTGAATCAATGTCTGTGTAGTGCTGAGTCATACATGACGCATCTGTATTATTGCACTCCCTACAAGGCTCAGAGAACATATTGAAAGGGGGAGTTCAGGTTATAGAAGCCAGTAGTGGCCAAGGTCCAGGAAAGATCAGAGTCTTCTGGATATAACAAACTACTGCACTCAAGAACTCATGGCAGCTGTGGCTGCCTGCAAGAAGTCAGCCAGCCAGCTTCCAGTGCGGAGAGGAAGGGGTTCATGAGCCCTCAGCTGGGGTATTTGTACAGCCTCACTTTACAGCCTGAGCACTTCTGCAGCACCATTTTGGTTTTTCCCTTCTTGCTTACTCTTTAAGTTTGCATTTTGTTGATAAACTTCTCTGATGGCTTCACTCAACTTTTCCCCACTGGGTTCGAGGCTATCCTCCAACTCTGCCCGGGAATCAGATGCATAATAACATTGCAATCAAGAACTCAGGCTCTGGAAGACCCAGCCATGGTATTATCTGGCTGTTGAGTACAAATACTAGTTTGATTCTTTATAACACTGTTAGTTTTACCACATGTGCTCCTCGTGAAGATAAAATGTGGTAGAATTATGCAGATGCTTGCATCCTGGTAAAAGCCCAGAGACTGGGAGCATCATCATTACCTAGATCATCTTAGATCAGACATAGTGATGCTATTTCTGTAGGCTTTTAACTTCACTGGGGATAGAGATGCTGTGTATCAACTGTTGGCATTTAATGGAGAGCAACTATAATAAAATAATGATGTAAAGTCAAATTTAATAAAGCTGAGATTGCTTATAACGCAATAAAATGTTCCTTGGGTTAGAATTGTAAAATTACTGAGCTGGAAGAGAGTTTACAAGAAGACGAGTTAATCTCCCAATTTAGAGTCAAGACAACGGAGGCACAGATGAGCTGCAAAATCGCTTTGTGACACTTTTCACCCCACCACAGTCCCATTGCTCCATGAGTCTGTTGCCCTCCACAATCACCTAAGATTGTGATTTGAGAATTATTGTCACCTTCACACAGACGATGGGATTATACACAAAAATTGAAAGAAAACTCCAACTTATGTCTTCTAATAGCTGGAAAGCATAAAGAATAATTTAATTAAGGAAGGGCTAGGAGTTAGGGAAATGGCTCAATAGGTAAGGTTGTTGGCCGGAAAACTTGAGGACCTGAGTTCAAATCCCCAGGACCCATGTAAGAAGCTGGACATGACTGCTTATGCCTGTAACATTATCTGCATGGGAAGCAGATTGAAAGATTGTTGGAACTTTGGCAGCCAGTGGAGGTCCAGGTCTAGAGAGAGCCTATCTCAAGAAAATAGGCTGGGAAGTGATAGAACAAGACATCTGGCATTATCATCTGGCCTCCGTACACTGGATGCAAGGCCCCCATCAAATACTCATATACATACAACATAACACACACACACACACACACACACACACACACACATGTCACACGAACACACTCACTACTGCAGGCATATTGAACAGTGGCACCAATATCTATTACATTGGTCTGAGAGAATGAATTCCTAAGTCCCATAAGAGGACAAAAAGATACAATGAGTTCCCTTTGGAAATAATTGCAAAGTTACCATAATAATATACAGAGGAGTTTGGTTGTCTTGCTGCATTTAAACTCTCTGAGAGGAACTGTGAGGACAGAGAGCAAGCCTCCATGACAGGCCTTTGCTGAAGGCAAGCTTAGGTGGTGCCAAATGTATGGCTTAGAGGTTGCTAAATTTTTCATTTCTCTTTATCCTTTTTAATCTCTTTGTCTCTTGCTAATTATTATGCATAGACAAATACAATTACCAAATTTTAATTGCCCCGTCACAGCCTTTGTACAAATGATCATAATAAAGTAGCATTTGCAATCCACTTTGGTAATTTTGGACTGTAGCTGTGCCTTAATTTGTACAAGTGAAATGCATTTTATTTGTCTTCTAAGGAGTTATTATTCTGCCCAACTTTTTTTTTCCTCATTTAGATTATTCATCCTAATACTGCTTTTCTAAAAGTTTGGTTGATTCATGTCACTACCATAATACATTTTGTTTTTGAGTATATTATATTCAAAATGCTTCAAAATTTAAGTTGATTGTTTGCTACATTCATTTATTCAACAATACTACCGAAGTATCTGCTATATTCTAGGCAAGTATTAGATCCTGAGGACTGGAGACATAGAGGTGAATAATCCCTGTCCTTAGGTCATAAGACCCGGAGTATAATGAGATTGTATTCATCTTCTTGGCTTTAATTACAACGTATCCAATAATGACCATCAACTTTCTATCTTATTTCCTTTTCTTCTTTCACCTTCTAGATCCATGCATATTCAAATGTATTAGACAACTCTACTAGTCTTAAAGGGTCTTCACATCAGCATGTCCTGACCTGAGGTGGCCATCTTTGTCACCCAAACACTCTAGTTATAAAAACAGTGTTTGCCACTCCCTGGATGTAGACAATTAAATTGGAGTTATCTCTAACTGCTCATTCTCAATTTCTCTTCTCCCCAGTCAGTTAACTTTGTTAATTCTACCTTGTGAGCAGTAACCAAAATGTTTCTACATTTCTTCATTTCTTCCAGTGTTAAGTGGTCCAGTTCACTGCCACTTTGCACTTTGTTCTAGGTGAGCTGTTGTTTCTCTCAAAAATGCAATAGAATAGCTGCACATTTGTAATCTCAGTGCTTTTGGTCATGGTGCTTGTCACAGCCTCAGAAAAGCAAAATAGAACAATCATGAACCAAGATGTCTGACCTTCATTCTGAAAGCTGTAAGGATTCAGGACATGAAATGATATGTTTGAAAAAAAAATCGTAGTGCAGGGAGGGATGACTCCGAATGGTACAAGTGGGTCATTTGAGAGGGTAGGACTCCAACTCAGGCCTGGAGGGATAAGGATGTATATATGACATAAGTGAAGCTAAACCCAAAGGGTTTGCAAGAGGTACGGAAGGGTTAGTGAGCCGGACAGATCTTGGGTTGATATTTAGAATTCTAGTTTGGATGAGTGGATGGTGGTTTTCTTCCCGAGGGTTCTGGCTGGTTTGGCTAGAAGATGAAGGGAGCAGGGAGGGATGAAGCAGGGAGACACTTAGAGAGTGTGTAACCTTCAGAGTTCGGACCTGGTGCCACTTGGGGCTTGCGGCAAGAAGCCACATAAAGAGTGGCTCTCCAGCCAAGACTGGTTTCCACTGTCTTGCTAAACCACACCTGAGCTACTACAGAATCCAGCTGCCCCGCCTGAGTCTGGTCTGTGGCTGCTGCGCCCCTCCTAGGACAGGCTTCCTACCAAGACATTCCACAGCTCCCTGGACCTTGCCTCCGCCCAGTTCACCTGCTTACAGCTGGGACATTCCACAGTGCTTCAGGCACCTGCGCAGAACTGACTGGGGGCGGGGCCTCCCCTCTTAAAACCAAAGAAGAATCCTAAATAAAATTAGACCCTTTGAATAGGGTGATTTGTCTTGGCGTCCATTTCTTCTCCCACTCCAGTCTCATTCCAGCCCCAGTCAGTCTTCCGGGGAACCCAGTCTGATTATGCGGGGGGGGGGGGGAAGGGGGGGGAGACCCCAACAAAAGTGGAACACAGAGTGACGAGATCTACTACGTGAGCCCCACGAAGCTCGTGGTAACCAGAATAATAGCCGAAGGGGTTCAAATACGAGCTTGACTCTGGTTCTGTGTGCTTCGTGAAGCTCCAGGGTTCTTCATGATGCTCTGAGCCGTGATGATGTGTTTTTAACATTTCAGAATCCTCAGTGAGAAGAGAGATGGAAATAGGAAAATGCTACTACAGAACAAACCACTCGAACCAACCAGGCTACACAATACAAACAAATCAAAGCACCCAGGCATCGGATGGAGCAGCTGGGTGTTTCTAGAAAAACTTAAAGAGGCAGGATTTGGGTGAGAGAGGGAAACAGACCTCAGTTTTGTGGGTAAGAGGAATGTATGAGAATAAGGAGGCCTTTGAAGGAAGGACTTCTGGGTATAGAGAAGTTAACGGAGAAAGATGATGGGGTAGCAGTGGCCATTTTAAAGCCATTTTAAGGGCTGGACTGGTGTGAGTGGGAATGTCCTCTGTTACTGCCCTTTGGACCTGATAAACCCCACCAGAGCCGCTTAGTTATAGGGTCAGTTTAGAGCCTCCAAAGCATCTTCCTTGACAGCATCCTATAAATGTTGGATGTGTTAATCAACTCCAAAGTTGCAAAGAGCAGTTTTATTTGGAAGGAAACCTTGCCATAGAAACAGGAGAACAAGCATTTGGGATGGAGCTTGTCACTCGTGGTGGGGACAAGCTTTCTAAATAAATCACACTGCTAATTGTACTACACAGCAATCAGCCCAGAGCTGAGACCTGGAGTGATGGACACATTGAGCTTGTTCAACCAATTTGTCAAGAATCAGAAAGCAATTGAGAAGCTCAGTTGGAAGAGATTGAAGGCTGCTGTGTGGACCCCACAGCCCAGGTTTCAAGGCAAATTGAGCTGAAATATCCATTTATGCTACCAGCACAGTTTCTGGAATTAGCAGTGGGCCAGGCCAAGGGGAGACTTTTGTAGTTTGAACCAATCACAGAACTTGTTGTCAGGCTAGGGGGTTGGGTAATTTTTACTGTGCGGATCATTTTAGTTTTAAAATATGCAGTTTGCTCACAATTTTCATTATAAAAATATTTTGTTACTCGGCATGAGATTTGACAGTCCTGGAAAAGGCCCCGTGTGTCCCAACTCTACTGGCTAATTAGAGCCTGACAGAGTGAAAGGAAAGCTCTGCTCCTGAGGAGACCTTGTCCGCACAGAGTGTGTGTGAGTTCACCTGTGCGTTGTCAACCTGGGCAGGAGTCACAGGCCCAGGCTGAGTAAAGCACAAAGCTTCTGACTGAAGCAGACTGCTGTAGTTGCTTTGGAAACACCAATCACCTGTGCTCAGATTCCGTGTTCTGTGAATACTTAGTCACGGGTGGATTCACTTTCTGAAACAATGTTTAAAACCTATTCACTGAAACCACAGAAAGGGAAACACTCAGTAGACTTGGTTTTTTGTGAAGTTCATTCCCAGGTGAACCTCAAATCCCGGCAAAAGGACAATTCTCGTTGTTGTTTGAGGTACAGGCGCGGAAAATAAATGTTGATTCCATGGACTGTCGTGACCGCTGTCTATCATTGTCTGGGATGTGCCAATAGGATCAAGGGTGTTATCGACCGTTCATAATGCTTTTCCCAGTTTGTCTTAATAGCATTTGAATGCTAGCTGAAAGGCACTGTACACTCATCTAAAACATTAGGAACCAGGTACTCAAAGCTACAGCCCAACTGTGTAAAGGTCAAGATCCAACTAATGATTTCTGATAATTGTATCTACTTGGTCTACATCCAAGACTGCTAGCAGAATACCTTCCCTCAACTCTTTCCAAATGTAAAATTGGAAGACTTCAGCACCTCTCTTTCTATGGGTAGCTTTTCTCTTTGAAGGAAAGAGAAACCTTAGAATTTGCATTTTTCTGTAGCAAAAGTCTCTCCTTCAAAGAAACCCAAAGGAGATGCTGCACAATTTCAGATGATGATGAGAGTTGTTCTTGTATTGTCAACTTATGGCATCAACATTTTAAAAAGATTTATTTATTTTACTTAATGTGGCTGAGTGTTTGCACGAATGTATGTATGCATTTTGTGTGTGTGTGTGTGTGTATATATATATATATATATATATATATATATATATATATATATATATATATGTGTGTGTGTGTGTGTGTGTGTGTGTGTGTGTGTGTGTGTGTATCACATTTGTGCCAGGAGCCCTTAGAAGGCAGAGGAGAACATCTGGTCCTCTGCAACAGGAGTTATGAATGTTTGTGAGATACAATGTGAGTGTTGGAACCCAAATCTGAGTCCTAACTACTGAACCATCCCTCTATCTCTCTATTATCCATTCTCACTAAGGATAACATCTTTCCATTGGTATTCAGGGCTGAACTAATAAACCCTCTGATGCTAAGGATAGCACTCTTAATTCTGGGAATTGAAATTTTTCATTCTACTTTTATAATCAGCCGCTGAAGTTTATGTAAGTCTCCATTTGTCTCAAAAGTTCAGTAATCCTCAAACACTAGTTCTGTCGATATTGTGGGAAGGACATGGTAATTTAAAACATTTGGTTTTTGAAACTCTTAGTAGGCTTTTGAAACTTATACACTGATTGGATTCTCAGTCTACAAAATTGTACGAATCAGAGGAACAGATTAAGACCATGTAGTAGGTTAGTAGATCCCCACAGGCCTCATAGCTGGGCTGAAGGACTTAGGCCAGTGGCAGTGGAGAGGAGTGAGTGTGGGCTCTTGTGTAGAGGACTCACTGAGGACAAAAATCAATGAATTCAGAAGAATTGGCAAGAAATTGGAAGACTAGTGAAGAGAAGACAAACTTATAGACCAAACCATTTGCTCCGACTGGGTTATTGGTGACCTTCAGGGAAGTCAAAATTAAGCTACAGGTAACCAGGTCATTTTTAGTTATTTGAAATGCCTGCCATTATTAGAAGTATGCTCTGTGGCCACAACATGAGCAGCTTCGTGTTCCAACCATCCTTCCCTCCCTGTCATGGTGGAGTTGTAAGCTAAATGAACTTTGCCCTCCTTAAGTTGCTTTCCACATAGTTTGTTTCAGCAATGTGACTGGAGCTAAGTTTAGCTGTGGAAATGAAGACCCGAGTCTTCCCCCTTTTAAGTTATAGAGATACTGTCATTTAAAAGAACTTGAAAATTTTTTATGAGTTCTTGATCGTTCCTGATTTTTTTTTTTTTGGCTCTGATGTTTCTTTAAATATACTAACTGCCTTTTCATTTAACAACTATATGTGCTAATTCCACTACGAAGGATCTGATGATTCTCTTGCCTGTTTTCTGCTGGCTCTTGCTTCCTGTGCTTAGCTACCTTTGAGTGTGTGCTGCTCATAGCCCATGAAACAAAGCATTTCTGAGGATTTTCCAAGTCTAACACAATTAAGGTTCTTCCCTTAGGTGGATGTTGGCTTTTGTTTCCAAGGAGGTGTAGGGTTAGCATGAGTCTGGTGGCACGAAGCTGTGTTGGACTCTTGGCGCAGTACAACTTTGGAACTAATATGTGGGTTTCAAATACTCCTTTGATCGAAGCTTCTCAGAATCCAATTTCTCCTTTTCTTTTCTTCATGCCTGGGCTTTGTTGTGGGTTAAAGCATCTTCCTGATGGCTGTGGGAGGGGACATACTTCTTCACAGCAGAGCCTTTTATGTTTCATTTTAGCATGGTGTTTGCCTGCTATCGTCTCCCTTTGAAGGGCTTTGGGATCTGATTTCCCTCACCTCACCCTGTGAATCCAGGAAAGCCAGAATTTAGTCTCAGTCTGAACAGGTAACCACCCTTGGGACAAAATTAGCTTCCGGTGAGTGGCTTCCTTCTTATGTTTCCCTTGATCTTGATTTTGGCACCATTGTGTTCCGGCTTATTGATGTTTTTAAGTAAAGATGAAAACATATCTTATTCAATACTTTTAGTTATTTTCAGTGGAAGGATTGGTGTGAATAAATTAGATAATCATAACTGGATACGAGAAGTCAGATCCAAGATGTGGTCAGGAAAAATCATGCTCACTGTACCTACAGCGAGATCAAGAAAGCTAAGTGATCTGAAGTCAGAAGTGAGGGAGTAACATTCCTCCCGTGTAGCTTCTGCAGACGTGAGGGAGTAACATTCCTCCCGTGTAGCTTCTGCAAGCATACACACCGGAAGTGAATTCACATAGAAACATTCAGGCAAGTTTATTTAGTTAGTTTTTTCTTTCTCTTATTCTTTAGCTCTGGCTGGCCTAGAACTCTTACAGAGATCCTCCTGCCTCTGCCTCCCAAGTGCCAAGACTGAAGGTGTGCTTCAACACACCCAATAAGACAAAGTCTCCTTATCAGGCCGTGGAGTTATTTAAGGAGAAGGTATGAGAAAGGCACTGTATAGGATATTGATGTAGCAGGTTCATAGAGAAGGTAGCTGGGAAGCTCAGTGGGAAGAGTTTGAAGATTGCTGTGTGAACCTCAGATACCAGGTTTCAAGGCAAATTGAGGTCTTGTAAAGTGGGATAACAATTAGGAGAGAGAGCATCATGCACATACAGAGTCACATTAGGACTGGCAAGGACACAGACACATGTTCTGGAGAACAAAGGGAGTTTTGACTTTTATAGGGTTTGGGGGTAGAGTAGGGTTGGGCAAACTCCATACCATGTGACCTAGCCTAAGAGGCTAGAAATTAAGAAGATACTCGCGATGATAGCTGTTATTCACATGGCTTTGGGTCTGGGGTAATAGGGAGGAGGACAGGCTTGCAGCTGTGAAGGGGGACTATAAGGCCACAGCACATATCAGCTCTCTTTCCCAGAGAAAGAGACTGTAGGGAGAGCATGTGCTCTAATTTCTGTGTGTGTGAGAGAGAGACCGCTGGAGGGAATGTGACTGTGATCCAACACCCATTTACAATAATTAGTTTTTCCCTCAGAAATGTAAGTCTTTAATTCTAATCAGAACCTAAAGCACAAAAGGAAAATAGATAAAAAGGCTCATATCCATAATTATATTTTGAATTTTTACTAAAATAAAATCTTCTTTCCTTTGGATTTTGACATTAAGATAGAACATAGCTCTGCCCTTCCTTTTTTTTTTTTTTTTTTTTGTATGTTTCTCTGAGCTTAGTTGAATTAGTTTTTACTAAATCCTATGAAAGGATGTGAGACCAATAGGAAACCAACATCCTGTTAGGAAAAGCACGTCTCTCAGAAGGAATCATGCAATCACGCATACAAGGACATGAATTTCTCCAGGAGCAGGACTATCTGCCCATTTTATTTACTGTTTCATTATCAAGTCCCAAAGTGTGTCTTGGTGAGTGGCAGCTGAATGGATATGTACTGAGTGCACAGAGTAAGAGGAGTAAAGAACTCTCATGGAGTTTACCTGAGCCAAGGATGTGAAGGACTGTCTTGAGCCTGGCTGGGCAAGTAGGACACAGCTTTGTCTTCAGGATGGTTTGGAAGTTTTGTGGGTGATTATGTATTGTCCTAGTTGGCTTTAATTGTCCAGCTGACCTAGGGTCAACTGAGAGGAAATCCTCAATTGAGGAATTGCCGAGATCAGATTGACTCCTAGTCTACAAGGTTGTTTTGATCATTAATTAATGCAGAAGGGCCTGGAACACCATAGGTAGCACCACCTCTATGTAGGTGGACCTGAGATATGTAGGAGAGCCAGTTAAGTATGAGCGTGTGAGAAGCAAGCCACTGAACTATATTCCTCCATGGTTTCTGCCTCAAATCCCTTCTTGAATTCCTGCTGTGACTTCTCTCAATGATGACCTGTCACCCAAATGAAGAAAAACCCTTTTCTCCCCTTAGCTGCTTTGGATTGGGGTGTTTTATCACAGAAACAGAAAGGGAACCAGAACAGAAGCCTTGAAGTGGGACACAGGGAATTTTAATATCTGGACATTTACAAGCATAGATGTATGCTTGAGTTCAACACAAAGAGGCTATGCCATTGAGAGATTGTATCATGCTATACCTACCACAGGGAGCAAGTCAGAATGCCAGGAGGTTGGAGGAAGCCTTACTGGGAAAATTTAATGCATTGTGGGAAAACAAACAACTTAGCTACTGGTTACTGGTCAATGGACTTAGGGCTCTGGGTGGCCTCCAGCCTGCTATCTGAACCTGAATGATTTATAGCAGAGATAATACTGGCTTGATGGGTGAGGGCTAGGGTGGGGCTAGAGGTCAGGGGATACAGACTGGATCAACTGGTTTGTATATTGAAAAGTATGCTTAGAACCCACATGAAGCCTTAGCTTTCTTGGCTGCTACCTGAGTCAGCTTTAGGGCTGAAGACACCAGTGGATTATACAAACAAAACGTTGGTTTGGAAGTTGGTTGTTAAATTTTTGCCTGATGCACTTTTATGGCAGTACATTGCCAGAAGCAATCCTAGTTGCCAGAACTCTGTCGAGTGGGTCAGGTGCCTTAGGGTTTCTGTTACTGTGAATGCACACCACCACCAAGACAGCTCTTAGGAAGAACGTTTCACTGGGGCTGGCTTACAGGTTCAGAGATTCAGTCCATTATCATCAAGGGAGGAACACGCCAGTGTCCAGGCAGGTATGACACAGGAGGAGCTGAGAGTTCTACATCTTGATCTGACGGCTGCAAGGAGAAGACTGTCTTCCAAACAGCTAGGAGGAGGGTCTCAATGCCCACACTCACAGTGACACACCTCTTCCAACAAGGTCACACCTCCTCCAACAAGGCCACACCTCCTAATTGTGCCACTCCCTGGGCCAAGCATATTTAAACCATCACATCAAGCTGAGATGCTATCCTCTGTCTAGTGTGCTCTGGTCATGGGTTGATTCCAGTCGTGCTTATGATAATATGTCCAAAGAATTTCTAGAAAAAAGATTTAGTCAGATTTAGTCAGATTTAGTCAGATTTAGGCAGATTTAGGCAGATTTAGGCAGATTTAGTCCTAAAAAGTCCAAATCCTGAAAGGTGAAATCTTGAAAGAGAAGAATCCCACAGATATTTTTAGAAAAATATTAATCCTAGATAATTAAAATTTTAATTGTTGAAATCCTGACTCTGAAGTTCTTTCAAGATTTTTGTGTCTTTGACTTAATTCTCATTAGGGAAAACTGACATATAAGAGAGATATAAAAGGTAATCATAGGGACAGGGTTAATGCATTTTTTGATTATACATAATATAGCTGTGACTATGATTAACCAACTGCATAATTCTGCTCCCACACTCTTTCACACACACACCGTCCTGTTTGCCTTAAAACAAAACAATAGCAAAAATCAACATTTCATTAGAAAAATTAAAGTAATTTAAAAAGCCACATTCTTCATGGATGGCATTTTCATCCATTTTAAAAATATATATTTTGTGTATGGGTATATGTCTGTGTTTGTGAATGCATATGTCAATAGATTCTTTTTGTCATTTTAATGATATGTTAAAAGGAAACTTAAAAGTTGTAAACAAAGAGGAGTTAGGGAGATGGTTCTGTCCACCAAGTGCTTGTGGCATAGGCATCATGACCTGAGTTTGAATCGCTAGCACCAATATAAAAGGCTGGTACAGGGGTATGTGCCTGTAATGTCAGGGCTGCAGAGACAGGAGATGAAATAGGCAGATCCCTGCTGTCTATTGGGCAGCTAGCCTCGCTGAATCAGAGAGCTCCTGGCTCAGCTAGAGTCTGTCTCAAAACATAAGGTCGAGAGCAACTGAGAATAACCCCAGATACCTACCTCTGGCCTAGACACACACACACACACACACACACACACACACACACCTGCAAGCACCTGTGAACATTCCATTCAAACATGCACACACATCATGCACATGAACAACACTAAATACACACACAATAAAAAACAAATAAAAATTTAAAGCTATATTTTTCTATAATTATATTTTTGGGATTTTGTTCTTTTTGGTTTTAACATTCAGAATTATGGTGTTTGGGAACCTGCCATTCGGAATTAAGGACCAAACTCCAACTCCATTTTCCTCTACGATTCAGAGTTCTCAAAGATTCAGCACCTGCACTAACACCCTCCACTTTGAATTTGTCATCCACCATTTAAACTTACAGCTCTTTAACATCTTTGCAATCTCACATGAAGCAGCATAATGTAAGCGTGCAGTCGCACCTGGAGGAGCAGGGGCAGCCAGTTTCCCTGTTCCAAGCTCCCCCCACCCCAGGAACCAGCCCATAAGCCAGCCTTTCCAGTAGCTGTTACTGAACCCGAGAAGGCATCTTTTTTTAGACACTTGCTATTTACCACAGGAAGGGATAAGGGGAAAAAAGACAACTGATTTTTATTGAGTGCTTTCCATGGGCTAGCCTTTGAATCATGCTCTACAGTTAATTTATTTCTTTAAAGTTTACTTCCTAGGCCTTTGCTTTTAGCTGAACTGTGCAAAGACCAATTTTTTTGTTGTTGTTGTTAATGTCCAATACCTCACAAGCCCATTGAAAAGAAGAGAGAGAAAGCCGGCAGAAGAGAAGGGCAACTTTCCCTGAATTGCCAGTAACTTATAGTTGCTATTCAGGAACAAACACAACGAGTTTAAAAGATACTGAGAAAATGTGTGTAACGTTTCTAAGGAATCATTAAAGATGAAAAAGGGGGAAAACCCGCCTACAATTCAAAATTATTATCGACACTCTAATTGTAGCTACATGAAAATAGATGTTTGTTTGTGAAGGAGTGAACTTGGGTTGGGCCTTGTGGATCCACAGGAGGCAGCGGGCAGTGCTAGCAGCGCAGGGCCACTCACGATGTCTCTCTGCTCCCGCATCTGAATGACAGCTGGCAGGTAGACTGGACCATCGTCTCAGAGGAGGGCTGCTTGTTCGACATTAGCTTTTGACACTCCTGGGATCTCATCTGTACAAGGATGGACTGAGTTCTGTACAGTATCGTCAAAAAGAAAAGGAAGACTGAAGGAGATCTTATTCATCTTGTGTGAGCTCTGTTTAGATGTCCCAGCTGTTTGAAAGAGAACCGTGTTGGTGTCCAGTGCCCTCTGGTACATCCTTTCTCTGCAGTCTGACAAGCAGCCTTGCATCTTTATTCTAACACTCTCAACTTCCAGGTTAGTGGGGTGGAGCCCAAGTACTATGCAGACGGAGAAGATACACTACGAAGCAAGCACTCTCACAGATGGGGGATGATCTGAGACAGCAGTGGGTGCTGAAGAAGGCAGATTTGTGGTTCTGGGTTCCAGGGAAAACCAGGAGTCTCAGGGCAGCACACGTCTTGGTTCTGAAGAGCCCATTTTCTGGAGAACCTGGCCAGAGACAGTGGCACCAGCAGCAAAAGAGAGCCCCGATATTCAAGTTGGTTCAGGGCTTGGATTCTGTCCCTGACTGAGCATTACAGGTCCTTGTGTTTTAGCCACAGCTTCTCTTCTGAACCCTGGCTGTGTTCTTCAATATGAGCTCAGGGGTCATCTCACAGTGAACTGAAGGGCTTCTCATTTCAAGGCTTAGCAGAAACCTTCCATATACTGTACTATAATTATGAAGTTCACATGCACACAGAACCTGCTGTACAGGCACCAAGGACGCTTGAGAACCTGCTGTGGCGGCACCTTCCTGGGCAGCTCCCATGCTGCCAGGCTTGCTGTGAGCAGTTGCCCTGCACTGATTGCGTATCCTGCAGCTACACACAGGTAATGTATCACCTAGAATGCAAGCGGGAAGTGGGGACAACCTGGGAGGCTGCCCAGCCCAGCTTTCAGCATTTACCATTATTTTTTTGGGGGGGTTGTCTTTACTCTTGAAGGAGTCTGGGACACTGGGTTAGCCCACACCCTACACCCCTGTCAGGTGGAAGTTAACGACTCTTGCTTTCTCTGACAACTGCTCATACCCTGCCCTCTCTCTTTTTGAAGGGGAATGTCTCCCTTTCCCAGTGGGAGAAGGTAATGGGTATCAGACTTCTACACAAGCAGAATATGTAGATCTTAAGCAAAGGACAAGTAGAAATTAAATTATAATCTCTAACCTGAAAAACTAAAAATATGTAAACGAGAGAAAGGGATGAACTCACCAAAGTCTGTAAAAAAGAACAAATTCTGCTACTTATGTTATTTGCCTCATAATAAAATAAATGGAGACATGCCACCCGAGAATTTGATCGCCCTTTTCTTTTCATTAAAACGGATTTTCTCGTTCTCTGGGAACCTATGTCCACATCAGCCAGAGAAGCAGGCAGACTAAGTGCAGATTTTCCCTCCCCCCTCCTCTTTTCCAAACACGCACCCCCACCCAACTTTCACCCCCAGCTCTGTAATAAATTACCTGCTGCTGCTGGCCCACCCTCATCTCCAGCAGATCACAGGGACTGTTCCTTCCGGCCTCCTTTCCCCCACACTCATCCCTTTATCCTAGATCCCAACTCCAGCAAGAATCCCCTGGGAAGCTGCAGGCCACACAGGCCAGGGAAGCAGGTAGGCTAACCTAAGATCTTCCACCCTCCAAACCTATTACCCTCCAAACTCACCCTAGCTCTGTAGCAGGCCACCTGCAAGGCCCCTGCCCGCTTCCTCTCTGCTCTATCTCCAGAAGATCTTCTCTTCCAAACTTCCTCCATACTCATTCCATTGTCCCAGCCCCCAACTCCTGCAGCCATTCCCAACCCACCAGGCAAGCCTGCTGGAGAAGCAGGCAGGCCAGGAAAGCAGGTAAGAGGGCATTAGCTCTTCATTTGCCCTCCTCTCCTCCAAATCCGGCCCACCAATCACTGTCAGCTCTGTAGCAGACTACCTGTTGTGGCCTGTTCTCTGATAGGCTCAGGACTCTGCTACTTTCTCGAAGGTAAACTGAGCATAAGTGGATCGCATGCCCACAATTCTAGTGGTTAATATCCGAAACATGTGATTTTTGGTCATGTTGATATTACATAGAAATGACACTTTAAAATCTGTATTTTAGACTGAGTATTCAGAAGACAGTGGCAGACGCAGTTCCGTGGATCTTGCTGTTCATGAGGTTCTGTGGGAAACCCCAAAGGACGCTAGTTATTGTAGTAAGCGACTCTAACAACGGTGTTCATGCAAAGCGTTTGCTAAGTGGTTTTTCTAAGAGCATTATTGCCGGTTTACTAAAAGCCACGCAGAGTTTACACTCTAATGGGGAGCTGTATAAGAAACTGGTTAAAGGAGAAACTCACAATGTGCTCCTGTGTTAAGGAGAAAATAAAGCAAAGAAGGGAGAAGATTCACACAACAGAGCCCCTGGAAAAGGTGCAATTTGATAGCCTGCAGGAAAATGGGTGAGTGAAAGGGGGGCTTTAGGTGGAGCTCTCCCAGGAAAGGAAGCGGCAGGGGGCAGGCACAAAGGCCCTAAGTCGCAAGTGTGCTGGGTGTGATGCAGGGAGAGGCAGCTGCCAGCAAGAGGATGAGAAAGGTGTTGCCTTTGAGATCTAGGGTCACGGACACAGGGCACACTTTGTGTAAAATGTTGCGTCCTCCCACCTGGTCCCCTGGGAAAGAGACAAAGAAGGAACTCTCTTTGCTTTTGCCTTCTGGAATGCAATACTAGAAAGAGTCAGCCTTCTCTACACTCCTGGGTGAGGGCTTGGCTCACCTGTGGTGAAGTCAGATGGAGCTCCTCCAAATTCTTCTGATATGTCTTGGAAATGAGTGGGTAAAGCCTAGACATGGCTCAAAAAATCAAGGATACATGATGTGTGTGTGTGTGTGTGTGTGTGTGTGTGTGTGTGTGTGTATGCATGTGCGTTGAGAAAGAGAGACAGAGAGACACAGAGACAGACAAAGAGAGACAGAGAGAGAACGAGGTGAGGCAAAACATTTGTTTTTTTCACCTCCAACTACCTAGACACAGCCTTCTTTACTGGAGTCACAGCATCTGCATCCTGCCTGCTCTTCTCTCCAAAGCCAGAGCACGCTCATGCTCACACAGACCATGGTCTTCAGATCCGGACAGCACTCCTGTTGTGTAGGGAAGATGAAGTCAATTCTCTCCTTCCATCCACTTCAGTCTTTGAAAAGATATTGGATGTATTAACAGTCCCATTGGGGAATTCCCTTCCCTCTCCATAATATATATTTGCCAATAAACTGTCTCCTCTAAGTTTAAAAATAATTCTCTGGAGTTATAATCAGCTTCCTATAGGCTTGAAGAATGGAAAGGGTTGTGATGTAAATTTAATTACAACTTCCTGAACTCGTACTCTGAGAATTAACTTGGGGATTAGAGGAAGTAGCTCATCAGTAGCATCTTTTGGGCAGCAGACTACCATGCAAGTCTCTCCCGTGTTTTGTCAGCTCCCATCCCTGGTTCAATAAGTAACCAGTGAAATTGATAATTAGCTTGCATTCTTTTATTGGGATATTTTACTATGTTGGTCTTAAGTATAATTAAATTGTAACTATATTTTATTAATATCAATAATGTAAAATGTTTTACCATTATAGTAAAAATTCTTACCCATCTGGCTCCCAATATATATGTATAATAGCTATCATCTTCTGAATTTATTCACTTTATTTAATCAAAGCTCTTTTTTTTTGAGACAGAGTCTAATTACATATTCTAGGCTGTCCTTGAACTTGTGACTCCCAACCTCAGTCTCCCAACTGTTGGGACTGCAAGCATGAAACGCCTTGCCTGGCCAATCAGAACTCTGTGAAATAGTAAATTGTACTTGAAATGAAGAGGGTGATTGCCAATTGTCCACACTTTAGTGTAAATCAGACTCTGTAGATTGCTTTTCTTTTGCTTGGAAAAATTATCTTCAGTGTGGAAATAGGACTTGGTAACAGAGTTTTGTGTCAAGGGGGAGCCAAGGACAATTTAAGAGAGTTCAGGCTTATGTAGGGATGCCATTTTGAAGTCAAAACTCTGGGTACTATGGAATAGCATATGTAAGCCACGTGCTCAAAGAGATGAGATATACATTAAGGACTGATAAGATTCAACATGCTCCTCAACCCATTTCCTAGAGCTCTGATGGCTTTGTTAAATAAAGAGGAAGAAATCCATCTGGAAAGGTCCACTCAAAGCTGGCTTTAGGCAGCGACAGATGGGGCAGTAGGAACCCTGTGCTTGGAAGAGACGGCTGGAGACATGCCCACAGAGCAGCTGAGCAGATACCCCTGGATGCCCCATTTCTCTAACACGGAGGAGCCCCAGGACAGGGAACAGGCAGAAGCTTAGAGAAGGGGTTAGAATTTGTCAATTAGGCCATCTATTAAATGTTAACAAATAAACTTCTGAGAGGTGGAGGCAGGAGGGTCAAGAGGTCTAGCTCCTCCTCAGCTACCTAGTGAGTTTGCAACTAGCCTGAGATACATAAACAATTTACCCTAACAAATATATTCTAGTACATAAAAATACCTGGGAGGTTAGGCTCAGAATTAGAATTCTAACCCTCCTTGGAATTCCTACAGAGTATGGTGCTGCTGGTAGGAAGATCTAGCTCCACTCATCTTGTATACTGCTTCTTTCTCTCCTCACTTCCGCACCTTGGGGCCTTGTGAGCATACCCGAGGATGCCCTCAATTGCTTACTGTGTGTGCAAGTTCTGTCTAGGTTCCTGCTTAGGTTTCTGAGTGTGTACTAGTGACAGTGTCTGCCCCTGGGGAAAGCTACTGGGGAAGGGCCTTTGTGAACTAGGAATGCTGGCTAGAGTCATTTGAATAGAGAATCCTAGGGTCTGAGGACATGGGTCATCACCTAGAAGGCCAGCCAGGGGATATAGGCAGATAAGACCCATAGACCCCTTGATACACAGGAGAGCATGCAGCTTGGAGTGTGGCTAGAGATGGATCGCTCCAATGGGGAGGGGGCTTGTACTTGACTTTGGAACTCAGCCCACATCTAGAGGTAATGACAACATGTCTGTTTATCCCCACAGTTTTCTCCTCATGGCTGTGGTAAATATTCTACATGTGGAGAAGGAATGGATTGTTTGGCTTTTCGGTTTGAGGATGCAGTCTGTCATGGAGGCATGAAATGAAAAAATACGAAGCAGCTGGTCACATTGCATCTACAGTTAGAAAATGAAAGAGCTGACTGTTGGCGTTCAGCCCACATGACCGTGACTGTTGGCGTTCAGCCCACGTGACCGTCCTGCTCACCACATGACCGTCCTGCGCACATTCAGAGTATGTCTCTATCCGTGCATAAATTGGTGTGGAAACTTACTCACAGACACATCTGAGTATGTTTCCACAACTTTGTCTTTTAGGTGTTTCTAAATCCAGTCAAAGTTGACAATAGGGAATTCTAACTGCGACAGGGACATCCACCCTAAGACTTGGCATTTCAGAGAAATGTTCACTGTTTGTTTGAAGAGATCAGAGGAGACTGTTTCTCTGCTCAGGCCAATCTGACAATAGTCTATGTTATGAGAAATAACCTCACATTGGCAATTGCTTCAACATCTATTCTAACAATGAGCTAGATGTTTCTAAAGTACTCAATGAGTTTAACTTGGTAAATAGTATTTAGCTATGATTAGAAGATATTTGAAGACATGAACAGAGCAGGCCTATTTATATGTAAAGGGCAAATGAATGTCCCTGAACCCAAGCAGACAAAGGGAACATAGAAAGAATATACTTCTTTTTAAAAATATTTTTATTAGATATTTTCTTCATTTACATTTCAAATGCTATCCCGAAAGTCCCCTATACCCTCCCCTGCCCTGCTCCCCTACCCACCCACTCCCACTTCTTGGCCCTGGCATTCCCCTGTACTGGGGCATATAAAGTTTGCAAGACCAAGGGGCATCGTGGCTGACTAGATCATCTTCTGCTACATATGCAGCTAGAGACATGAGCTCTGGGGGGTACTGATTAGTTCATATTGTTGTTCCACCTATAGGGTTGCAGACCCCTTTGGCTCTTGGGTACATTTTCTAGCTCCTACATTGGGGACCCTGTGTTCCATCCTATAGATGACTGTGAGCATCCACTTCTGTATTTGCCAGGCACTGGCAAAGCCTCACAGGAGACAGCTATATCAGGGTCCTTTCAGCAAAATCTTGCTGGCATATGCAGTAGTGTCTGCATTTGGTGGCTGATTATATGATGGATCTCCGGATGGGGCAGTCTCTGGATGGTCCATCCTTTCATCTTAGCTCCAAACTTTGTCTCTGCAACTCCTTCCATGGATATTTTATTCCCAATTCTAGGTAGGAATGAAGTATCCACATGTTGGTCTTCCTTCTTGATTTTCTTGTGTTTTGGAAGTTGTATCTTGGGTATTCTAGGTTTCTGGGCCAACTGGTAATAAGGACGCATGTTCCACTATGTTCATAGCAGCCTTATTTATAATAGCCAGAAGCTGGAAAGAACCCAGATGTCCCTCAACAGAGGAATGGATAAAGAAAATCTGGTACATTTACACAATGGAATACTAGTCAGCTATTAAAGACAATGAATTTATGAAATTCTTGAGCAAATGGATGTATTTGGAGGATATCATCCTGAGTGAGGTAACCCAATCACAAAGAAGTCACTTGATATGCACCCACTGATAAGTGGATATTAGCCCAGAATATACTTCTTAGAAAAGATAGTTTTCAGAGATAGAACTATAGAAGAAAAACTTTCCTAGAACCTTCCATGGCCAAAGAAAAACCCCAATTCCATCATAAATGACAGAACACTGTTCTTTGCCTAGCCATGACTCCAGATTTTCTGCCAGGGACACAGGAGGGCAGCCTCCAAGGCTCTGTGTACAGGGTTTTATTGCTGGGTAGGAAGGACTTTCTATTTCTCTTGTGTTCCAGGGAGAACATTAGTGAAGGTAACTTGTACTGACTACCAAATGAAGCTAGGGCTCTTCCTGAATTGTCCTCACCAGAGATGAGAAAACATCCTGCCTTGTCCAACATTATGGTGTCCAAACTCATTCATGTAGGCCTAGAGATCAGATTCATGGCTCTTGGTAGAGTACTGCAGAAAGATTGTGTGGTAGCACACGCTCTGTGTCTCCTGGGTACGGTATCTGTTCTAAGAGTTTGAGAAGCAAAGAGCAAGCACAATTTGATTCACACGTGAGCTCATCTGCTCATTGTCTCCTTTGGGGATGGCACGCTGGCAGCAGCGTTGTGAGTGTTTTGGGATGAACTGGCATATATGCACAGCTGTGCTTTTGTTCACCCGAAGAGTGTATTATTTATGTATTGCCTTTGTCTTCCTCTTACTGTTAGCCACAGCAAACATGGGATTTTGTAGAATAGAAAGAAGCTTACCCTGCAATCTTGAGTCTCCCAGTCTTTGCCAGGAGATACCTAACTGTGTCAGAGTAGAAGCTCAATACTTCTGCCCCTGTTTTTCTAAAAACACAACAGCCACTTTTCTGTGGGGCCAAGTCTATTACAGAGTAAGCAGCAAATATTTGGACTTGAATTTTCAAAAACCATTTGTTTCCAAGCTTTGGGCTAGATCCCTGCTGGATGTGTCAGGCACAGACACGGGCAGTGAGTTCCTCTTAGGGTATTTTTGTTCCTGGACCTGCTTCCTGGGCTTTCTCTACCCAATGAAAGCAACTTAGCTTAGTGTCTCTCTTCAGATGAGATCAGTGATTATACCCTCTACTAGGTCATAGCATAGGTGGGCCCGCCTTATAGGAGTTTGTAAATTATATATGTGTACATAGAAAGGGAGTGGGTGGGGGAAAGAGAGTGGATTTGCCACAAGTATAGAGCATACATTACTTGGGGTAGGATTTGCTGATGGCTTAGATTTGGAACTGACTTTGATAGACAAAGAAAGCATACTCATCAGACATAGAAAGTTTTTTTAGGTAGGTTGAATGAGTCCTTGGATATGACTGAGAAACTGATCTCAGACTCTCAGGTGGTAGGTAGAAAAGGCATCATGAGGAGAGAGATGCACAGGGAAGGTCCTGAGAACAGGGATGGTGGCTTATTCATTGCTGTATTTTTAGGCACACAATAGTGTCTGAATATGGAAAGTATGTAAGATGTATTTATTTATTTTTGGGGGGGGAAGAGGGGATTGTCTCTTTCTCTACAACCCTGAATGTTCTGGAACTCACTATGTAGATGAGGCTGGTCTCAGACTTACAGAGATCCCCCTGCCTCTGTCTCTTAAGTCATGGGATTAAAGGCATGTGCTAACACACTCAATGAATGAAAGTCAAATGAAACCTCCACATGGAGTCTTTTATAGTATGCCACTTCTTGTTGGGGAATAACATACATATATAATCATCTTCCTTGCCTTTACCCTGTGGCAAGGAGCAAGTAGATCTCTGCATTTTTAAAGACATGTCTTATTTCTATTAGGGAAGAAGGGTTTCACTAAGCTTTCAGAGGACAATTTCATCTCCTAGGGCTATACAGAAGTGCCCCATGAGAACTTGTCAAGTCAGTGTTAGGTACAGATTTTTATAACTACAACCATATACAAAGTAATTGTGATCTCCACATGTCTGAGAAGCAGTGTAGAGCAGGATTGGGAACTCGGAAGTGTGAGGATTAGGTGGTAGGATAAAGGGATAAGTTGAATTTGGTTTGGGGGTGCTGAGGTGTGATAGAACATCCCATGCTTTGGTGTGGTACTACTGTCCTCAGCCTGCTGAGACACTTGTATCTTCTTGTGTCCAAATACATACGTTCAGACATATCCTCTTCCCCATGAAAGCTGCACCTCAATTAAGGCCGAATGATGGTGTCTCAATTACCGAGTAACCAGCAGAATAGAATCTGTTTTCAATGTTTGCTGTGGACAACTTGAGAAGGGTCAAAGTCATAAGAATGAAGCCTTTATGATCAAGTTATTTTCCAAGAGGCAAAAAAAAAAAGCCTATGTGTCTCCCTTCCCCGCTCATGACTGAAGCCTGTGGCATGGGAAGCTCTACCACTGCCACCCTTCTATCAGCACTAGCATCCCTGCCCTGCCTCACCTGGGTTTCACGGAATGGATCCTCTCAATGTGATGCACATGATAGAGGCTGCGGGGGTAAACTCTACATTATGGGATGACCTCTATGTTCTTGGTGCCAGTAGACTCAAACTATGACAAGGAAGAATGACTTTGGACCTTGCCAAATGTACCTGACTTGGATGGGGAGGGGGAGGACACTAGTTAAGAATCACTGCTCACGGAAAAAGTGTCTGATCCAGACTGCAAGCTGAGCCTGTGGGTCTTCCATGCTGGCCCTCGTCCACTTTGAAGTAAAGTAACATCAAAACTGTAGTACTCACGTGAACACGCTGCCTTGCACAGAGGCAGAGACATCTGCTCTACTCTGGTTGTCATTTCAGAATAAAGGGGAAGATAAAAACTGCTAATATTATTGTAGCACTTGCCCAGTCTCAATGACTGTGTCCTGCTCTTAACATACACTTGTGCACTTAATCATCGTTGGGAAATGCTATGCTGGCAGCCTTGCCACACAGTAAAGCCGACCGTGAAGAGGAAATGCTGGTGAGCATCGGTGATGACCTTCAAAGTTCAATTCTGTAGTCGTACATGCAACCAGGTTTTGGTAACACCTGAGGAGCTAATTAGTCACAACTATAGAGTATATCTGTCTAAACTCCAGCTGCCAAAGGGAGATTGTTGTGAATAATTGTCACCTAGTCAACCAATTAGTTTATGTGGTCATACAATTCCTTTCGGTACCAAGTGCTCTATTTCTGTGTAATTGGCTCCCTGGAAAGTGTTTGTGTGTGTGTGTGTGTGTGTGTGTGTGTGCCATCTGGGAAAAATGGGACCAGATTAAAAATCAGCCTTTGTATTTCTTACTCTTGGCTCTCATCACTGTCCTTCCCAGGAGGTCATTGGTTTTGAAGTTATTTTTTTTTTAATTTTTTTTTATTCATTGTGTGTAAGTGTTTTATCTGAGTGTATATTTGTGTACCACATGTGTTCCTGGTGTTTGAGTTGTCCAGAGGAGGGTATGAGAGCTCCTGGGATTTAAGTTACTGATGGTTGTGAGCTTCCATGTGGTTGCTGGGAATCAAACCTAGGTCATTGGGAAGAGTAGATAGTGCTCTTAACCACTGAGACAACTCTCCAAATCCCTTGGAAGTGTTTTCTAAATTATAATTCCAGTCCCATAAAAGACACATGACTGATAGCTCATTGGAGTAAGTCAAAAACTTGAATGATCATTTTAAAGAGAAACAGTTAAAGTCTAGTAGAAAACATTGGACAGGGGCACCATGATCCAGGCACCAACCTGGCTCAGAAGTTAGCCTATAACTTGAGATTAAACAAAATTACATTATATTCGACATAGAGAATTCTAACTTCAGGTCAGTAATCACACTAAAAATCTTTTCTGTTGGGGATGGTTGTTGATCACAATGATTTGAACAAGGGAAGAAGAGATGAAAGATTCATGCCAAGAGGCATGGATGTTGAACAGAAGATACCTGAACCATAAGAAGTGGGGACCTAAGGGACTGTCAAAATGAATCAACGGGGATAAGTAGGGTAAGTGGTCAGGACTCAGAGAAAGCTAGAATCCTCCATATTCACATGGGAAGGTATCCTGAGGCTTCACCAGGTCTTTCTGCACTCACTCATGCCTCTGTAAGACTGAATGGCTAACTGAGTATAAGCATTATTAATAGATTGTGCAAGAATGCATGGAAGGATGAAGCTAGAGATATCAGTGGAGAGAGCCAGCTTTGTCTGCAGGGAAAGACTTTTTGTGAACACAAAACCTGGCATGGTGTTCAAGTCTCAACACAACCACCTTTTTTGGCAAACAGGCATGACCATGAGCATATGCCTTGGGCTCATGGAAAGGCCAGATGCTATAACTTTAGAATTCTTAATGATTATTGAATAAAGGAAACTGGTTGATAGTTTTCCATCATCTTTGAAGCTCTTTCTCAATGTGTCTTTGCCATGTGCTATGTCCTTATCATATCTGGACCCCAGGGAGAATGGGTTTGGTCAAGATAAAGGCTCAGCACCAACTCAAGTGTTGGGCGAAGATGTAGCAGCAGAAGTCCTTAAGAATACACAATAACATGTTCAATCTCTTTAATTTTTAATATCCCATCAAATATGAAATTTCATAGGCTTAGTAGCAAATTCTTTTCATACAAAAATAAGCATACTTGCTCATATAAATTATCTAATCTGCACAGATGTAAGGAAATATGACTCTCTGTAACAACAGGAGAAGGATGTCAGCATGGCAGAAATGTAGCTCCCAATCTATCAGTCCTTGAATTTTAAACAGCAAAAGAAGGCATTCATCTTGCCCTGACCAATAGATTAAGTCCAATTAAACATTAGTAAAAGCGGAAAGACAGCAATGTTGGTACTCTTCTCCTGAGACTGGTTGAAAGACAATGAATTCAAAGCCACTAGATGTATGTACAGGCTCTGATATTTAACTGATGGTATTGGAAGTTAGTGACCTTGACCCTGCCAGCTTGCTTAGCTCTATCCCCAACTCTTCCACAAGACTCCCCAAGAATTACCCATGTTTTGGCTGTCTCCAGATGCTACTGGATGAAGCCTCTCAGGAGACAGTTATGCTAGGCTCCTGTCTGCAAGCAGAGCAGAGTATCATTAATAGTGCCAGGGACTGACTACCTTATAATGGATGTGTTTCAAGTCGGGTAAGAGCACCACAGGAGGACCTACAGAGTCAGCTAACCTAGGCCTATGGGAGCTCACAGAGACTGAACCACCAGAGAGTACGGAGGGGCTGGATCTAAGAGCCTCTACACATTTGTATCAGATGTGTAGCTTCTCAGTCTTCCTGTGGTTCCTCTAACAATTGGAGTGGAGGCTGTCTCTGACTTGGTTGCCTGCCATTGGATCCCCTTCCTGAAATGGACTACCTACTTGAGCTTCAGAGGGAGAAGATTGTCTTAGGCCTACTGCAACTAGATGTCTCAGGGTGGGGTGGTACCCAAGGGGACTTCCCCTTCCCTGAGGAGAAGAGGAGGGAGTAATGGGGGAAGGAATTTCAAGGATGGGACTGGGAGGAAAGGAGGGTTTATGTGGGTGCAGGACTGGGATATAGAGTGAGTGAATGAATGAATAAATCAGTAAATAAATAAATATTAGTAAACAAAGGCTATTTGGTTCATTTGATAGATTTGCATAGCATACACGAAACCCTGTGTTCCATACCCAGCATCATGTAAACCATGTATTACAGCTCATACCTATAATTCTCAGAATTCAGATAGGAGTTCAAGGTTATCTTCATCTACATAGCAAGTTGGTGGCCAGTCTGGGCTGCCTGAGACCCTGTCTCAGAACACTAAGAAGAAGAGGAGGATTAGTGAGGGGGAAGCTGTCTGAGCTTTCCCTTGTGCTGAGTTTGTTTATTCCTATTCCGTTTATCTTAAAAGCACGAATGGTCTAATCTAAAAGTTAATGAATTTACATAATCAAGAGTTTACTTTCAAGCACAGCAAACTTTGCTCATATCAGCTCATTTTCTGAGTTTTGGTTGACATCTTCAAAGTGAATGTTTCTTATCTGTGCAAAATTCATGGACTGATGCATCTCTCTTCCCCAAAAGGCCCTTATCATGGAGTTCACAGCTCAGTGGACACACTGACTCATGTCTCCTGCCGGATCCCAGGTGCATCACCCCGCAGGAACCCCTTGCCATCTGACTTGAAAGGCATTAGCACACTTCTTTCTGGGCAGATAGACCCCAGCATGCTTCTTTTGCAAAGAGCCTCTGTGTTGGCTTTTTAGCCCTAACCATCAAGAAACCTCTCAAGCAGAACCCGAGTATCAAATTCAGAGTTGCAGGATTGTTCAATCCTACATGGCAAGGCACTGGCAAGCATCCAATGTGGTGTGCCTGAAACAGAGCAAAGTGAGGGGCTGGGAAGCATTTGGAGACGATGAAAACAAGTCTATGTCCTATAGGGCTTGGAAGGAGGGGTCTCTCAATGTAGGAGAATTGAGACCTGTAAATGTGGCGTACAGTGAAGTTGAACAACCTTTCTTCTTTTAAATTGCTCATGTCACATTGTGACTTGACTGCCACCACTTCAAATATATTGTGTCCTCCTTGGGGACCTTCCTACTGTGTAGCCACTGGCTCCTTACAGTTCCAATATGTATTGAGGTGGGTAGAAGGCAGCATGTACACAATGAGTCATGGTAACTACAGTTGAGATCCACTTCCTATTCCATTGTCAATCAGACTTTGACCAGGGAAATGGTAGTGGCAAGTGTGACTGTGATCCTTTTCAGAACCTCTGCACGCCGAACGAACGACAGGCTCTCTCCTGTTTTACGTTCACTGTGTCTGACCTTTATAACACTACTGCAAGGTATTTATCATTATTCAAGTCTCCCAGAAGGTCAGGACATAAATCAGCTTGCCCCAGGGGTGAGGATAGAGGCTGGGAGCAGCTGGTTCCCCCCATGCCTTCCTGTAGCCTTCATCTAGAGTTAGAGCCCAGGTCCTCCAGGAGCAAAGGCAAAAAGCCAAGCGGAGGGGATCCCCGACTACCTTGCCTGGGAATTGCCAGTCTCGGGATAGACCCTACTCTTAAACTCTTCCCTCTTAGTCAGGATCATAATCCTGGAACAGGTGAACTGCTTAGTGAAGGGTTCTAGCAGTCCCGAGTGTGGCCAACACTGGCCCAAACATGGAATCCATAGGTTTTGGTCTACTTCTCCTTTCCCTCTCCCTTGCTCAAAGCCATTAGATAGCATTCTTAAAGCTAGCTCCCAGGGCTCATTCCATTATTTGACCCCTGACTTATTCCTGAGACTAAACACCAAGGTCCAACAATCACATTTCATTACTTAACTAACATGTCCAATCAGGACATCCCAACTCACCCTAGCACACATTCACCCTTTCTCCTTAAAAAACCTATGCCTACAGAACAGAACAGAACAGAACAGAACAGAACAGAACAGAACAGAACAGAACAGAACAAAATTCTTGCTGCTTTGGTATGCCTTTGCAGAGTCCCCCACTGCTTGCCCTCCTGGGTAATAAATCTCTTTTGTGAGGAGGATTTGGTGTCTGGGTAAGTCCTGAACTGACTCCCTTACATTCACTTGCTAGTAAAAGGCACCTTGACATTTTAACTTCCAAAGTCTGGTCGCAGCAAGTGAGGAGACAAAACCTGAAGTTCTATACTGCAGGACAAGAAAGGAGAGAGAAGGAGCTACCATTGACAGAGCAGCATTTCTAGAATATCTATGTAATAGCCAGAGCTATTTTTAGGAAGTAGTTTTTTTCCCACTGATGTCACCCCAGACACTAACTTCCTTGAGAGAATTCCCTCAGAGAAGCTTGATGCTTTGTCCCTATTAGAGTGTGCAACCTTCAGCTTTCTCCTGTAAAGGCTTTTATTGTAAGGTCAGGTGAGAATAAGAATCCTTGCTGGACTATTAAGCTGGGCCACCAGAGGCCTGAGGATTTGAGCCAACTAGTTTCCTTTCAGTGAAGATAGATCATTTGGTTAACATAAGTCTCTTGAGGACCTCCTCTGCAAAGGCAGAAGCATTTCTTGGATAAGGCTAGTGGGTCACTGATATGGTCCACTGCTGAGCCAGGCACTTGGCCACTACTGATCAAAGCTTTTTACTGGCTTGTGGACCCAGGTCCTACCCTCTGCCAAAACTCCTCTCTGTTTTCCTCCATAAAGCGGTGATCTTGAAATTGAAACATAATAGCATTCAATAAAAGAACTAGGTTGACCATAATACTATCAGAGTGCTACACCTCAGGTTGGTTGAGAGGCAGTTTGGAATAATTCCATTGGGTTCTTGTTGTTATTGTTGTTGTGTACTGTATATATGTGTGCAACATTTGTACATACTTGTCTCTATATACATATCCACATATACATGTGTATACATGTATGCATGCCTAATTTGCATATATGTGTGTATGTGTTCATGTGTGCATGTCTACATTTGTATGTAGGTGCTCACATGTGTATGTTTATATGTGTCTTTGTATGTGTGTATCTATGTGTGTGTGTGTATGCATGCATGTGCATGCATGAATGCTGATATGTGCTGTAAAGTCTGTGGCTCACTGAGAGCCATGGTTGGAGAAGCTGAAAAGTATTGCCTTACGTGGTCCTCCCACGCCTGTGGCCTCAGCTCTTCTGTTTCTCATGAGACCCCTTTACAGGTTCTTTTCCCTGGGAGTCTTTCCGGCTCTGGACCCAGCCATTTCAAACAGTCCTCCTCACGGAAGCCTCCTGAGGTTGTGGTTGCGGTGAGCGCCACTATCACCATACACATCAGTACGACCTGTGCCCTGCCATATAGCATATGCCTGGGTGTCAGACCTGAGGCTGTAGTACATCCACATAGGTATGACCCAGGAAACCATGTATATAATTCAGTTATATTTTCCACAGCATTTCTATTCATGCGCACAATATACACATATGTTTATATTCCCACAAGTTTGTAACAGTCAAGAAAATAAATAAGGGTCTATTATTTTATGAAGATAATTCTAAAAGTCTTTAATCTTATTTTTAGTTTTGTGTGTGTGTGTGTGTGTGTGTGTGTGTGTGTGTGTGTGTGTGCTCGCGCATGTGAGTTTAGGTGCCTTTGGAGGTCAAAAGAGGGAGTCAGAAATCCTAAAGCTGGAGCTATGAATGCATCACAACTGCCTGACACAGATGCTGGGAACTGAACCTGGGTCCTCTGTATGAGCAGAATGTACTCTTAATTCCTGAGCTTTCTCTCTAGTCCTTAGACATTTCTTGAACAGATGACAATATGAATTTGAGAGAAGACTTGATAGCACTATTTTAGAGAATTACATATAGCAGAGTCTTCAACTCCTGCTTTGTCCTGGAAACAGTGTGTGTATAGTACTTTGCTTTCTGTTTGCTGTGGCAAAGTATCGAGGACAGTTAGCAGGACTGCCACATATGGATGTGTGAATTATGTGTCGTGCAACTCAAGGGCTGACGTTCACTCTGTAATCTATGGGGCTGCTCAGTGTACCAACTGCTGTAAAGTAGCTCAAGGGTTTCACTGGGCTTGTCACCATGTTCTGCTTTTCATTAGTGGACTGGAATTAGAGCTATTCAAAGGGAGGTGGCCATGGAACACGGGTGTGCCATGGCTCCTGTCTCTCTCTCTAGGCAACAGGATTCCTTGTGTCCTTCCACAGAGTCCCAGGAAATGCTGGAATGAGCTCTTCCACTTCCTTTGCACAGTTACAAGGAGATTTAGCAGCAGCAGGGCAGAAAGATAGGAGCAGAAAGGAGAAACAAGGGAGATGCTAATCTGGACAGCCAACTAGTCATCCCAGAACCCTTCCTGAGTAAAAAAGCCCGTTCCTTCAGAGAGTCTGCTTTATTCCCCAGACAGAAAGACAATTCCAGCCCAGCCTGGAGATGCTGAAGGAGGCGCTAACGTTTTAGACTGTGTGTGTTTGTGCAGGTGAAGCTTAATTCTGATGTCAGTTTAATAGGACCTAGAATCAATCACCTAGTAGACATGATGCCGGGCATGGCCATGAAGGGTTTTCTAGATTGAGTGAAGGCACCACTGTTCTGTGGCATGGAGTTTTGGGCTAGCCTCAGCATCTGTTGCTATGTGCTTCCTGACTGGATGCAGTGTGACCAGCTGCCTCATGCTCTTGTCATTGAACCTTCCCTGCCATGACAGACCTTACCCAGAAACCGTGAGCTCAATTAAACTCTTCCTTTCATGAGTGATTTTTTTTTAACCAGGCATTTTATCACAGTGAGAATAACCAATCTAGGTTTCTCCCTTGACCTTGAACGTTTAGGATGTTCTTATGTATGGCGTATTAGCTGTAAGGAAAGTCTTATGCAGACAATGCTCCAGGAGCTGGCTTATAGAAGCAGGGGGACTGTATGACTCTGGAGCAAATACCGAATCCCAATCTGGACCCTGCAGTAAAATGGGAACCATCATGGCATTAACACCTGCCTGGTGAGATGAGATGGTGATTCACAGACATAATGAATATAAAGTACTTGTGAGAGTGTCTGAAGGTGACAATCAACCCTCCACTGATGAGCAAGAGAGGGATGGAGGGGAGGAGGAAGAGAGAGACAGCAGGCTAGCCCACCGTGTAGTGAGTTCTGGGCTTGAAGGATAGGGGGGTTGGTTCTCATTCCATCTCATTAAGGAATGGTTGGGGCAATTATTGATCTGCTTGATTTTCAGCTTACAAACCATCTTGAGGCCCTACCTCCATCTTCTGAGACCTTCATGAGACCTTCATCAGTATTAGATTCCTCAGTTCATGAGTGCCCAAGACTTTATGATGAATAAAGATGACACTTGACCTAGGGTGGGGGAAGTAGCTACTTTTTATTTTATTTTTTTAAACTCATAAGGGAAAATGCAAATATTTTATGTAATTTCATAGCTGTCCACTCCCCACCTCCATATTGAAATAATTCTGCCCAGCTAATTGACAATTTAGTTTGTGTGAACACAAGTGGACCTCAAGCTACTTAGGAAAGAAGAACTTTTTGATATCAACAGTCATGGAGTGTCGTTACCAAGTTCATGGCCATCTGGTATTAACCATTAGAAGATGGTGTTAATTACAGACCGACATTATCATGCTGAAATGAGAGGGAAATCAATGTATTCCTCTCTCTGTGATTGGTTTGTTGCTTGTTACAAACCTGAAGTCTAAGTATCAAAGGTGGTCCCACATTAAAGTGACTTGGTGAGCTTTCAGAAAACCTTGAATGTGATTATCTCACTCAACAACTTAATTGGTTTGGGTGGATCTCAGCTGTCAGTCCTTGTAGTAGGAGTTGCTGTCACTTGGCTGGGCTAACTTGTTATGTTTCCACAGTACCTTTGAGTATGCTCTTAGCCCACTAGAACTGAAGTATTGGAATGACTGGGTGATTTTGCAAAGGAGAAAGCAGAGCCTACCCCAGAGTCATTATTCAGTAGATCTGAGATAAAATGAAGGATTTAGATTTGTCACAAGTCCCTGGCCTCTACTCCCGGTTCTAAGCCACAGCTTGGGGGTCATTGGTGCACCCAGCTGGCATCAATCAGGATTCAGATTCTCTCTAGTCTCAGTTCTTGCCTGTCAACATTTTCTCCCACTCTCCTCCTCCCATCCAGAGATTCTCAAACCCTATGCTTGTTCCAACCTGCAGGGGGTCTCTGAACATACCTTTCCCTACAGCGTCATTCCATGTGGCAAAGCGACAAACCAGTACCCTGAAAAGACTCCATGATGCCATTTTTCCATAATTGGCATTAGCTTTCTCCCAATTGCCATACAGCCTGGAAGCTGTACTGAATTTGTTAATGCTGATATACATACGTTTGCAACATGCTGTTTTTCATTAAGTGAGGTTTTTCATTCCCACACTGAAGTGAGCCCGAAAGGGAACTGCGGTTGTCCTCTTTGAAAATGCATCAGAGACATTTCATACATTTTACGCTACTCTGAACCCTTTCAGACTGCAATTTGTGAGGTAAATAGGAGAATAGTCTTGTGTTATTAACAGGAAAACCGCAAGTATTACACTGAGTGAGTAAACGCACACTAAAGCAGTGTCTCTCGGCCCCTCCCTACACTAGCCAGTCTCTCTCTGCAGTGCTGCTGATGTTGCAGGAGAAGGGCACTGGGCTGAGCAGAGAGGAGAGTGAAACGCTGTTTCTCCTGCAGGTTGCTGGGCAAGGCTCCCTGCTTCCATTAAACGCCAGGGAAAGGACCAAATCAGCCAGCAAACAAACACAGATAAATCCAAATGATGAAATTCATGACACCTTCCAGTGTAAGCTTCGTCTTTTCACTCTGAGTTAGTGATTTTAAAAGTAAGGAAAACGTCTTAGGCCTGTCAAAATTGAAGTCTGAAGCAATTCTATTTTACATGTTAAATGTCATTATACATTAATGTGATGGATACTTTTGATTTTTTTTGTGAAAGAGAAACTATTGAAAACTGTGATTAAAACATTTATCATCTATATTATCTATGATATATTTACCTATGACATATCTATATATCATAGGCAGATATATAAATATATCTACATAAGTATACATATATTATAGAGAAATAATAAACATATATAAATATAAATACATTCTTATATGTCATAAATAAATACATAGTATCACAGTATTAACAGGAAAGATATATTTGTATTAATATATATATTTCCACCTGATGAAACATCTAAGCAAGGAAAATAGCTACTGTATTTACCAATTATTAGCAACCTAGACATTGTACTAGGTGGTGGACATGTGTATAAACACATAAATATATCATTTGATTTGCAGTCCTGAGAGATAGGTTCTTTTATTATCTTCATGCCACACAGGAAACTGAAGCATCCAGATGTAAATGATGAATTTGAGGGCTGGTAGCTTGTAAGAGAAGAGTTGCCATGTGAATTCAGCAGAAAATTTTCTTAAGGATCTGTCTTTATTTTCTATTTTTATTTTTATGTGTGTGTGTCTCTATGTCCATGTGAGTATGTGGATGTATGCATGCATGTGTTCAGAACCCACAGAGGCCAGAGTAGGACTTGAGATTTTCTGGCTCTTGAGTTAAAGATGGTCATGACTTGCCTGATGTCGATGCTGGGATCTGAATTCTGGTCCTCACGATTGAACAGCAAATGTTCTTAACCACTGAGCCACTTCTCCAGCCCTGGTCTTCTTTTTTTTTCCTTATAAGTTATTTTTTTATGTTTATTACAAGTTTTATAATTTACACAATGTATTCTATTTGCACAATACAAATATATCACGTAGATCTGACAGAAATTTGATGCTGCACATATTAATTCATGACAACATATATACCACTAAAGTGCACTGTTGATGAGTTAATTAATGTATTGTGACAGGATCTCACTTCACAGTTCAGGCTGTTCACACATGCTAAAGCTTTCCATGTGGTAGGATTACAGCTGTGCACACCACACCTGGCTTAGGGGCTATTTTCTTCGGTGTATTACAGTTTTGCTTTCAAAAGTGGCTTAAGAAGAGGAAAAGGCCAACACAGATCATATTAAAGCAAAGAGGTGACCCTATGGGTTTGTGCCACCGGCCGGTTCACAGCTGCAATCAGCTAGAGAATCCTTTCAGATGCAGCCCCCCTACTCCCTGGTGAGGCTGCTTGCCTGGTGGAGATAAGCAGAGACTGGATTAAACCAAAGCCCTCACTACTGCTTCCTTTCTCCTTTCTTCCTGGGGACTATGCATTCAGGATTTAGAGATCTGAGTTCAAAAAATAGACAAACTCACTGGGTATCAAATATATAGCCTTAACTTTTTCCAGCAGCTTCCAGAGTGAGGAAGAGCTAAGTGTGCTGTCGAGAGATTTCAGCATCACCCCTTGAACTGAGTTGATGGCCACTGCGTTGCTTGAACTTGTGTTAACCATGCGCTGTAAGGGGATCACAGGACAAAGTAACACACAAGCCCACCTTTCTGTGTGTTCCCTTCCCCCATTTTTACATTTTAACCTTTCGCATGAAGGAAAAACAATTGATGCCTTATGTGAATTATTCATGACACTTTCTGTTCTGCCAATTCCAGCTCAGCACACGTTTGAAATCATTAATATGTCATGACTTGCATTCATCTGGATTCCTCACATTCTCCCCCCCCCCCAAAAAAAAATGCAGTACCACAGAAGGCATCATGACTCATTAGCATGGATATTATTTTTAGATTCTTAGTTCATTCTTCTCAGCCTTATTAACACAATTAGCACAGTACTGAATGTTTGATGAAATAGAGACTGAAGAGTCTGTACTTTTGCTCTGCTATTATGAACGGTGTTATCAGATTCAGGGTGGCAACTGGAAATAAAGGCGTGCGGTTTGACAGCTCACAAAGCAGTACCTTGCTGGTAAGTAGCTCAGCCTTCAGTTTTGTAAATATAAACTAAAATAACAACAAAGGCACATTTTTTAAAAAGAAATACTGAATGCCTAATCTTACGCCAGTGACACTCTAAATGACTTAGTCTGACTGTGACTGGCCCAAGCAGGGTGGCAGGCATGCTTGGTCTGTCCTCATGAAGCTCCCTCAATAGCTGGATCACCACAGCATTTGGAATCTTTACATCGAGCCCAGTGACATGCCAATACAGAACAGCTATGAAGATGCTTTCTTGGTAGCTGATTGGTGCCGTCGGTCGAGATGACCCAGTAAGAAAAGTGCTTGCTCTAAGCTTAAGGACTGACTTTTATCTCCAGAATCCACATAACAGCTAAGGACGTTCTGCATGTCTGAAACCTCAGCACTGTGACAGAGACAGGCAGATGTCTGGAGCCCATTCATTAGCCATTTACTCCATCAGCGATCTTCAGGTTCACTGAGAGGCCTTGTCTAAACATAAGGAGGGGAGCTATGGAAGAAAACACCTGATGTCAACCTCGGATCCCACATTCATACACACACACAGGTGCCTGCATGACTGCACATACTCACTCAACCATCCACCCACCCACAAAGACCAAAAAGAAAATAAAAATGTACTATAGCTGAAGTCTGATCAAACAAAATTTACATTCCAAATCTAGTTGAAACTTATTTAGTACAGGGGGCTGGAGAGATGGCTCAGCAGTTATGGCTAAGAGCATTGGCTGTTCTAGAGTCCACTGGCTCAGTCAGTGAGATGGGAAGACTTTAAGAACAGTCTTTATGATATCAGGTAGAAACCCAAGTAGAAGCTGGGTGTATGGATCCAAACCTGGGCAGAAAGTTGAACCAAAGACCTCTATTTGGAGCTGGGTGGAGTTAAAGCTTAGAGACTGCACTAAGTTTCACTAGGAAGGAGTCAGATGAGGACAGTCTGGGGGACAGAGCTGGGGACAGCTCAGCTTATAAGTGGCAAGGAGGTGATGACAAGGAGAGGCATAGCTTTCTGCAGTAGAATTGTGGGAGCCTGAAGCAGAGCACCAGCCTCTCCTCCATTCCTCAGAACTGAGCATGCACAAGAATCCCTCCACACACACACACACACACATACGTGTGCACACATACACACAAGAATCCCTCCACACACACATGTGTGCACACATATGCAAACACACGCATCCATGTGTATATAATGCTATGTGAGATTTGCATTTTAAGATTGTATAGCCAGTAGAGTGTGTGTGTGTGTGTGTGATGGTATGTGTGTGATGTTGTATGTGTCAATGTTCATATTTCTCATACATTCAACTTGCTCTTCAGCATCATATTGGAAAATGACTCCACAGTATAGGGACCTGTCTGTCATAGTTATAGAATGGGCGAGGTGATGGAGCTGAGTGCCCCTGCTAGTTCTGTGTCTTAGATGGAACTGGAACTGCAGATCCCTTTCTGAGCTCCTGCTCACCTCCTCCTTGCATTGGAAAGCAGTTTGCAGCCCTTTCTAGTGTGAGGAAATGAGCCAGGCTCTGCTATTGAAACATTTCCCAGAATTCATGGCATTAACCCATAAGCCTCTGCTTCTGCCAGAACAATGCTGGACCCCAAAACAGCCTTTACTATGACCGCACAAGCTTCATAGCTGTAAGCCAACGCAAAGGGCTCCATGCAGATAATGGCATCCTTGGTTCCAAGCATCCTATGTTCCAACTTCTGTCTCCTGGAGAACAAACATATCACCATAGCAACCACATTCATGTACTGCAGAATGGAGTGCCCCTCAGATCCTTCCAGTTGCCTCTTCCCTATAGATGGCACTTATTAATTCAACATCAGACGTAACAATTAGCTTGTCTTCAGGAAGCTAATAGCTCTCTTGATTCCACCACTGCACCTATGCCTAGGAGCTTCTGGGTGCTTACCACTGCTTCCCGGCAAGTTAAACGACATTCAGGCAGCAGGAAATGTCTTCCAATAAAATAAAAATCTAAACTGGTTGCCTTTTATTATCACTGAAATTATTCTCTCCACTTGACATGGATTTATTGGTCAGTTTAGACTGTGTGACAGATTTGGTTGTAGTCACACGGAGCGTGACTAACAGCCTTAGCTACATGCCTGTAAACAGAGCATGATGTGCCCAGACATTATCACCATCTAATAATATCTGTAGGCTAATTATACAAAGGCTAGAGGAAATGGACACACTAGTAGCTGTGGCATGTATCCAAAGCGGGCCGTAGATGTGCTCTAGTGGCTGACTTGGGCTTCCAAGTGAAGCTTGGGCAATTGAGGTCACTGGTCTGTGTCTCTGTTGGAAGATGGTCACTTTTGTGTATTTCCTAGTGATTCAATGTTGCTTTGACACTCATTCCATTGAAATGTTATGATTGACATAACATTTTTGGGTCTTACTGTATATAGACTTCTAATGAAAGTATGATATGCAAGGCAAACCCATCACCCTTCTACTAATTTCTTTGCTGTGTGTTTTAGGAGAGTGTGCCCTTAAGAGATGACTCTTAACCCAGTTACTACGAATGTGACAGAGTAATAACATAGTCACATGTCCCTCAGGTCTCAAAGATGTCACTTGAAAATCGGGCTGTCTGTGGAAGAGGTGGTGTGGGGGAGAGGTAGCCCTGGGAACAGAGGACCAGGCTTGAGGTCCCATGCCTGTCATTGTGCAGCTGTGTAGCTGAGTGGTTTATAAATTCTTATGATCCTCAGTTTCTTTATCTGTGAACCTCACACATGATTTTATCATGTGTGTCATGGAGCTAATGAAGGTAACAGCTACGTCACAATGAGCACATTTGGACTTTTAGCATGTGTGCTGCTGAAGGAAATTACACATGTGGTTTAAGTTTCCCCAGGGAAACCGCTGGAGGTGGCATCGGGTAATCCAGACAAAATAAACAAGTCACTGTGGGAGTTGAGTGATTATCCCGAAGTCACAATGCCCAAGTGCTTTGTAACCTCAGAATACCACGCTACTCTATAGGCTAAAGAAGGAGTTCGTATAGATGACATGGTGACATAGCATTTGGTTGGTCAGTGGATTGTCACCTTAGAGGTACAGGAGCCTATGAAAGATAGGGTTATCAGAAGGGCCATAACTTCCTCTGCACCAATCTGGAGTCTGAGTGATGGCAGCAGGGGTGGGGGTGGGGGCAGAGGGAAGTACATGGGCTTCGGCATCAGAAACATGAGTGATCTGATGGCTGTGCTGATGAGCTGTGAGGTACAGGCAAGTGGGGCTCTACTGAATCCAATTTCAGGGTCTGTACAAGAGAGATCACGAATAATCCTCATGGGTATTCCGAGTTTACTGAGATCATCAGTAACATGCCTGTTTCCCTTTGCTTGGTGTACAAGCGCATCATACCAAACCTGTGTTCTGCCTCCATTGTCAGCTGCACAATTAGACCTCTGACCTAGTCCCAGACAGTCCGACTACCCATAGCCTCTGCCTCACATCAGCTGAGAACTGTGTTGGGAATACACTTCCTGTCCTTCCTTTCTGGAAGACTTGTTTGTCCTTCAGGACCAAGGCCACAAAGTCCCTGCTATGACATCCACTCCATGCCTCCCACTGTCTCTCTGAACGGAGTCCTTCTTTCTCAGTGGGATTCTTACCTCTTGCTACCACAGATCACCGAGTGCTGAAAGGATTAGGCATTTATATGTTGTTCTATGTGAAAGAGTATTAGGTGGCAGTAGATACGTAGGTGATATATTCATGTAACACCGTGGCTGTTCCATCCCAGTCACCTCCTTCAGAGTTGTCTATTCTGTAAAGATTGACACCGGAGGTCACTCGTAGCCTTTTATTCCACACTTGGAGATGCAAATGAAGTTAATTTACACCAAAGTCTAGTCACCTACTCGATAGCTAATGATTCCCACTAATGAAGCAGTTACAATGTGCTGGATGCTTCATTTTTCATTTTCATAAAAAAGCCCAGAGGGTTCAAGAGGCTTGCTTAAGTTCACAGAACGAAAGAGAGGCTTTGATCAGAAGGCACACAGATTCCATGCCTTTCATAATGGGACTGTACTCCTCTGAGAGAGTCTATGGGTGACTGGAAGCCCAGCTAGGGAAGTGACATGAAGGGCCTGGGAGGTAGCCAGTCCTAGTAATGCTGGTCAGCATGGCTTACTGTCAACCACAATTGTCAATTGGTAACAAATCAATATGCTACTTTGAATGTATGAAGATTGCCTTTGTGTGATTTATGGGGAATTTTGTTATTTGAAGTCATAGTCTGTGTTGTAAAGTAGCTTCATTTTTCAACAAGATAGAAATTGACATTGCAATGTTTCTCAACTCCATCCTGTCCACACCTAGGCTCTACCTGGATCTTTATCACACACACACACACACACACACACACACACACACACACACACACACACCCTGCCCCATGATCCCATTTCCCCTTCACACAGACTCAGGTCTCCATTTCACAGACACCTAGAACTCACATGGGTGGATGCACGTCACATGTAGTTTCCTCTGAGGTTTCTCCCTGTCAGTGGTCCCGGGCATCTACCCTGCATTTGCTTTACTTTATATTGCCCTTAGCATGTCCTTCACAGCACCCATGCTGGCTCTGACAGTTGGAATGCATTTGCACCCTGGATCCTCCTGACCTGGGCAGCCGCTTGATAAGAGTAAAGGCCAGCAAGGGGCAGACCACACCCGGGTTCTCCCACTAGCTCTGGGAAGCTAACTTTTCATAACCTCAAGGTCAGTGGGGACTTTATTGTTTTAATTCCCCTTTATGTGTTTATCAGGAAACCATGGCTATTGAACTGACTACATCAGCAAAGATAATAAATGCAGTAAATACATATTTACAAAATAATCAAAGGTTTCCTGGTAGCAACGATGTTGTGAAGCTGTAACAGGTCTGAATAAAGGCAAGAGCCTGGATGACCAAGAAACTGCCTATAGACAGCCAGTGTGGCCCCAGAGCGCACACACACACACACACACACACACACACACACACACACACACACACGCACTGCAAAGGCATGCTTTCCTCTGCACGGTCAGCGTTGTAATGTGACTGCTGTATTTATGCTGCTTTGAAGAGTGGAACAATAATCTGCTTTAGGCTTTTGCAAGTACACTCTGTATTTTTTTATATGAAAAAGAAAGTTTATTGACCTAAAAGTAATAGAAAATGACAGGGAAAATTGGTCGAATGCTTTCATAATTATACAAATTTTTTTCTTTTATTTTGCAACTTCTCTACAGAGCCGCTAATGGAAATTGTCAAACGTTTAGTGCACTTACGGAAACAAAGATGCATTTTAACATAGTTGAGGCAGTAGCCACACAAGCACAGCTAAGGCAGTGGTGGTGGGGGATGGCACAAATGGTGGCTCTGGAAGACAATAGACTCCATCTTTGCTCCACGTGCTGCTGCTGAGAGTTAGTTCTGCTATGTCCACTTACCAAAGATTCAAGTGCAACCCGGTGTTTCTCTCCAGAGTGACCAATTACCCTACTAAACACATCTCTTTCTGTTGTTCTCTTAAAACTTTCAGTTATCTATGAAAGCCACACACCCTGACACAATAGTTCAAACAAAAATGGAATGCCACTGTGAAATTTGTAGTCATTGTGTTCTCATTCTGCCAATAGCTACTTTGGTTATAAAGTCTAAATTTTTCTTATGCTCATAAGCATAGATGTCAAGTATAATAATAACAAAATGATAGCAAGTAACATTTTGGCTACATCACATATTTTTCTAAAAGGACTAGATAGATAAATATTGTATTATATTATTCACATCACCCCACGAAAGAAGTATTCATTTATTCATTTTATTTTGTAGATTAGGAAGCTGAGACACAGAGAGGTCAATTAATTTGCCAAATGTCATGCAGCTACCAAATAGCAGACATAGCAACCAAATGCAGGTGTTCCTAATTGCTAAGCTCTGTGGTCTCCCATGCTCCGTGTTCAGGGCTCATTTACACGAAAGGACCGTCCTGTCCATCATGTGCCTTATGACCTCGTCACACACCTAACAAAACCACTGCTCTCCTTCTGGTGTAATAAGGATTGATCTAGAAATTCTTGTGAACAGCTATGTTGCCTCCAGCCTGTGTTGAGCATGTCGACTGTTTTAGTGCCACTCTGCACATAAACCTATGTCCTGGCATGTTTATTTTTCTCTAATTGGGCTTTTAGGATAGGGGAGTCAAACAATATGCATATTTTAGATCTTAATAAATGTTGCCATTAGCTCTCTGTGATGAGGAAGTTTGCAACTGTGCTAGGGGGGTGGGTGTTGAGGCACCAGCTCGCTCACCCTCAGTCTCATTTTGCTACTTGATCTTTTGAGTAAAAGTAAGTTCATGGGGCCAGCAAGATGGTGGTGCAGCACCCACTCAGTCTGATGACCTGAGTTTCCACCAAGAGCCACGTCATAGAAGAAGGGGACTGACTCCTGTAGGTTGGGCTCTGATCTCCTTACATGTCCTGTGTACTAACTTACACACTCACACATACATAAATGAATTAATAAAATATTGAAGTACTTTTATGAATATATAATTTTACAGTGGCTGACATTTTATAAATATTTTTTTGGCTATTTTAGTCCCAAAACAATTATTTGTGGGCCGATCATAAAACGCTTAAGTAAGTGGAAACAGAAATAATTGAATTTTGGAAATAAAAGTTTGGAACTTTCCCAGTTTTAAGATTTGTTTTTCCCTGGCAACCATGTTGATTCTTGCTGTTCATTCTCGTCCATCTCTCTCATGCTCTGGGGGACCAGGGAGGGACAGACCACCATCTGTCCTTGGCAGGTTTTGTGCCAGATGATTTTCCAAAGTCCCTCCCAGCTCAAAAATTCTTAGGGAACATGAATTAATTTTAAAAACATCAAGCTACAAACTTCAGGAGGCTGGCTTTTGATTTTATGGGAAGTGTATGTGGTTCAACTAAAAAAAAAAAAAGACCCTACAGCTATGTTATTAAAACAAATGTTGTGTCCCTGTATGCTGAGAAGTAGAATCTCTAGAAACATGGTAGCTATCAGAACTGTCTGGAGGTGGTACACATGGGGAGACTGAGGAGGGCATAGAGTGCCGTACTCTCCTGCACTGATGCTCATTTTGACTCAAAAGATGCATTAAACAGAAATATTTTAATCAGACATTGATGGCTATTCATTGAGAAACAGTGACTGAGATAGACGTCCTGAAGTGGATGTAAAATATTGGATTAATTTCCATAGTCTCCAAATCTGTTTTATCCACTCTAAACTTTATTTTATATTGCCTTTTTTACCCATCTCACAGTTTCTTTGTCTTTTGATTGTACACATGTGTGAAGCATGGTGTGGTCACTGGATATATGCATCCACTGTGCAGAGACCCCATTGCTGTGTCCAGTTCCTTAAACACCTAGCATTTCCTTGTGTTAAGATGTTTCCAGTGTTTCTCTCTAGTCTTCCTAAAACCCATAGTTGACATTGTCCCCTGCAGTCTCCCTACTATGCCTCACTCCATCTATGCACTGGTATTTTGGCAACTGTAATTTAGTCTTATCTCTCCGAAGTGGACAAAAAATCTATTATGTACTTTTAAAATCTAGTAAAAAAATTTATTTATTTATTATTATTAGTGTGTGTGTGTGTTTGCTGTGTGTGTAGGTATGCCATATTATTCACGTGGCAGTCACTAGAATTTGTTCTCCCTCCTTTACATGCATTCTTGGAGGTTCCTGGAGAATGGTTTAAGATTTATAGCAATTTCTGTATGTAGTCCCTGAGAGTAACATGTAAAGGTTGTGAATATTGACAGGCTGGTACAGAGTTTGCTTGGCCACTGCTATGTTAAATATGAAATATATCTGGGGCTGAGATGAGTAACCACTGAGTACTTGTTTGGGTAAAAGGAAATTATAATGCAAAACAGACACATGGCTGTCATCTGTGTTGGCCTCTGGTTTGGTGAGTAAATTAGATAAAAGAAAGGATGACATAGTCATGCTGGCTTGTCATATCTTATGACTGTAGGGTGGAGTTACAGGTATATCAATAAGTCTATGCTAAAAAGTTTTTCCAGGCATCCAAAAACCTGAAACACACAGGCAGAATTGGAGAGCAAGGACGAGGAGGAGGAGGAGAAGGAGGAAGAGAAGGAAGACATGTTAGAAGTAAGAGAAGATACCCATCAGGTCTCTCCTTTAACAGAGGAGAAGGGAAAGCCCAGGCTTCGGTATGCAGACGAGGCCTTAATAATGGTCTAGTACAAGAAACTGTGATAGTTGAGGAATACTCAGTACCTGAACTGTGTGATTGGGAAAGACGTTTTAGCAAGCAATGAAAGCCCACTTATGAAGCTGTTGGACGCAGGGTCAGATGGGATCAATTTGAGTGTTTGGAGGCAGAAAAATTAATATAACCACTCATGCCTACTTAAGACGGAGAAAGGTGGTATAATTTGAGGAAATATAAGAGAAATTTGTCTGCCACGGACCGGCATATGTGAGTTTGTATATCTGTTTATCCCCAACCAAGCTCTCCATAAACAACACGGAGTGAAATACAGTAGATGTTGCACAGATATTACTGAGGGAACTGGAAATGAAAGAGGCAGTCCTTGATGCTGAGGACCAGATAGAACTAAGTTCACAGAGAGTTAAGAAAGAAGTTGATTCAGGCAGGCCATGACGTGGGTATGGGGCTTGAGTGACCCTGCTGAGTCCTAGGATGATATATAGTCTTTATGCAGTAGGAGGGGCTTTGAAAACCTCAGTGATCCACACCATCATGCAAACTGAATTTGAATGATATTTGGTTACTTTTATATCTGCAGACACAAGCTAGAATCAATTAGGAAGAGGAACTCTCGACTCTCAATAGAGAAAATGCCTCTACAAGATTGGCCTAAAGGCAAGTCTGTCCGGCATTTTCTTGACTAATGATTGATGGGAGCGGAGCCAACAAGAAAGTGTAACCAGAGACTTGTAGGATAGACTAAACCCTTTTCTCCCCAAGTCGCATTTGGTCATGGTGTTTTATCACAGCAATAGGAACTCCATATGAGACAGGTGCTAAAGCATGCAGGGAGAAAATGGACGATGGGCTCTGTCAAAATTACATGAGAACAAATATGTTAAGATTTATATTGAGGTAAATTCCTAGGGAGTTTCTGGCCACAATTTTACCAAAAGGTTGAAAGTAGAGGAAGGCAGGGAGGGATGGTGGTCCTGCACTCTGCCCTTAGTTACAGCAGAGGAAGATGTCCTGAAATAGAAACCACCTAAGTCGCTACTCTGATGGATGATAAAGGTTCCTTCAGGTGGAGGTCATACATGGTGATCAGAAATCTCATGTCAAATTATGGATTCAGTGGTCCACTATCAATGTGCCAAATACAGGGGCTTTGATAAATACCGGAGCTGAGTGTACTTTAACTCACGACAACACCCAAAAGCACCAGGTACATGTATAGCATGGATGAATACAGGATTAAATCAACAGGGAAGAAGGATCAAGCTTTCCTAGATATGGATAACTATCTTTCCCAAGAATATATGTGTATACTTCTCCACTGCAAGAGAACGCTCCCTGGACATATGTATTGCTGGCACACACCCTGCATATCACCATTATAGAGCTTTGCCTAAGGGCAAAGGAAGTGTTGTATAATTGGATGAAATGGGCATCTGTATGTTGCCTGCCCAGAGTAGGATGGTGAATACCAAACAGTATAGACTACCTGGGGACTGGGATGAAATTACAGAAATTATCAAGAGTTAAAAGAAGTAGAGACTATTTTCTCAGCCCAAAGCTCTTTAAACAGACCAGAACATCCCATGAAGAAGATATATGGGCTCTGGAAAATGACTGTGGATTGCAGAGAGCTGTAATCAGTCAGCCCCTTCCATATTTGCTGTGGTGCCCAGCACTGCTCCTTTGACTGAACAGCTGATATAGGTGATGGGATATTTCCAGGCGTATGTATGTATGTATGTATGTATGTATGTATATATGTATTTATGTATTCCCCAAGCTTCTGGCCCTGAAGACAGATTTGCATCCATTTGGAATCCTTGCCAGTAGACCTTCAGAGAACTCCTCCAAGTTAACTCCACAATCCTGCTTAATAATCATGGATGGTCGTCTGGGATCTTGCTTTGTTATCCCTCCCTTCCTACATAATAAATTTCATTACATAGACAACATAATCCAAACCCCTGAGTGTTTAGCAGGTTTAGAAGAATACCCAAAAGGAGTTGGCTGCTCACACCATGCAAGGTCTGACCACAGGTGTAAAATTTGCGTTAGGAGGACAGTCTGAGAGCATGCATATCAGGCTTGACAAAGTTGCTGAAAAGGTTCTGTAGCAGCCTGTGCCTACAATGTAAAAGATCTGTAGTTCTTCTTGGGTTCCTGTGACACTGATGGATTTTCATACCCCACCTCACCTAAAACTCTCATCCTCTGTATAACCTGATAAGGAGGAGTGTCATCTGTGATTGCTATAAACATGCTTTTGTGCAGATTGCAATCTTTGTAGGATAAGCTAAACAAAGGTGTGCCCAATCATCCCTGTGTCCCTTTTTGTTAGAAATTACCAAAGTCCAGAGACATGGGAGGGGGGTGTCTATGGCAAAAAGCAATCTAAGCAAATGATTCTAATAGAATTTTTGTCTTGGTAATGGAAAAGGGCAGAAGCTCATTGCATCAGGCTAGAACAGCAATTGCTGGCTGTATATAAAGCACGGCAATAGGTGAAATTCATCACTGGCCCTGTCTCAGGAACAGAAAACCAACAACAATAAAAAACAAAACAAAACAGTATTCAATTAAGTGTTAGATTGAGGGCCTTTTAGAGATGCCTCTTTCTGAGGTGGCAAAGACTCAAACTCTACACAGTGGTATTTTATTTTATTTTATTTTTATCTGCAGTAATGTTTTGTGGTAATAGTGGGCTCTCTCATTAACGCCATGCGGGCTGCCCTGGGGACAGTTCATTTTCAAACTATTGAGCCCCCTCCGATAAATGAACCAATAGCTAAGCTAGATAAAGATATAAAAGAGACGTTCTGTCCCTGCAGATGCTTGGTGCATGGATGGTATGACCAGAAGGATGAAGAAGTAATGGAAAAATGAATACAGTCACCATGTGTCTGAAGACAGGAGAAGGAGAAGTAGCCACTGAGCAGAATAGAGAGCGTTATGATGATGATAACCCAGGAGACTTGGCTTGGGACAGTATTGATTGCTGGGCTGTATTCAGAGGCCACATTTTATAGAGAGCCCAGTGGGAAAGGAGGAGCTGACTTGTGTTGGGTTGGTTATTGCAAGGGCAACAGAGGTGGAAGGAAATATCTAATGGTGGTCAACAGGAATCAGAACACTGGGTAGTTTGTTTTTTTATGTGATCGACAGTAGCCAATTGAGTCCTCTCTGAATCAGGAAGCAGATGCCCATACGCCATCTGCTCTCAGGTGCCACTAGATGCTGCTCATTGGGTACATGCAAAATCCGGGTACAGCAGAGCCAACACGGAATGGGAAGTAGCTAAGGCAGCTGGCATCAATATTAACTATTTTGAAATCCCTTGTGCCGTCCAGTCACATGAGGTCTTCATGGATAAAGACTGTTATGGAGCATATTTACTCATATAAAGTTCATTGTTTCTGTTGAGAACGCTCACAAATACACAGCATCCTTCTAACCACAAAACCTTCAGAGAGATCTGCAGTCTCTTTCCCATACAAAGTTCTACACAGAGCAGAGAAAATTTCTGGTCTCATTGCATTTTCTCTTTTTCTTAGATATTTTCTTTATTTACATTTCAAATATTATCTCCTTTCCTGGTTTATCCTCTGAAAACCCCTATCCTATCCCCCTTCCCCTGCACACTAACCCACCCATTCCTGCTTCCTGCTCCTGGCATTTCCCTACATTGTGGCATCAAGCCTTCACAGGAATAAGGGTCTCTTCTCCCACTGATGTCCAATAAGGTCATCTTCTGCTACATATGCAGCTGGAGCCATGTGTCCCTCCTGTGTACTCTTTGGTTGGTGGTTTTGTCACTGGGAGCTCTGGAGGTGCTGGTTGGTTCATATTGTTGTTCCTCCAATGGGGCTGCAAACACCTTCAGATCCTTCAGTCCTTTCTCTAGCTCCTCCATTGGGGACCTTGTGCTCAGTCCAATGGTTGGCTGAGAGCACCCACCTCTGTATTTGTCAGGCTCTGGTAGAGCCTCTAAGGAGACAGTTATATCAGGCACCTGTCCACAAGCACTTCTTGGCATCTACAATAGTGTCTGGGTTTGGTAACTGTATATGTGATGGATCCCCAGGTGGGGCAGTCTCTGGATGGTCTTTCCTTCAATCTCTGCTCCACACTTTGTATCACTTCTCATGGGTATTTTGTTCCCCCTTCTAAGAAGGATCATACTTTGGTCTTCCTTCTTCTTGAGCTTCTTGTGGTCTGTGAATTGTACCTTGGATATTCTGAGCTTCTTATCAGAATATCCAAGGTACAATTCACAGACCACAAGAAGCTCAATATCCACATATCAGTGAGTGCATTTCATGTGTGTTCTTTTGTGATTGGGTTACCTCACTCAGGATGATATTTTCTAGTTCCATCAATCTGCCTAAGAATTTCATGAAGTCATTGTTTATAATAGCTGAGTAAGTACTCCATTGTGTAAATGTACCACATTTTCTGTATCCATTCCTCTGTTGAGGGACATCTGGGTTCTTTCCAGCTTCTGGCTATTATAAATAAGGCTTCTATGAACATAGCAGAGCAAGTGTCCTTATTACATGCTGGAGCATCTTCTGGGTATACTTCCAGGAGTGGTATAGCTGGTTCCTCTGATAGTACTATGTCCAATTTTCTGAGGAACAGCCAAACTGATTTCCAGAGTGGTTGTACCAGCTTACAATTCCACCATCAATGGAGGAGTGTTACTCTTTCTCCACATCCTTGCCAACACACGCTGTCACGTGAGTTTTTGATCTTAGCCATTCTGACTGGTGTGAGATAGAATCTCAGGGTTGTTTTGATTTGCATTTCCCTGATGACTAAGGATGTTGAACATTTTTTTTTTTAGGTGCTTCTCAGCCATTTGGTATTCCTCAGTTGAGAATTCTTTGTTTAGCTCTGTACCCCATTTTTAAAATAGGGTTATTTGGTTCTCTGGAGTCAAACTCCTTGAGTTTTTTTGTATATATTGGATATTAGCCCTCTATTGGATTTAGGATTGGTAAAGATCTTTTCCCAAACTGTGGATTGCCATTTTGTCCTATTAACAGTGTTCTTTGCCTTACAGAAGCTTTGTAATTTTATGAGGTCCCATTTGTTAATTCTTGATCTTAAGCATAAGCCATTGGTGTTCTGTTCAGGAAATTTTCCTCTGTGCCCATGATCTCAAGGCTTTTCCCCACTTTCTCCTCTATAAGTTTCAGTGTATATCTGGTTTTATGTAGAGGTCCTTGATTCACTTGGACTTGAGCTTTGTACAAGAAAATAAGAGTGGATCGATTTGCATTCTTCTACATGCTAACCGCCAGTTGAGCCAGCACCATTTGTTGAAAATGCTGTCTTTTTTCCAGTGGATGGTTTTAGCTCCTTTGTCAGAAATCAATTAACCACAGATGTGTGGGTTCATTTCTGGGTATTCAATTCTATCCGTTGAGCTATCTGCCTGACACTGTACCAATACTATGCAGTTTTTAATCACAATTGCTCTGTAGTACAGCTTGAGGTCAGGGATGGTGATTCTACCAGAAGTTCTTTTATTGTTGAGAGTAGTTTTAGCTATCATTTCATTAGATGCTGAGAAAGCATTTCACAAAATTCAACATCCCTTCATGATAAAAGTCTTGGAAAGATATAGTAAAAGCAATATACAGCAAGCCAGTAGTCAACATCAAACTAAATGGAGAGAAACTTGAAGGCAATCTCACTAAAATCAGGGACTAGACAAGGCTGCCCACTCTCTCCCTACCTTGTCAATATAATACTCAAAGTCCTAGCCTGAACAATTAGACAATAAAAGTCGGTCAAAGGGATACAAATTTGAAAGGAAGAAGTCAAAATGTCACTATTTGCAGATGATATGATAGTATATATAAGTGACCCTAAAAATTCCACTAGAGAACTCCTAAACCTGATAAACAGCTTCAGTGTAGTACCTGGATATAAAATTAACTCAAACAAATCAATGGCCTTTTTCTACACAAAGGATAAATTGGCTGAGAAAGAAATTAGGGAAACAACACCCTTCACAATAGTCACAAACAATATAAAATAACTTGGTGTGACTCTAACTAAGGAGGTGAAATATCTGTATGACAAGAACTTCAAGTCTCTGAAGAAGAAATTAAAGAAGATCTCAGAAGATGGAAAGATCTCCCATGCCCATGGATTGGCAGGATAAATATAGTAAAAATGGCTATCTTGCTGAAGCAATCTACAGATTCAATGCAATCTCCATCAAAATTTCAACTTAATTCTTCATAGAGTTTGAAAGAGAAATTCTCAAATTCATCTCACTGCATTTTCTGCTCAACTCCCTTCTCTCTGGCATCTTGGATGTTTCTTTCCCCAGCTTCGGCACACACAGAATTCATTTGACTTATGGCCTTGTTTGACCTCTGAAGCATTTGTCACTGTCCCTTTCTCTATTATTTTTGAGTTTCTTGTTCCTCTTGGCTTTTTTCCCACAATACTTTCTTCTAGTTTTCCTTCTTTCTTTCTGCTTACCCATTTTCTACCAACCTCACTCTTAAAGTCTAAACTCTCAGTATGATTACTTTATGGCTCTTTCCTTGGATGTCATGTGTCTTTTCTTAGCACTCTTGACCCTGGTTTGAGGACCTTCTGTTCTTCTCTTTCCTATTTGTGGAGACTTTGCAGTCCTAGCACACACTGATCCCCTATCTTCCGTGCTCATGCAGACAGTGGCTCCTTTGCTCATGATGTTAATATTCTGCTCAGACCCTCTTTAGGTCCATTTCTAGAATTACTGTATGTCAAAGTTCTACTCAGCTCTCCAAGGCCCACCGTTGCAATTGTTCTGCAGAGTCTGCCTTTGGGTTCCTGGTACTGCTTTGCCTGAATGCATTGAAAGATGCAACTTCTGTGTGCTTATGTGTCTTCCATTTCCCTGTCTGTTCCATTGCCAACTACATGACAGTGACCATTGAGTAGAGAATGTGAGAGACTTCTGCCTTACATGGCGTGGCACAACCAGGCTGCAGGATGGAGTTAGAACTTACCAGATTATTCTACAGCTGAGCACGATACTCCTGAGGAAGAGAGAGTAGACAGAGAAAATGTGTAGAGCATGAGACAGGTTTGACTCCTGTGAAGAGAGGAAGAAGGAGGAAGGACCAGGTAGAATGAACCTCAGACAGAGCCTGGATGGCTCTCAGGACATTCTGGAGAGTCTAATGTGGGGTTCCAATGTAGAGGCTGCTTGTAGTGGAGGCTCAGAAGCAAATCATATCTGTGTTCAGTTGTTAGCGGCTACCTGGGAGGCTTGTGCTCTTGGTGAGAAGTTGTTGCTGAGGAACACCAGGAGATACCTGCTCTCAGCTCAGTGTACCTCTAGAAGATGGACCCTAAATGCTCACTTCTCTGGCTCCATGGGTGGAAGCTGTAACATGCTGTTTGCCCATTGGAGTTCTCCAGGGTCCAGGCTCAAGCTTACATTCTAGAACATTTGCCTGAGATCGCATCTTTGTCTGACCCCTGCCTTGCTTCTTCATCAATCTTTCTTCAGCCTTACCAATCTCCATGGAATGAAGCACCTCCTTTATTAACCAGTTGCAGGTGGCTTCAGAGAACCTGATCTAAGGCACACAAATTTATCATACTTTTTTTTCCCCAGAAACTTAATAACCGCATGAATCCTATTTTGTGGGGAGCCAATGAGGTCCTGAGTATATGTTTACGATTGACAAGGGTACAGTCATGTCAAGGACCCCATTGCCTCAGGTCCATAAGAATGGCAAGGCTTTCCTCTGTCAGGCCCAGATGGATGGAGAAACCTTCCTCTGGCCTAAGTATGCATGTAAATGAAAGGTTGACATTTAGCTGAAACCAGTAACTGCAGAAAGAAACAAGGGACGCAGCTTCCTCATGGATGACTGCAACCTGAGACTGTCTCCTCAGGGTCTCCTCCTCCTCCTCATTCTGTATATAATGAATGAGTTGAGTTTTTGAGTTGTTGCTGGTACATCTCCGCCACAGTGTGAATGACCCACCAGATCCCAGCTTTTCTGTATGTGTGCCTGTCATTCCCGTAGCTAGGTCAATCCCTAAAGCCCCACTGGCCACATCAGTCATTTCACTTAAATCTTTCATTGTTCACAGAAAGCTGCACCTCCATGCATCCAGTTACTCAAGCCTGAAATCAGCACCAGTCCTTGATTTCTGTCTGTCTTTACCTTATGCACATGGTTATGACAAAGGCCAGTTTCACTTGCATTTTCTCATCCCTGAAATGTCTGCAATGGGAGACTGTCTCCCTACAGCAGCTTTACTGAGGTTAGCTTACCCGTCCTTTCCCTCCTCCTATTCTCCTTTCCCTCCTCCCCCTGGTCCTCTTCCTCATTCTTCTGTACGTTGTGAATGAGCTGAGTTCATGGTGGGTCACTACTGTAATCTCACCTACTCGGGAGGACAACAAGTTGAAGCTCAGCCTGGGCTACATAGAAAGACAGTTCCAAAGCAATGTTTTTTCCCTTTTAAGTTTCTTGGCCAATTCTGTTCTGGTTAGTTTTAGCTGTCACCTTCATACAACCTAGAATTAAGTGGGAAGAGATCCACAAATGTCTGTTGTGGACTTGTAGGAAAATCCAGCCTCTTGCGAGCAGCATCATCATGTCAGTTTCTCCCTAAGTGTTTGTTTCCAGCTCATTTTATCATAACAGAAATGAAACCAGAATACCTTTCTATGCCGTGGATCCCTCCTTGCCGTGTTTATACCAGTGAATCTCCTTAAATATCCTAGCCAAACCCATCTCCACAGCATAGTCCAAGTGAGCTCAGCACATAGCTGGTGTCTGGAGGAGGAGGTAGAACCCATAACTCATTGCCAAAGTGTAGTGGTCATTCTGGAGGACCTGTTTTTCTATTCATGAGTGTGAAATGGGATTTGCTTTTTACAGTAATGTTCTGCTTTGTTCTGGGATGAACCTTTTGAGTTGTTGCCTTTGGTTAGAGAAGTCTAAGGGAGAGTTAATTGCTTTTGAAGAAGCCAATGTGATCTGTATTTGTTTAACAGAAGTCCTGGGCATCAGATACAATTGTAGGTAGCATTCCTTGTTTTGGACAAAGGGTGACCAAAGGGTCAGGCTGAGAAGAAGGAGGTAACTGAAGGAGCATGGTTTCTCTTATTCCTCTCATAGAAACTGTCTTGCCCTTTAAGAACTTCTAAAAATGAAAACAAATATCCTGTACCTTCCACGCTACTTGAACATACAATTTACTAGATAAAATTGAAAAGAAGATCAAGGCAGGTAAGTGTTTTACACCTCAAATGTGTGGGAGCTGCTGGTCAGTTTTCTAGAAGCAGGCAGAGCATCAGAGGACTTAGGGTCAGCTCTAGTCACAGCCCCCCCCCTCATCCCCCCCCCCGTCCCCCAACTAAACTATCAGGTGAAGCCCCTGGGGGTGGATTGTAGAATTTTTGTCTCTTTGGTAATTGGACTGTTGCAGAATGCTTACTTTCTATTAGAAAGGTTAGAAAAACTGATATTCTTCTAATTTTGTAAAATATAACACAACCAATCCAACCAAGTTAGCTTGAATTTGATTGTGTTACTCAGCCATTAGAATTGCACTCCTCCTTGCTTAGTCTTGAAGTAAGAAGCATCCTTCTGGTCCTGTTCATTGGTCAGTGTGAGAAGAGTGTTGGCGCTAATCCTGTGCTAACCCTCCTGTGGTCACTAGTGCAAAAGAAAAATGACTTTCACAGAGATCTAGATGGCTGAGGAAAAAGATCAAGAGAAAGTGTGGGGGGGGGGCATTCATCTCTCAGGTGTCAGAGATAGCCTGGATGAAGCAAAGAAAATGACCATTTGTAGATATATATTCAGTCCATAATATGTAATAAATATTTCCATAGATCCCCATTAGTTACCCACCTCTTCTGAGACGTTTGGTAGGCTGTATACACACCAAAATATGCAAAATGAAATTGAATAGAACTGTGACCATTACTCTCCGCTATCAGCTATCAGTGTCACTGACTTTAGAATCACCATGGAAACACCTCTGAGTGCTTCCGCAAGGGTGTTTCTAAAGACCATGGCCTGGGGACTCTGGACTGAATCCTAGAGCTAAATCAAGCTGACTGCTACCATCTTCCTTCCTCATTTAAAAAACAAAAGCAAAAAACGAAACCCCTGCATGCTAAGAGATAGCGGCCTCGGGCTCTCATTTCTCCAGTTTCTCACTGCTGATGGACTGTGTCCCCAAACTGTGAGCCAGAGAAAGCCCACCCCTCTGTAAGTTGCTTCTGCAGGTATTGTATCACAACAACAAGAAGAAGAAAGGCAAATAATCCAAGGAGTAGAGAAAAAACACCACTCAAAAGTCAAGGAGATACTGTTTAACCTCAAAGGCAATTTCAGATGCTTGGTTTATTGGAAGCTTAATATAAGTCAACAGGGCAGCTCAGCTGCCAAAAAACACCTTCTGTCTTTGGTTTGAGCTAAGAATTCATGATTACAGGTGGGATGCTGAGAAGAGAGGGTGGTCAGATTACAGTCTCACTGAGATCCGTAAGCCATATCTGCAACGGAATTTCCCCCACTGAGCAGGATTGAACCCTGAGTTGCACACACGGCAGGCACACTCTACCATTGAGATTTGTATCTCTGTGTTGCCGGTAAAACTTTAAAAGATACGTACACTGACAATTTCGAAATGGTTTTATGCTTAGTTGGGAAAGTAGAGACTATGCTTAAATTTACTGGCACTACTGTGAGTAAACAGGTGACAGTGAATGATATGAGGACTCCCTCTGCCCTGTCCATTAACTTCTGCCTCTGTGCAATTTGGCGAATATTGGCTCCTATAGTTAAAACATAAAGTCCAATGCATGTTGTATGATGAGAGAGTCCATGCCAGGTTAAATATGCTTCAAGTGACCATGGAAGAAAACATTAATTAGAGAGGTAGAATGGGGGTGGGGATGAGTCACAGAAGAAATGAACCATCATGCATGACCCGGCTCAGTTCAATGAGGATGAAGTCTGAAGCTAAGGAGTCTTGCAGATAGACAAGGATATTCCTATTCTGATCATAGCTCAAGGGCATTGGATATTCATATATTCTCCCTCCTGGACCCCTAAATCTGTGTTCACTAAACAATTTTGTCACAAGCTTGCTTCCCTCATAGGCTTGCTTCCATGGAGAGAATGCACTGGTTGAGTCATGGGAAGATTCTGGGATCTGTGATGGTAATGGCTTCCATCCTAACTGAGCCTGTTCGATCTGCCTCCCTGAGCATGGCTAATGCAAACCTGCCCTGAAGGGTTCTCTGCTCACTTGCTGTGCTCGTAGAACTCAGCTTTAGAAACCAAACAGCTGAAGGCTAGAAATGTGGCTAAGTGGGCAATAGTGCCAGCTGAGTAAACAGGAAGACCTGAATTCAAATCCAGGAATGCACAGAAAAAGCTGGATGTGGCTCCCTGATGCTGTGGGAGACAAAGGAAGGATGCTGGGGCTTCACAGCCATCACCCCAGCTGCCGGTTCAGAAAGAGACCCCCCTGTTTCGGGAAAACAAGACGGAGTGTGATTGAGTAGGAGAGATGTTCTCCTCTGGCCTCTGGGTGTGTCTACGCAGACAAGTTTCCTAGAGGCAGAGGTGAGTTTACCTATAGCAATAGGACCGGTTTCTGTTATATGGCTAAAGCAGGACAGGAGATTTTGGGGGTCAGCATTACTGCCAGCACCATTCACTACAACAGCCCTACCCTACCATTCACGTTGAATGCCCTATAGTAGATTCAGGGCTGGTGCTGTTTTATCTCATTTAACCCTCCTAGTAAACAGTGAGACACATTTCCTTGTGCTTAGCCGTTCTCCATGCAGGGAAATGAGACACCCATAAAGACAAATCACTGGCCTCAGAGGCAGTAAAAACTGCAGCAATGGGATGCAAAGCCAACGGCCCCTCCCTACTCCCTCCCAGCTGCGCTGTTCATGCGAAGGAGGTTTGCAATACTGAGCTGTATGGAGATGGAGTTCACATTGAGATCAAAGTGATAAAAACCATCGCATGTAAAAGTTTAACAAAACCATTTCCCCTTTCTGCCTTAATGTGGACATCTTTGTTGCTTCAATAACATGTCCATAAAGAATTTAGCTCCAATATCTGATTCTTTAGAGCCTAGCATTTGTTTTTCACCCCTGGCAGGATATCAACTGTCAAGAGTGGGCCTCTGATAATTCCCAGGGTAGCGTAAAGCGCATACGTGCCACCCATTTGGGTAAATTACACTCAAGGAGGAGCCAAGGCAAATGCCAGCCACACGCTTTGTAATCCACTCTTGCAGTTTTTATGAATTTCCTGTGAAATACTGCTTCATTCAAGTGTCTTTTCTCAGTCAGTTATAGGATGTAGTTTCAGTTCTCAGATGAAGATTTGAAAATAAAAAGCCCTATTCATATGCAGCCACAGAAAACCTTTTAAAACCACCTCCTTGAAATCGATGCTAAATTTTTAAGGGCCAAACCGTACTAACTCTTAGACAAATGAGAAAAGAGGAAGGCTTTTGAAGAACATAGCTCTATGCAAATGTGGGAAAATGTTAGAATTATTAAAATCCGTACAGAGGCAAATTTTTAGAACCCAATTCTGATGTGGTAGAAGTCATTAATGACGAATAATTGATTATCCAGAGGAACACAAATCCAAATCAATGGTAACTGCTTTTAAAAGAGAACTTAACTTTCCTGTCAAATTCCAGGCTGGAAAGATAAGACACAAACAGGAATATGAGCAGAACTGACACTTCTCAGTACCGAATAAAAATAATTAACACCCAGAGAAAGACAGCTAGGTACAGGAGGCCGCCTCTTACAGTTGCTCTTTTAAACAAATCACCACTAAACTCTGCGGCTGGTATGTCTCACACATTTTACATATAAGAAACTCAAAGCTTCTATTTTAGGATTTTTTTTCCCTCCCAAGTCCACATAAATAGTAAAGGAAAAAAATGAAATCTAACCCAGGTCATCTGATTCTCAGTTAAAACTGTCTATCCACTGTGACAGGCCACCTTCCAAACAGATTATGCAAATTTAATCATTGTCTTCCAATCCTGGCAGCCGCTGCTTCAGAACTGATTAACCTTCTGTGTATCTCTTCACAGGGGGAACCAACAGCAGAAGAAGCCAATCTTTCCATGGCATCTGCCAGTCCCAGGGGCACCAGGGTGGGACTTCCTGTCTATCCCTCAGGATGAGACCTTGCATAATGGCCTCTCTGCACTTCTGATCGTGGGCCTGTATCTTCTCTTGGTGGAAAGGTTTTGAAAAACATATCTTTTCTTTGTTTGGAAGCTTACAAAAAAACAAAAACAAAAACAAAAACAAAAAACAGCCCATATTCACTCTCTTATAAATGAAGGCAGAGAGTCAGAGCACTCAGTTGACTATCTCAATTTTCCTTTTGTGTATAGACACACCTCATACAGAATTGAACCTGACCATGTATGGGTAGAAAAGCCAATGTTCCCTACTTCCCTCCTAGGAGTAAGATAAGGTTTATCCCTAAAGATGGAGGCCAGAGGATTATCCAAATCATCAAATGAAGAGGATTAGAGTTAGGCCCCCAGACTGGAGACCTGCATTGTGGGGATGACCCCCGAGAAGGGATTTGTGGATCTGTCTCACAGGGTTGCTGGTAGAGTCAGGATTAGAGCACCTCAATTTCTCATTTGTACTTCAGCTCTCAGATAACTTCACCCCCTGGGAATTGATGTTCCATATCCTAGAAGAACAGACAAGAACGCACAAACAGTTTTTGTGCTTATTGTCACATGGCTGCCAGGCTCTCTTATCTTCAATCTCCAAAATGCAAGAAGCATCAGAACATCAGTTACTTCTGTGGAGTTTAACAAAACTATCAAAGGTAGAAGATTATCTGTATTAGTCAATAGAAAATTATTGGACATTAACTCCAGCTAAGGCAGTTGCTTGGGACTGAGCAGCAACTGGAGCTGTCATTTAGTATGTGACTGCTCTTAGTCGACAGTGTCCTAACAGCTTTGTAAACACCATGTCTTTACAACAAGGCTAAAAGGTAGATAGTGTCCTATTGTGCAGAAGAAAAAGGAGACTTGACAGGTGAGTCAATGCTCAAGGTTAATTGTGTCATGATAATGATAGAGATTAGAACTCTGGTTTAAGGCCTTTCAAATGCTCTGTGCAATGTACATCTGACAGCCTTCCAGCTTATACAGACTGAGGAATATTTATGAGGAGAACCTATAAGGAAATAAAATAGATTTAAAAAGCATAGTTCCTATGATTTCCTTAATGCACGGATTGTTTATGTACTGTGGTATTTTGTCAATCCTCTTTAGGTTCCTGGGACCACTCTAGGATATAGTGTGTCCACTCAACTCAGAGACAGCAGGCATTTGTTTTGTAAACTCAAACAAAATGAAATAAAACATCTATCCAGGTCTGATTTGGAAATTATCAAGAGTTGCTAATGGCACAGTCTAGTGAGTGAGTTATATGGGTAAGCTGGGTAATAGAATTAAACATTAATAAGGGAAAGAAAATGAAATGTGATCATAAAATAATAAGACGTGATTATATTCTCAGGAGCATTTGTTTCTCAGTCAACACATGCAACATAGGCAGATATACTCAACAGCTATCTCGTCATGCTTCACATGCACGGAAGAAGAGCTTCCCATAAGGAGGAAACTGCATTTAATGCCCACCGAATAGCTGGGATGCAGAGGCAAGATGATCAGAGCTCCTGGTCATCCTTGATTATAGAGCCAGATAAAGGCCAGCCCTAGCTACATGAAGTTCTATTTCCAAAGATAAAGAAAGGAATAAATAAAAACTAAAAAAAAAAATCAACTGAATGGTAGAAAAATGAGCTAAAGGCAACTATTGTAATTTTTAGACATTATTCCTTGGTGATTTCACACACACACACACACACACACACACACACACACACAAACGCAATGCATTTCTCCATTATTTTCTCTCATCTACTTTCATTGTCCTCCCTCTTATATTAAGGTCCCATTTTTGTTTGTTTGTTTGTTTGCTTGCTTTCTAGGTTTAATTATGCTTGCTTGTATGAACACTGTGGAGCATTACGAAGGAGAGCTTTGAGGGCTTAGATGAGGGAAGAGTCTTACTGATAATGATTGAGACCCTACTACGTGCTTGGTGAACTTGACCTTTGGTGGTCTTCCTTTTGAAGAAAGAGAAAACTGACCATGTTTGTTGAAACTATAAACACATAACATATTTAAATGAAAACTCAAATTAAGATTGCAAGTGAGTAATTCTTAAGCAGAAAGGATTAGAAAGGGTTGATTAATGTTGTAAACGCCTGGGTCATTGAGAAGAATATTGCTAATCAAACATCTCACAAGCTTTCAAGATAATCCCTAAGAATTCAGAGGATGTTGTGACGTCCATTTCTATGCGTTTTTCTAAATTCTTGTGCCCTTTACAATTCATAGTATATTTTGGTTCATATTTTATAATCTACTCATTCCATCAGTTTGATAGTACACCAACATTATTCATTTGTGTATATGAATAATGTATAATACCTAAAAGTAAGGATCAGATTGTATATATAAATATTGACATATTCATTGTTGAGGATATGGGCAACCACAAATCTTTGGGGAAATGCTCTAGATCCATGCAGACCCCAAAGTGGAGCAAGCTCCCATCCAATTATGAACCAGACCTGACTTTGCTTAGCTTCCACAGTCAGGGTGAAATGGCTGTAGACAACCATTGAGAGCAAACTCGATGAGAACAACATAAATCCATCTAACAGGAGCACAGTAGTGATTGATTGTTTTATGTAATAGGCCATAAGGGGTCAGGAGATGACTTTTTAGTGGCTTGAATGTTTATCCTTTGGAGGCATTCATATTCTCTTACCTTAGTAATACTCAAGCCCTATGGAGAGATAACAAGATGAAGTTGTTTAGAGTGATATTCAGTTAGCCAGACTTTTCCAGCTATGTGTTGGACTTGATGGAGTTGAATGAGCTGCCATTGCTGGATTAAAGTTCACAAGTAGAATCTCAGTCTAAAGCCCTTCACTTTCAGGTGGAGAAGTTCAAGTGACCTTAGTGAGACAAGGCAGTGTGCAGCTAGATAAGCTCCTTGGTCTTCAGGGTGGGGGCTTCTGCTTTTACTGACCAATCTAGGAAAGTCACTGGAATGTCAATTAGGAATTATAAGAGACAAACATCCTCACAGCATACAGAGGGACCATTGGAGCTGAGAAACCACAGTGAGGCAGGAGAGTGTGGTGGGGAGGGAGATTTGGAAGACTTTACAAAGCTTGCAGAGTTAGAATATGGAATGGCCAGAGTTAACAGAGGAAGACTAGAAAACCCCAGTTGAGACTGGGTGTCTGACCACTGGTAGAGATTCAGAGGCAAGACAGAGTGTCTGAGAACGATTTGAGACACATTAGAATACTAACACACACACACACACACACACACACACACACACACACCTGTGTTGAGATTTAAGATACTAATGAGACATGATATATGAAGTTGCATGCAGAACTGAATGTTACACAGCATGAGCAAGAAAGCTTTCACGGAGCCCCAAAGCCCACACTATGTAAATTACCCAGAAAGACCATGCAGTGTGACACAAAGCACCAACACTTTGTATAACATGGACGTTGAGCAACTAAACCATCTCTTTGCTTTGGCCTGCTTCCTCCTCTGGAAGTATATCTTACATTGTTTCTGCTTCTGCTGCAACTAGTGCCTACATTCAGTTCTTTGTTACAGGACATAAGAACTTGGATCCTCTCTGGAGGTGTCCTTGAAACTCTTGCTGATGTGAACATCATTACAGAGCATCATCTGGTCTGTCCTCACATTTAGTTAGCAAACCAAGGTATCTGGTATTACAGTAAGTATCTCATTAACGTAGAATGTGAGGACAATTCACTGTTTTCTGAGTCAGCCTTAATCTTAGCCAGGCTTAGAAGGAGAACTTGGTACTTGAGAAGATGAAAATATTTCATTTTGTAAGTGACACAGCATAGTAATAGATATTAAAGAAAACTACTTGTTTCAGCTAAGAGGATTAAATCCCCGGGGACTCAGCAGAACATTTCAAGTGACCCCAAACATAAATGAGTTAATCCAGTTTATACTACCAATTATCTGGTCAAAGCACCACCCTCAGAAAGGTAGATCAGCCCTGGGGAAACAAGCTTGCCTTAAGCCAAGATAAAGAGAGAGGCAGAATAATTATCCTTTTCTGTACAATACTGTACTTTTCTTTTCCAGAATTCCCACCGACCCCAGAGTAGTCCTTTCACTGTTATGAGATGTGGCTGGGTCTATCCATCTTTCTGAGTACTGACTCAAAAGGGCATAGTGATTTCTTTTTTATTTATTTTGGCCTTTTCATTACTTGCCAGAGAGAGAGCCTAAGTATGTCTTTTCAGGATCTCTGGGCCTCTTATTCTTTCTCTCAGATTCTCTCCTCTGCCATGTGGCTACTTGTCTCTCTGTGGCTGACCTCCATTCTGTCTTGATTCAACTGACACGGCTTTCTTCCCACCTTCTCTCCTCCGTGCTTCTCCTCCCAGCAGCTGCTGACATTTACAGCTCACCCGCCGCCCTGGGAATTTTCCAGTAAACTCTAATAAAGCTGTCCACTTTGAATAGACTTTGGTTTTGCTTGATTTTCAAGCCTTTCCTGCCTTTTAATTCTTTAATCAACAGTGAAAACAAACCCGTTCTTGTATCCCTTGACAGTACCATAAGAAATGTAAATTTTATGTGACATGTTAGCATTTCTTCCCCCTTTGTATAACAAACTCTCTCTCTCTCTCTCTCTCTCTCTCTCTCTCTCTCTCTCTCTCTCTCTCTCTCTCTGTGTGTGTGTGTGTGTGTGTGTAGAGTGGCAGAGAGAGGGGGGGTCCTTGGCTGGCTAGATTTTACAACTTGACACAGGTTAGAGTCATTTAAGTCATTTAGTAAGGAGAATACTCAACTGAGAAAAATGCCCCATTAGGCTGGCCTGTGGGCAAGCTTTTGGGGCACTGTCTTGATTAATGATTAATGACTAATGTAGGTGCCCCTATCCCTTAGGAGGCAGTGCCACTCCCTAGTGGCTAGTCCTGGATAGTTTGAGATAGCAGGCTGTGCGAGCCATCTGGAGCAAGCCAGTAACAAGCATCGCCATGGCTTCTGCTTCAATTCCTGCTTGCTTCCCGGTTCCTGCCCTGACTCCCCTCACTGAGAGACACTGACCTGAGACTTGTGAAATGAAACAAGCTCTTTTCTCTCGAAGTTGATTTTGGTTATGGCGTATTATCACAGAAATAAAAATCCTATCTTAGGCAAGTGGGTATTATGATACTGAATGAATTATATGTAATCTCTCATAATATCTAAATTCATTCATTCATGTCTTAATTATATAGACATGAATCATTTAATATTTTACTTATTTTCTCAGGGACAGACCATTTTAAATATGATAGAAATATCTTATAATGGCCAATTCTGTTTTTTCAAGTGTTTTAATAGCTAGTACATGGGCAGTTTTTCTTCCTTTCTTTTTCTTCCTTCCTTCCTTTCTTTCTTTCTTTCTTTCTTTCTTTCTTTCTTTCTTTCTTTCTTCTTTCTTTCTTTCTTTCTTTCTTTCTTTCTTTCTTTCTTTCTTTCTTTCTTTCTTTTGTTTTCTCTCTCTCTCTCCCTCCTTCCCTCCCTTTCTTGTTTGCTTGCTTAATTGAAACTGAGAACATAATGCAATGATAAATTTCAAAAGGAAAATGTTAATTATTTTACTTTCTATGACTTTTCCAAAGGAGCCCTTTAGCCTTTGCACATTCCATTCCTTTAACCATAAGGTTTCTGGGAGACTGCACATACCTGAAATTCTACACACACTTAATGAGTTTTCATGTTCCTGTCTGGAATGCCTTTCCTACCTGCATAAGGTCTCAATGTTCTGGTGAACCTAGCAGACAGGCTGCTCCTATGGTTTCCTTCGAGCGGCTGGTCTTGCTTGGGGTATGTGTAAACACTCTTCTTACAGAATCCTTAGGCTTTGCTGCAGGCACCTGTATCATTGTCTATTCTCCAAGTCTTGAGCTCCAAAAGAACCGTGGTCACATCTGTCTCCTCTATTTCTACCTTTTCAGTGTCCTGTCCAACAGTACTCTAGCTCCCGGAACACGCTTTTAAAGAAGAGTGAAGTTTAAAGATCTTGTGAAGAATAATTAAAATGACTCCAAAATCTAATGTAGACTAGTCATAGTAATTGACTTCCTGTCAAATCATCAGCTGCTCCTGCAGTCAGGAAACCTTTCAGCTGTTGTAACCAAACACCCTGTATTTGATTCATGCCAGTAGGGGGCTATCAATAATTTAATTCTGTCACTGCCTCAGAATGAGCAAGAGAATTCCAGGTAGTTATCTTTTGAGAGCATGAATAGCTCAAGCTACAACTGACAAGTATTGGAAAGGCGAGATAATTTGGCTTTAGTTCCTTCTTTGAAAATTGTTTATTTTAGTCTGCTTCTATCATCTTACATTAACAGCCATAGTTCAAAAGGAATTATTACTTTAATATACTAGAATTCTCTTCTGGTCCTAGGCAGCCATGCAAAGCATGCTTTAAAACTATAGTCCCTTGATAAATTTATTTCATGCAAATTTGACTCTGGATAAATATATAAATGTTTTCACCCGTTAACTCACACTTCAGGTCCTGCTGGATTGGCACATCTCATGTGCCGATTGCTTCCTCATTTAAATTAAGGGAGGAAAACAGCTGTAAATTTTATGACCTAGATAAAAATCATATTTCTTTGCAGTCTCTTATTCTTAGAGCTTGATAACTTAGGTCCTGAGAATTGATTTTAAAAAACAATCTAATTTCCTGCTTGCTATTTATGGATTTCTCCCCTTCTCTGTTCTTCAATTAGCTTCAGCAGGGAAAGCCGAATGGCCAGTGTGATGCTTATAGATTTGAGTATCTCGTGTTAATTCAAACCTAAAATACTGCAGAATGAGAACACCAGTTGCTGGTTAGTCTTCGTTGTTAACTTGATTGGATTGTAATCACCACGGAAACACATCTCTAGGTGTGTCTGTGAGGGCATCTCCTGGGATAGTTAACTAAGAACAGAACACCCACCCTCCTTGCTCCATCCCCATGGGCTGGGGTTCCAGCTGAGCGCCAACATCACATTTGCTTCCTGGCTGCAAAGACAAGGTGTCCCTATGCTCTAACCATCACAGGAAAGGCATGGACTATACCCCCTACTATAAGTTGATTTTGGTAAGTATTTTGTCACAACAAGAAAAATAACTATCAGAGCCACCAATGAAATCTTTTATCTTCTTTAAAAGACATTTTGGTATGAATTATTTTTTTTTCTGTGACTCTTCTCATCTGCCTCTGAAACTAACAAACAAAACATAGTCTCATGCCCCCCCCACCCCGGAAACATCCATTATGTCAATGAAAACCATTTTCTGGATGGAAGACAGCTGAATTGCTGTTTCTTTATATCAAAGTCTCTTGGTCCCCACAAAGGACAATATTTGTGATTCTGAAAAGTTCTTCCCACCCTAAAGCTTGGGGACTTTCAGACCAAGTTGAAATGCTGAGCTGAGAGGCAGTTGACACACTGAGGTTGGTCAAGGGGAGTGAGGAAGTAGGGCTCGAAAGGAAGAGTGGTTTGTCATTCATTTATGTGGTTACCCACTGGCCCAGAAGCACGGTGTCACACAGAGGAGTTGATTCTGAGTCTCCCTGCAAGGAACATAGAAGATGGAATGGAAATGGAGACTGAATTACAAGGTAACCATGCTGTAGACAGAGGACACTCACAGACCAGTGTGAGGCCCAGGAGTAGGACACTGCCAGCTGTTCCCACACTGAAATGCTTCCCAAACCTGCCGGTCACCCTTCTTGCCCCAGCTTTCTGGCTGGAGATGGTCCTCTCTTCCCCCCTAATCCTGCAAATAAAAATCAGGAAACATGTACTGATTCAGAGCACCAGCCTTGGGCAGCTATTTGGATGGACCATTTACTAGACAGTTCTGGTAAAGAAATATTTGATTTATTGACCTCAGATAAATGATACAAAGGGGAAAGATTCACCAGGAAGCACACTGGACATAAGTATCAGGGAAGTTGTGTACTGTACAGAGGCTCCATTCTGGGACTTAAGTTTGTAGGTCTTCAGGACTTTCTGGGTCTTCTTCTAAAGTACAAAAGCCTGAGTTGTATGCAGGGCTTTTTATGGATCAGGTGGAGCTGTGGCAACACTGGAGTGCAAGTTTAGTTCCTTTGTTTGTTACCCATAATTTCCAGCTTGTGTTGTCAAATTTGCATTTGAAGGCGCTATTAAACCACAGCATCAAACCCTATCACGGTTGCTGCAAAATACCAGAAATCATAAGAAATGGGAGAAAACTCTCCGAAAAGAATGGCTCCAAATGTGGTAATTATGCAGAACGGTGACGAGCCTCATTCACACATAATGTATACTTTGGGTGAGGGAGGAAGTGCTGTACAAACAAATCTAAGAGGAACCTGCAATTCCCATCAGCTGAATGCTGTGCTGGCGCTCCTGTGGCCAGACAAGCAAGTATCAATTTGCAGTGGAGCACCGGCACCGGGGGAAATCTGTCAAAATCGGTTTGTGAGTCATAACAAAGGAAGATACATTTAGTTTGTTTGCCTTTGTTAAACTAGCTACCAAACCCGAGAGAGGTGAATCTCCAGCTGTGCAGATTATTTTGGCTGGAAACCCATGATTCCATTACGAGTGTGCATGAGTTGGGGTGTGTGTGTGTGTGTGTGTGTGTGTGTGTGTGTGTGTGTGTGTGTATGTAGAAGCAGAGGGTGTCAGCTTCAGAAGTTATACCCACTGGCCTTAAGCTCACCTATTAGGCTAGACTTCCTTGTCAGAGCCCCACGGATCCTACGATCTTTTCTTCTATGGTACTGGGATTATAAATGTATACTCCCTGGCATTGAACTCAGGTTATGCTTGAAGGCCATGCCTTACTGATTGGAGTCTGCCTAGCCTCTCTGTATAGAGTGGGACATTTACATCTTCCTCCCTTTGTTCTCTTATCTGTAGTGAAACACTGTATCTTCCCTTTCTTTTATTAAACTCTCTAACTTACCTCCCGAGACTCTTAAAAACATTCCTAAAGCCCTCCACAGTCTTTGCTCTTCTTAAGTCACAACATTTGCTTAAATTAAATAATCTTTGCATTATTTTCACTGAATAACATGTACTAGTGAGTCAATAACTTCTTCTAAGATCACAGAGTACCCCCTGGTAGTTAATTGCTTTCTCCTCTTTATGAGTGGGCTTATATCTGCATTATAGAACTCCCTACTCCACTTCGCTCCAAAGATTTCTCATATGCCTCTGTACTAATAATTTCCACATATGCATCGATATCAGGCAATCTGATTGTTCTACTGCCTTTTAAATGGACAACTTTTTATGGCCTAGCCCCCTGTTTTATTATTCCAACCTAGACTGTTTTCTGAAGACTTACTGCTGTACATTAATATCTACAACTTTCACCTGACTTGAATCTCTCCTTCCTTTACCAACTATCTTCGACAATTTCATGTCAGGTTGACACAAGCTGAAGTCATCTGAGAGGAGAGAACCTCAATGAAGATACCTCTATCAGATTAGCCTGTAAGACCTTAATTAGTGATTGATGGGGGAATGCCCAGCCCGTTATGAGAAGTGCCATGCCTGGGCTTGTGTTCCTGGGTTCTATAAGAAAACAGGTTGAGCAAGCCATGGGAAGCAAGCCAGTAAGCAGCACCCACACCCTCTTCATCCATTCCTGCCTCCAGGTTCCAGCCCTGTTTGAGTTCCTGTCCTGACTTCCTTCTGTGATGAACAGGTATGGGTGTATAAGCCAAATAAACCCTTTCCTCCCCAACATGCCTTTTTGGTCATAGTATTTTATTATAGCAATAGAAACCCTAACTAAGACACCACGCCAGCTCCTTTCTGTTTCTGCTCACTCCTGGCAGCAGCTGTCCAAGAACAATTAGTGGGAATAGCTAAGTGTTGTAGGAAATATTAAAAAGGACCAGCAGGCTTCCTGTGCTACTGCTGGCAGCTCTCTGCCCTGGCATTGTCTGCTGCCTTCATGGCTAGCCCCATGCAATGGCTGCCTACTTCACAGTTAGATATCACAATACCCAGTAACCTGGTACAATCAAAACTCCTGATGCTTATAATTAACCAGTCAAGATTTATGTACTAATAAAGTCTCAATTCACATGATGCCCATACAATAATTTCAGAGCCAATTGATAGTGATAAAAGCTACTCACCTAGATTAGACAAGTTATCCCAATTATTCGATCCCTATACGATATTCATAACTACCTATGGCTATTTAAAACCACTCGGGATCAGGTTCTTCTTCCTGTCCTTCCATCTTACTCCTCCTTCTCTCCTCTGAGCTTCTCTCTGTCCCTGCAACTCTTCAAGATGCCTCCCTTTTCCCTGTCCAATCACAGGCCTCCTGCTGCACTAATATTTTAATGTAATTGAACAGGGAAAATCCTGCCCCAGCTAAGCAGTTTCTTTCCTTTTCCTAATTGGAAGCAAGGAAAGGCTTGGTGCCACAGGGCTCCCTGCACAGTGGATGTGTACCTCACACCCTTAAAGGAGATGGAGACTCATGGAAACTATCTGGTGCTGCCATCCTTCCTTTTCTCCCACGGAGGACTTTTGCTCTGGCTTGTTTCCCTCTCTGCAAAGTCCTCTAGGGCAGCTGGGTAGCTGGTCTCCAAAGAGGATCATCTCTTTGAAGCTGGATGCTGTGGACATCTTAGCTTGTGCAGGGCTGGGGCTTGTCATGGAGCTAGAGTTCTGACGATAGCCATCCTACTCTGGGTAAGAGAGGTTTCCTAAGATACACTTCGATTATTTTGTAGAGATTAATGTGATTTTTGACTCAACTTGAAATTCTCATTAAAATATAAACAGGGAGAATAAAGCTTTATAAGTATGGTAGAATTTCCACACCATTGACGTGGCTTTTACATTGATTGGACATGGAAGAAGAATAGGACATTAGTATATTTCTCTGACACCATTCCCAGTAAAAAGCTCTTCTGGTTAGGTGTTGGTTGATATTGCTGCATGCTAAGCTCATTGATTTCTAGGGTAAGCTACAAATAGCTTCACTCATCAAAAATACCCCCTCTCACTGGGCCCCATGACCAGAAGCAGCTTCAGTAGCCCCCTGTGTCTCCTGCAGTCATTGACTGTAGGGTCTTCTTGTATAAAAGTGAACATCTGTTTTATCTATATAAAGTCAAGCCATCTTCCTGTAAGCATAATCCTGATCTGGGCGGAGTCATATATGCAGGCTCCTTTCAGTGAATGGTGGAGTTGCTCAGAAGAGAGGCAGGCAAGTTTAGGGAGCACGGCAAGATGGTCCTCAAACCACTTTCATTGCATGGTTCACGTTGTTTAACAAACCTCAACGAGCCACCCAGGAGTAAAGCCCCATGGTTTATTCCCTCAGCTTCCCGGTGAGGAAAGCATCTTGTGTCAAGGATCAGATCAAAGCAGGGTGCACTGTTCCTGTTCTTCCTTTATCCAGATGTGGAGCACATTCCTAGCACATCTGGAGGTTTACACCTCAGCTCACATTACAGTTTCCCTGACACAGGGATACAAGTAGATGTTCAAAATGTCCCAAGGATGTGACCTAATAATGCCTCTATTAAGGTATCGTCCAAGTTTTGATGTTTAGCATCTGACAGTTTTCAGAATCCTTTGATTTTTCTTGTACAGCCTCTGTCAGTGCACATTCCTGACTTCCTGCTCCCTGGACTGCTTTCTAGTGTCTCTGGGAATCCTAAGACATAGATGGCACAGACAGCATCAGGATCAAATTGTGCTGGCTAGTTTTATGTCAACTCGACACAAGCTAGAGCTGTATGAAAGGAAGGAGCCTCCGTTGAGGAAATGCCTCTGTAAGTTCCAGCTGTAGGGCGTTTTCTATATTAGTGATTGATGGGCAAGGGACTATCCCTGGGCTTGTGGTTCTTGGTTCTGTAAGAAAGCAGGTTGAATAAGCCATAAGGAGCAAGCCAGTAAGCAGCACCCCTCCGTGGCCTGTGCATTAGGTCCATCCTTCCAGGTTCCAGCTCTGTCTTAATTCCTGTCCTGAATTCCTTCAGTGATAGACTACAATGTGGAAGTGTAAGCCAATGAACACTTTCCACCACAACTTCATGGTATGTTTCATCATATCAATAGTAACCATAACTAAGATAGAAGACTTTCCTGCTTTTGTTCAACTCTGTCTGGAGATCTTTAATTAAATCCTTTGCCACACATGATCTTAAAAGCTTCTGTAAGTTCTTGCCTCTGGCTGTTGGGTTGGTTGGACACAACATCACAACTGCCTGCTTTTCTGTCCCAAATCCCTTCAATGATTTATGGCCGCTGGCAGCTGGCTGGATTGTTTCCTGAATGTCCCAAGTCACTGCAGTGGGCTGCTATAGCAGGGAGTTTCCTGCCCACCATACTGAGAAGGCTCTGGGACCTGGGATGGTATACTAGATGGGGGATGGCTGTATATAGCCAACAAACCCTGCTGCACACAGTATGTATGTACCACATCTTTGGTGTGGAGGAATTCTAAGATAGAATAGAGCTCCCCCTACCTGTGGGCTACCAGAATAGAGCCTGGGAAAGTGATAACTTCCAGGGACAGCATACCCTCCCATTCCTGGCTAGCTGTCACCTGGTACTGGAGGGTCGTTATTTCTTCCCATTGCAGGAAAGCTACTGATACAAAGATACTGACCTGGGGGAGAAAAGATGATCCCTGAGCTGCAGGAAGATGTCCAGGGGAAAGTGGTAGTGGGTGGAGGTTATCCTGGGTACAGCATTCAGAATTCTGTCATCACCCCTTTGGCAGCATTACCCCTGAGCTACACTACATAAACCCCATAAACTCTGTAGACCACAAGAGATCCACCTCCCTCTGCCTCCTGAGTATTGGAATTAAAGGTGTGCACCACCACTGCCTGACTTAAATTTAGTTTTTTAGAGCTGCAAAATACATGTGCAGCAAGGGAAACACACACACATACAACAGAAAGAGGGAGAGAGCGAGAGTGAGAGCGAGAGCGAGAGAGAGAGAGAGAGAGAGAGAAGGTATTAATATTTAGATATTTTTCTTTACATTTCTGTCTTTCAAAAAGCATATACAAACATAAAATTTATTGCGGTAGCCATCTTTATGTATAAGGTTCCCTGGCGTCCATACAGCTGTGTTGCCACCACTACTACTTGCAGACATGTTTGTTATCTCAGAGATTCCCCAAGCAACACCTCTCTCCTCCAACTCCTCCAGCTCCTGATGACCTTGGCTTTGCTCTGTGAATCTGCCTATTCTAACAAATGTGTCCCTTTGAATCTGGTTTTCTCCCCCAGCATAATGTTTTCCAAGTTTATCCACACAGAAGCACATAACAGAGTTCAATTTCTTATATCAAAATAGTATTCTGTCACATATATTTTCTGTATTTGGCGTATCAATCCACGTGTTGCTGTTTTTGTCCCCCCCCCCCAATTTTGCTATTGTGAGTGGTGTTGCTGTGAACACTAGTCTTCAAAGTACCTAAGTTTCTACTTTGCATTCTTTGAGGTGCATGCTTAGGAAGGTAGACATTGCGTCTTACTGGAATTCTGGTTTGATTTGGAGAAAACACTTATTTTCCCAACTGCTTGTTCATTTTCCATTCCATTCAACAGTGTGAGAGGGGTTCCAGTTTCTCCCTCTTCCTGCCAACACTTGCTAATATCTCTTGATTTTAGGAGAATATTGTCTCAGTGGCCATGGACTGTTGTTCCACTGTGGCATTTGTTTGTATTTTGCTAGTAAGGTACAGCAGCTTCTCATGAGCTTATCGGGCAGTTGTATAAGCTGGTTTAGAATTCTATGTCTACTTATATCTTTTGTCCATTGTTTGAATTAATCTACACTATTTGTTAATTTTCAACCTCTTTAATGCTTTTTTATAATTTTCTGGATCTGAGAATATAAGTATATAGTTTTCTGTATAATCATTGAGATTACTTATGTAATCATTTGTCTCTTTCAATAAGACTGAACCTGTGTGAATCAGTAATGAAGACTATTGTCTTAGGGTTGCTAATGCTCTGATAAAACACCATGACTGATAACCACTTGGGGAGAAAAGGGTTTATTCATTTACACGTCCATGTATAGTTCATTATTGAAAGCTGTTAAGGCAGGAATGTAAACAGGGCAAGAACTTGAAGGCAGGAGCTGATGCAGAGGCCTTGAAAGAATGCTGATTACAGGCTTGCTTCTTATAGCTTGCTCAGACAGCTTTCTTATAGCACCTAGGACCACCAACCTAGGAGTAGAACCATTACAATGGGCTTGACACTCCAACACAATCACACACACCCAAAACCAACCAACTTCTCCCCAAACAAAAACAAAACCAAGAAGCCTCTAAAGGCTTGTCTACAGTCTAATCTTATGGAGGCATTATCTCAACTGTGGCTCCCTCACTCTGATGGCTCTAGTTTATGTCAAGTTAGCTAGCACAATTACTCCATACCCCATTTTCACATTCTGGATATACAGGAGTTTGACATCATTTTTATATGAATTTTTATATACATTTTATATAAAATTGACATCAAATTTATATTTGAATGGACGGAAAATGGAACCATGACTGTCTCATATAAACCCTGGTCTTTCATGCTTCTAGGTCTTTGCACATCCCTCTGTCAGAATCTTTCCTGTTCCTCCCATCTGCCTGATTTCCTGCTTACTCTTTAAACCTCAGCTTTCATCTTTTAAATAAAAAAATCAAGTTAGTTCACAAAGTAATGGGTTTTGCAATATCATTTTCATACACATGTGTTATTATACTCTGTTCTAATTCTAACCCCTTACCAATGACCCCCCTTTTTTGAATTTTTATTATTCTTATCTGAAGATTATGTATGTGTGTCTGCCTGTGCACATCTATGCTTATGCAGATCTGTGCAGAGGCCAGAAGAGAGCACCAGGTGTCTTGTCCTATCATTCTTTGCTCTCCCTTTGAGTCATGCTCTCTCTCTGACCCTGGAGCTAATGTTTCCTCCTAGGCCAGATGCCCACAAACCACAGTGATCACGCAGTCTCCAGCTGCTTTGGAGCTAAGGTTATAGGCAGGAGTGGGGTACCTGGCTTGTTAAGCAGCTGTTGAGATGGATCTGAACTTTCTTCCTTATGGCTATACAGCAAGGAACCTTAACTGCCTGCAGAACCCTCTCTTCAGTCCCTCCCTCTTGAATTTTAAAGCAGAGTTGGTACCTCTCTTTTCCTTCCACTACTTCCCTATTGTTTTACAAATGTTATTTATTCTCCGGTCTTCCATTCTGGGCTAAGTGGTTTTTTTCAATGCTGAGTGCATGTTGTATTGATGTTTAAAACATCTTGAATGTCCAGTGAATTAAATGTGCGAAATTGCTTCACTAATACCTGACCTGACTGTAAACACAAGCAAGTCCCAGTTCTCCCCTTAGTACCCAGAGCTCAGGAAATAAACACAGCAATGAACAACGTACCACTTTACAAGGCTTGTGGTCCGTATGGGCTCTTCTCTACTCTACTCTTTCTTGTTTTGGCTTTGCCACAGTCTTGGCAAAGGAGGTAGAATGGCCCCAAGTGATAGATGCCTAGGACCAAAGAAGGATGTGGCCAGCCTAAGGATATGCATGCAATAAAACATTTTCATTCTAGAAATCACAATTCACTGCTGATCTGTAAGCAACAGGCCTGCTAAGAAGCATGGTTCCCCCTTTAAGCAAGTGACCAGACCCAGAGACTTTGAAGTAATAAATTATTAAGTCAGAAATTCAAAGGAAAGCTCAAAGGCTTTGTCCAAATGGGATAATGTAGGCAAACCTCTGAAATAAGCAAACTGAGGTTTACCTAGAGAAAGAAACACAGCACAACATGGCAGCATGCTGAAGCTGCCTCCAGGAACCCTTCCTTTCCTGATAGCCTTGGCCCTCAAGTCCTCTAAAGGTTTAGAGACTTTTCAGCATGTTCTAGATTTATTCAGCGTATCAGTGAGATCATTTTCTCTATAAGATGTTCAATCTAGCCATGAAATTTTGATGGATTAAAGAGATTTCTTTTATAGTCTTGTGCATTTAAGTATTTGGCCTCCGTAGGTGGTGTTTGGGGGCAGCCCAAGAGGTGTGGCCTTCTAGGAGAATGTACGTCATTGGCCACAAGCTTTAACTTTGCTTCTCTCTGCTCAAGATGTGAGCTCTCAGCTTTCTGCTCCAGACTACTTACTGCCAAGTTTCTCCACAATGACAGAGTCTCATCTATAAATTTCCTTGATGTTTTATCGAACCAATAGAAAAGTAGCTAATATAGCCATATTACCAGATGATGATTTCTTACTGTTCTGTATGCTTAAAGAAACTGTCTATAACCACATAATTTGTCTCATGTCAGTGCTTTTAAAGTCAGCTCAAAATGTCCTGGGGTGTGCAGAGAGATGCATGCACATCATGCTCACTGTGAGTTCGGTTTTCACTTGTAGGTGACATAACACACTTCAGCGTATGGATCTGGCTTGTGTGCCATATAAACCTAAGTGCGAATCCTGGCTTAGCTAACAGTAAAGAGTTGTTGGTTGGTGAACAATTACTTTGCATCTCTGAGCATTCAATTTGTCTTTCTGTCAAATGGGGTTATGATAATATTCTTATAGGGTTCTGGTCGAATGAAGCCCTGTGCCTGACAGATAGTAAAGCAAGGTAATGTTGCTTTCTCATCTTTTGCCTAATATACCTTTGTGGGCATAATTTATTTCTCCCATCGTGCAATTGAGTGTAAGAAAGATTTNTTTTTTTTCCCCCTAAATACTGGTGAAGAAAGGATTTAAGCTCTTGAGTCTGTTGTATTAAATAATGGTCTTTTCTTGCCCCAGGTGAACCATAGTTGATGTATGGAAGACGCAGTACCACTGGCATAGGAGTTGGTGAGATCTTGTCTGATCAGCCACCCTAAGAATCATAGAGGGGAGCCACTGTTGCCAGTTGTCAAATAAGTCAGAGGCCCAAAGAGAACATGGTCCATGAGTGAAGGTAAATGTGTGCTCCACAGACGTCATTCCTCAAGCAAACAAGCTTTTCCTTTTTGTTGTTATCAAGACCAGAAAAAAAGAGCTGAGCTCCGGAGTGGGGATCCCCTCAGTTTTAAAAGGTATCATAGAGGTGTGTGTGTGTGTGTGTGTGTGTGTGTGTGTGTGTGTGTGTGAGAGAGAGAGAGAGAGAGAGAGAGAGAGAGAGAGAGAGAGAGAGGAGTCAAAGACAAAGAGAGCCTATATGATAATTGTATTTAATCTTCCTGAAGGCAAACTATTCACCCGGGAGAGGTTTCAGCAATCGCCCTTTCCCATGCATCTGCTGTCCCATTTTGTCAGCTTGCTTCTTCTCTTTCTTTTACATCTACAGAGAAGTACAGTCTGCCCTCTTACTAAAGTCCCAAGACAGAAGGGAGGGAGCAGTACAGAAAGGGAAGCTGTGAAGCTTGAGGGTGGAGGATGAGTCTATTCTGGGGTGGGTGGGTGGGGCTAAGTTGGGAGTTGAGAAGCAAAGCTTTGGAGTAGGTGTACTTTACAACGCTGGCTGGCTGGCTGGTGTGTTTACACTAAGGACACTTAGGGAGCTTTGTCACAACTCCAAGCCCTGAATCAAGGGTAAGTGCAGTAGGTGAAAGAAGTGTAGGTGTTGTGGTTTACACTGTTTCGCTTGAAGGCTCTTTTAGGCTTAGGTTGGTGAACTTCAGGGTGATCATTCAGGTGGCTCAAGGTCAAGATTGTGCTATATTATTTGTAGCTGGTCCTTGGGTCTCTAGGTTTATCTGTCTTCCTTGTTTGTGGCTGTGGGTATCACATTCTAAAGGAGTGAGCCCATCGTTCATACATTTGGGGTGAAACACACACTTCCTTGTCCAGCTGGTACTTCCCTTCAGCTGACTTCCTTCCTGTTGTCTATGCGGTTCCTGTGTTCCTCCACTCCCGGGATCTGTTTTGGACACAGGTCACCTCGAGAGTCTGTTCTATTATCTTAAAGTCACAGTTCATATTATATCTCTTGAAAGCTAACAAAAATCACCAATTGCTCTAGGGAAAGTCATGAGAGAAGCCAATATTTTTGAAGTTCAGAATACCATAATGACTACTTCAAAAGGCCAAACATGAGAAGATTGGGGGGATGGTTGTGCAGCCACAGGTCACTTGATTCTACCTAGGGGACAGCTAATTAGTCTTAAAAAGACTCATTTTTTTTTTTTAGATTTATTTATTTTATGTATATAAGTACACTGTTGCTGTCTTCAAACACAGCAGAAGAGGGCACCAGATCTCATTATATATGGTTGTGAGCCACTATGCAGTTACTGGGAATTGAACTCAGGACCTCTGGAAGAGCAGTCAGTGCTCTTAACCACTGAGCCATCTTTCCAGCTCCTCATTCTTACTTGTAAGACTATGAGAGGGCTCCTGGGAGAACTAAATGGGAAGATACATGTTTAATGCTAAACACAATGCCTGGGTTGGTAAGTTTGGTAGTTTGAAAAAGAATGGCTTCAATATTCAATAGTCTCATATACGACACATGCACATGCGCACACACATGTATATCATTCATAAATATATATATATATATATATATATATATATATATATATATATGTGTGTGTGTGTGTGTGTGTGTGTGTGTGTGTGTAATAATATTTGGTCACTGTTTAGTGGAATTCTTTGGTAGGATTGGGAGGCATGGTCTTGTTAAATGAAGTGTGGTGGTGGTGGGCTTTGAGGTTGAAAAAGCCCAAGCTAAGATCAGTGTCATTCTTCCCAGCCTGTGGTGCTGGATGTAGCTCTTGGCTACTACCCCAACACCATGGGCTCTAGGGATGCTCCCTGCCATGATGAATTAAACCTCTGAAACTGTAAACAAGTCCCTAATTAAATGCTTTCTATGATAAGAGTTGCCTTGGTCATGGTATCCCTTCACAGCTATTGAACAGTGACTAAGACAGTAAGTAGTAACTATATTATTACAACTCTTTCTTAGGATAGAGCACTATACATATTTGATAAGATGCTTTTGATAGATGAGATGCAACAGTAGCCATTGGTTCTTTGACTAGTTTTTCATGGACCTGGAAACATTAACCTTCTATCTCATAGAAAGGGCCTGGCCTTCCTGAAATGTCAGGGTTAGCAGAAGGAAGGCCTTTGCTATTGACACTGCCAAACTGTCCTATACCTGTGTGACAGAATTGTTGGGGAGAACAAAGATTCTTTTGATATCAAGGTAGAATCTAAACATACACCCAGTAGATTTTTTGGAGGGGTACATACTATAGTTTTACTGCAGGTTCATTTTGCTCCAAATCTCCCAGTTTTACACAGCTTTCAGATGGGCATATATATTTCCCATTAAACCTAAGATCAAGACACTTACCATAAAAAGAAGGAAAACAGTAGGCTTTAGTTTCGCATTATGCCATTTCTTATAATGTTAAGTAAACACTTAAATGAAAGAGGTATATATATATATATATATATATATATATATATATATATATATATCAACATATATATGAATATATATATATATATATATATATATATATATGAACATGATCTCTTCTCCAGTAAAGACATTTTCCACTTGTTTGAATTTTTGATATCTTGACTATGAGAGATCAGATTTCTCTCTCATGTCTATTGCAGTTTCCTAAATCTAAATGCCTTTAAAAATTTTTTTTATTAGATATTGTCTTTATTTACATTTCTAATATAATCCCCTTTCCTAGTTAGCCCTCCATAAGCCCCCTATCCCATACCCCTCTCCCTGTTTCTATGAGGATGTTCCCCTACCCACCCACCCACTCCCCTGTCCCAGCATTCCCCTTTACTGGGGCATCAAGTCTTCACAGGACCAAGGGCCTCTCCTCCCATTGATATCTGACAAGGCCATCCTCTGCTACATATGTGGCTGGATCCATGGCTCCCTACGTGTACTCTTTGGTTGGTGTTTTAGTCCATGGGAGCTCTGGGAGTCTGGTTGGTTCATATTGTTGTTCCTCCTATGGGGCTGCAAACCCCTTCAGCTCCTTCAGTCCTTTCTCTAGCTCCTCCATTGGGAACCCATGCTCAGTATAATGCTTGGCTGGGAGCATCCACTTCTGTATTTGTCAGGATCTGGCAGAGCCTTTCAGGAGACAGCTATATCAGGCTCCTGTCAGCAAACTCTTCTTGGCATCCACACTAGTGTCTGGGTTTAGTAACTGTATATGGGATGGATCCCCAGGTGGTGCAGTCTCTAGATGGCCTTTTCTTCAGTCTCTGCTTCATGCTTTGTCTCTGTATCTCTTCTTGTATTTTGTTCCCCCTTCTAACAAGGATCGAAGCATCCATACTTTGGTCTTCTTTCTTTTTGAGTTTCATGTGGTCTGTGAATTGTATCTTTGGTACTCTGAACTTTTGGGCTTATATCCACTTATCAGTGAGTGCATATCATGTGTGTTCTTTTGTGATTGGGTTACCTCAGTCAGGATAATATTCTCAAGTTCCATCTATTTGCCTAAGAATTTCATGAAGTCATTGTTTTAAATAGCTGAGTAGTACTCCATTGTGTAAATGTACCACATTCTCTGTATCCATCCTAAATGCCTCTTATATTTGGAATCCAATTTTTTATGTACAGCTGACATGTTTTCTGCTCTAACTTCATTTAGGTGTTTCCTTTCAGGTTTCCCCACTAAGTATATATTATTTCTTTTTAAATGCAATTTTTATTTTTACATTTTACAAAACTTACTGTGTCCTGCATATTTACAGAGGTTGTTACAGGGTGCAAGGGACTTGCAGGAGGGACAGAAGATGTTCTGGATCTGTGACTGGATGAAATACAGCTAAGATCAAGCAGCATCAGAGTTTCCTCCTAAGAGGAAGAGCTGCAGACAACAGAGAGAGACTGGGGTAGAGATCTCTCTACATGGAAGCTGCCCAGGTCACCACCCAGGCAGACCATGCTGCTGGCCAGTATGGTCAAGGGTAGCTGCCGGAGAAGCTCTTTCATGGTCAAGAGTCAGAGAGTATAGGTCTGGGCTCAACAAACAGAGCCTAGATAAGGCAGTGTGGAGAGAGGAGAGAAGGACAGGCTATGGAGACAGAAGTGTGACATGGGAGCCTGTAACTGGGACTGGAAGACACTCATCAAATCAGGCAGTCTCCCTCTCCTGCCTGTGCCTGGGTGAGCTTCATGGGGTTTGCAGTGAAACCTGCTGCCCCGACCTGATGGGTGCAAAAGGGCTAAACACGGGTATAGGCAAGTTCCCATGCCTTCTCAGAGTCAGAGAAATCCCAGGACGTTCCTGTGCACATAAGTGTAGTACAGGAATATCTCTTTCTGCACCAATTAAAAGATGGACACTAACTGACCAGATAAACACCAAGGCCACTAATGGTCCTGCCACTATGGAAGCCATGTGTGCATCTTACCATGCTCGTCATTATTGTAGCTCACGTGTTCACAACTGAGTCACACTGTTAATTTCCTCTCCACTGATGACCTTCCCTTTAACAGCCTGCACAGCACCTTCCAGTGGTGTAAAAGCTAGCCAGTAAGGAAGAAACTTCCTGGTCAGTGCTGGCTTGATTGCTCCAGGTCCTGTGTGGTGGTTTGAATTGGAATGACCCCTAAAGGCTCCCATATTTGAATGCTTGGTCATTAGGGAGTAGCAATACTTTACAGGGACTAGGAGGTGTGTCTTTATTGGAACAGGCATGGCCTCACTGGAGGAAGTGTGTTACTGGTAGTGGGCTTTGGGTTTTCAAATGTTCAAGTGTCTCTGTCTTCCTGCTGCCTGCTGGTCTGGATGCTGAAGTCTCAGCTACCTCTCCAGCACCGTGTCAGCCTGCGTGTCACCGTGCTTCCCACCATGATGATAAGGAAGTAGACCTCTGAAACTCTAAGGCAGCCCCAATGAAATGTTTTCCTTATAAGAGTTTTTGTGGTCATAGTATTTCATCACAGCAATAGTAACCATGACTAAGATTTCCTATGACCGAAGTGTGTGGTATCTTCAGCAGTACTTATCATTCAGTTCTGGTGGGCAACTAGTTGCAATGTCAGTATCCTGTACTGCTTTGAGCATCTTTGGGATACCTGTGACCAAACCCTGAAGGGAAGCACTTCAGGGTTTTATTTGGCATTGGGATTTTTATTTGGCAATTTAATGCTTCTGTGATGAGCATTAAATACAATTTTATGTGAAAAGGATTATAACATATAAAACAATAAATCCCTATATTGCTGTTTCTAACATCTTTAGATCTAGTTACCCCTTTTCTTATTCCCTTCTGAAGTTCCCTCCAAGGCCCCTCCCCACTTTAACGTCCCTCCCTGTTATTCTCTCTTTCTCCTTCATATTCTCTATGTTCTACCGGCCACTCTCAGGCGCTTAAGATCTTTCCTCTCACCACCAACAGCCGATTTCTAGTTTCCGGGATTCTACAGGTACTCCAGTGAAACGCAGAAATCTAAGGATTTGATGCTAGGAACAACGTGTAAGTGAGAGTGTGATATTTATGTGGGTTACTACACTCAGTGTAACGTTTTCCAGTTCCTTCCTCTTATATGAAAATCTCAGAATTTCATTTTTCTTTACAGTGGAACCACTTTCTGATTGGACTTAAGGCCTGTTTCACACGAGGAAGCAACACACTCAATATTGTAAATATGGCTAAGAATCCACGACCAGAAAGTACCCAGGCCCTCAGAGTGAGAGTGTACAACAATTATTTTGCTAAATGAATATCGTACCTAACTGCCTTCTAAATTCATATTTCTATATCCATAGATTTGTGGAGCTTCAGACTCCACCAGAGAAGTTTCATTGTATGCAGATCGTAATTCTTAAATAACTAACAAAATATTTTTTTCCAATGCTAAATTATATAATTATTTATTAGGCATATGTGGATGGCAGTTATGTAGAAACTTACAACTGGTCAAAATGCAGAGAATTAGTATTGTGGGGTTCTCAGCTATGTACAGGACATCTGTATCATATGGCCTTCTCCAGAAGCTCAGGAGATCATCTTGGAAGAGGAGGTGGAAAGGTCATAACAGTTACAGGAACAATGTAGGTGAAGCATTGTTGTCTGAGCGTGATAGGGTCACTGTGTAGCAGCTATGGTTGTCTGTATACAGGAATAAATCAGCCAACGTACTGGCATGGAGGGGAGGGGCTTATAAGTTCTCATCACTGGCTGAGTAGCAGTTGATAGTTAATGGCTAGTTTTCTTTAAGGATGTAATTCCTGGTGGATTGACAAAACTCTAGTGAATGACCACATGCCCGTGAGTATATGGGCAGCACAGTTTGGACTCAGTGGGTTACTAAAAATAAAAACAAAAAAACAAAATTAGGAAGGGTTGTGTGATGAATGGTAAATCATGGAGGAGTTAGAGAAGGAAGTGAGGGGGAATATGATTAAATTATCAAAAATAATATATAACATTCTTAATAAAATAATATTAATTTAATTGGTATTATTTAATTATAGTTAACATCAGATTATTTATTATAATCATTATTTCATTTAATATCAAATAATAATGACAATTTTCCATATTTGTATTATAATTCTTCCTTGGCTTTTTAGTTCTTTTTAATGTTTTTGTCCATATTAAAAACATGAAAAAATTAACATTTGTGCTTTCTTCTTTTTTCTGATTTTCTGATAGCAAATCTCACAGGCAGGGATGCTCTCTCCTATTCCTGACACACTTGGTTTCCTGTTCCTGTGCAGGCTCTCTCAATTAATAATAAAAAAAAATAACAACCACACACCTTCCCCAACAAAGACATAAAAAATGAGTTAAAGAGTGGAAATCAATCTTCTAAGAAAATGGAAGCTATAAACAAGCTGGTGTAGCTCTTCCTTTATCTAACAAAGTATACTTCAAGACAAAACTACTTAAAGGAGATAAAGAAGACTACAATATATTAATAAAGGCAACAATTCAACAAGAAGATATGATGATTAAATATACTTGCTCCAGAGGTTGGGCTTTCAATATTGGAAGCAGCCACTCAAAAGTAGGAAACGTCAGATAGGTTCCAAGACAGTAATAGGGAATGGCTTCAGCTCCTCATTCTTCTCCTTTAACACATACCTTTTTTTTTGTTTTGTTTTTTGATATTTTCTTTATTTACATTTCAAATGTTTTCCCCTTTCTAGGTCTAACACATGCTTTTTAATTGATGAGTTTTTTTGTTTGACAACTTTCTCTCTCTCTCTCTCTCTCTCTATATATATATATATATATATATATATATATATACACACACACACACACACACAGACACACACAGACACACACAGATACACAGACACAGTTATTTATCCTCATCCTCCTACCTTCTTTTTTTTTTTTTTTTTTTTTTTTTTTTTTTTTTTTTTTTTTTTTTTTTTTTTTTTTTTTTTTTTTTTTTTTTTTTTTTTTTTTTTTTTGAGACAAGGTTTCTCTGTGTAGCTCTGCCTGTCCTGGAACTTACTTTGTAGAGCAGGCTGGCCTCGAACACAGAAATCCACCTGCCTCTGCCCCCAAGGGCTGGGATTAAAGGCGTGCCCCACACCACCACCCAGCCTCCTGCCTTCTTTTATTCCTTCCCATCCCTGTCACCTCTTCCTCATCCTTGTGTTGCCTTTCCCAGGTTCATGACTTTACTATTTGCTCTGTAACTCAGGTTACCTAGGGCTCTCTGTACGAACCCTGGATTGGAAGCACTCTCTGGATCCTGGTAGGATTGTTGATGGATACACAAATGCAAGCCATGAGTTCTTAGCTTCCTGAATCCAACAGTAGAAATAGTTTGGCAGTGAGGTGTAAGGCTCCCTAAGTTCTCCCTTTAACCAAGCCAGATTGTTGGCAGGCCCATTCTTTTGCAGCCAGGTAGGCATTTATAGCTTCCGCGAATTCATGAGTGCAATGGCTGTGTCTTGCACAGATAAGATTTGCAGGTCTTCTTACTCTATTCCAGTTTTTACATTCTTTCTGCCCCTCTTCTGCAATGTTCCTACCACCTTAGAGGGGATGGTATAGATGTCTCGCTTAGAGATGCATCACTCTCATCATTAGAGAGATCTTCCAACAAAAATCAACCAAGAAAGAGCTATGCTATAGGACAGAGCGATTAGATTCAGCAGATATCTATAGAGTGTACCCTCCAGTAGATAACAGACACATAGCCTTCTCAGTGGCTGGTCCATGGAGTGTTCCCTAAAACTGGTCATGTAATAGACAACAAAACATGCCCCAAGAAACACAAAAACATAAAACAAATGAAAAATAAAATCCACATAATCCTGAAACATGTGGAATAAACTAGAGGTCAACAGCAAGAGAAGCCACACAAGATACACTAACACCTGTGGATTGTACAGAAGATGTGAAAATGACCCCACAAGCCATCAGAGCTTCTGCTACAAGCTTAAGATTGCTACAACAGGAAATTTATAACATAAAGTACTTACATTAAAAATCCAGAAAGATCTCAAATAAATAACCCAACGATTCACCCTAAGGTTATAGAAAAACAAGAAACCAAATGCAAATGCAGCAGAGAGCAGGAAGTAATACAGAAATAATACAGATTAGGGCAGAAATCAATAAAATGTAGGCTAAAAGGATAAATAACTATTACCAAACAATGAGTTGGTTCTTTGTACAGATAAATAAGGCTGATAAGGCCTTAGCAAAACTAAATGAGAAATTCTAAATTAACAAAATTACAGGTGGAAATAAAGTTGTTATGAGATACCAACTTTATTTATTTATTTTTCCCTAAGACAGGGTTTCTCTGTATATTTCCGGCTGTACTGGAACTGACTTTGTAGACCAAGCTAGCCTCGAACTCAGAAATCCGCCTGCCTCTGCTTCCCAAGTGCTGGGATTAAAGGCATGTGTCACCACCACCCAGTGAGATACCAACTTTAAATACTTATAGTCCAAGAGTCTGGAAATGGATCAATCTCTAAATGCATACGAACTGACAAATTTAATCAAGAAGAATTAATTTTGATAGGTCAATGAAATTAAAGCCATTATTAAGTCTCCTCATAAAAGAAAGATGTAGTCTCTGCTAAATCTCACCAGACTTTCAAGACCTATTGCTGGTGTTTCTTAAATGCCTCTACAGAATAGAACAAGAAGGAAGAATGCCCAACTCATTGCCTTTATATCAAAGCAGGGTAAGGACAAAACAATGACAAATTATTAACCAGTTTCCCCATGAATGTTGGCTCAAGAATTTTCAACAAAATGCTTGCAAGTTGAGGTCAGGAACATATATCAAGATTATATAATCAAGATTATATAACATGGTTGAGTTGGTTTCATCCCAGAGATGCAAGGTTGGTTCAATATAATATAACATAAAAGTAGATGCCAGGATAGGCATCACATGATTGTTTCAAGAGATGCAGAAAAAACATTTGATGAAATTTAGCAAGCCTTTATAATAACAAGTCCTTAAGAAAACAAGGATAAAAGAAAGGTATCTCAAAATAACAAATGCTACATGTGACAGATTTACACCCAATGTTACAGTTTGCTGGAAACAGAACCTCCTATAAAGGCCTGAATGAGTGCTTGTGCGCATACGCTTTCCACTCTTAATCACACTCCATAGCGAGAGCAGCCAGACAGAAAGCAAGGAAAGGGAGGCTAAGAGGTTCTGAAGAATATGCACCAGTTGCAAGTTGAGGTCAGGAACATATTATCAAGATTATATAACATGGTTGAGTTGGTTTCATCCCAGAGATGCAAGGCTGGTTCAATAAAATATAACATAAAAGTAGATGCCAGGATAGACATCACATGATGGAATTCCCAACTCATTGCCATTATATCAAAGCAGGGTAATGACAAATGATCCTAAATACTTAAAAAAGAGCCTGAACCCTCTACCAGAGTGGTAGATCTGATGAACAGTTTTGGTAATTTGGAAGGGTATAAAATCAACATAGAAAATGAGCAACTTTCCCATATAATAATGAAAATCTTGTCAAGGAAGTAGGAAAAACATTCCTCTTATCAGAGCTTTAAAAAGGCTAGGAATACGCATAACCAAGGAGATGAAAACAACCTACCAAGTCCACCTGACAGCACTGAGGAAAGCAGGGTGTGGTGGTGCACACCTTAGATCCCAGCCCTGGGGAGGCAGAGGCAAGCAAGTTTGTGAGGTTGAAGCAGACCAGGGGTATACTGAAAAACCCCTGTCTCCAAACACAGACAAAACAAAACAAAACAAAACAAAACAAAACAAAACAAGACACTGAAGGAAGAAATTTAAGAAAACAGTAGAAAGTAAAAAGGCTTTCCTATTCATGACTCACCAGAATCAATATTGTGAAAATGGCTGTACTATCCAAAGGTGGGTTATGGATTCAACATAATAAGCATAAAAATTCCAATGTTAATCTTCACAGACTAGGAAAATAAAAACGACTTAAAAGTGGACAAGGAAACACAAAAATTTCAAATAGCCAAGTAGTTGTCAGCAGACAGAACAGTGTTGGAGGCCCCGAAGTACCTTGCTTCAAATTATATACCATAGTGATAAAGACAGTATGGCAGTAGTGCTGAAAGAGACATGTAGATCAGTGGAATAGAACAGAGAACACAGCTCTGTCACAAACAGCACATCTATGTCACCCTTCCCAACAGTTAGGGAACATCATGGAAGAGGTGATGTAAAGAGCGTAAGAAGCAGAAGTTGGGTAGAAGTGTTGAGGAATAGTGTGTTTTAGACATGATATGTCCATAGCATACATGAACTCACTGCACAAGGTTGGGCCCATCATCATTTCATCATGTATGTGTCAGGGATCACCAGGCCCTCCCCCTCACTGGGGGACAGTCCACAGTTAATGGATGCTGGGCAGAGGATGTGATTTTTTTACTGGTGTATACACTGATAAAGTACCCATGTTTTAGTAAACAATATCTCCCATTCATGATCATGTAAGCGATCATAGTTTAAACTCGATGGTGGTGGTGGTGGGGAGAAAGACAGCTACGTAGGAAAAGGCAGGCAGCAGGAGAGCTGGGGGAAATGAGAGAGGCAGCAAGGTAGGAAAACTGAGTATACACAGCCATGACTGTCAAAGAACAGAAAGAAAAAAAAATCACACCGCTCACTAATAAACCCCCTCTAATGTTTGACAAATGTGTCAAAAGCATACACCAGACAAAAGACAGGTTTTCAATAAATGGTGCTGGAAAACCCTGGTATCCACATGTAGAAGAATGAGATTAGATACACATTTCTCACTTTACACAGAAAAATCAATTCAACATGGATCAAAGACCTTAATATAAAACCCCAAGTGTAGCCGTTCAAGGAAAGCCCTTGAAGATACAGGCACAGGTAAGGACTTTCTAAAGAGTACAGGAAAGAGCCCAAGGGTTTACAAACAGGATTACATAAAATTAAAAAGCCCTGCTCAGCGAAGCCATCTATTACAAGAAGTAGCAAACTAGACTACATAATGGAAAGAAATTTTGCTGGAGGTTTAATATTCAGGATACATAAAGACCTGCAAAAATTAAACACTTAAAAGCAAATCTTTTAATCAATAAATGGGTCAATGAACCAAACAGAATTCTCAAGAGAAAAAAAAACCCACAAATAGAAAATAAATATTTTAAGTGTTCAAGATCCTTAGACATCAGCCAAAATATTAAATCTGCTTTGAGATTCTATTATAGCTTTCATTATGATGCACATCAAGAAAACAAATGACATAAAAAGCCGGTAAGGATGTGGGAAAGAGGAATCTTTATTCATTGTTGATGCCAATAAAAACTGGTGCTACCACTGTGGAAATCAATAGGACTTGGGCTATATCTCAGAGGCAGAGTGCTGGCCAAGTGCTTGCTTAGGTCCAATATCTGTATCACAAAACAAACACACTTTAGTGCCCCTTGCATTGGTGAATGGTCATGAGTTATCTGAGCTCACTAGGGAGCTGGTTCTAGAAGTAGGATGTTATAGACACTCCTAACTCCTGTTTCATACTCAAGCATATTTGTCACAAAAAAAGTCCTTCAAGGCCCCATACCTGAGGCTGACTTTGTTCTCCTAACTTTGTGGCAGGAATGTCAGATAATAAAGCAAGGGTTAAAACATCATGCCCTTGCGAACAGCTAGAACATAAAGCATTTCTAAAAGAGGTCAAACTATTTCCCACAGAGAATAAAGTACTGTTTATCTCATGCTGTAAAAGCGTCTATGTATGCTGTGAAAGAAGGTGAAGTCAGCAATGGGAGGTTCATCCACAGAGAGCCCAACTGGGAGCCCAGCTACCTTCTCCAGCCTCCCCTGGTGGTTTCTGTTGGGTGTTGAGAGTACCAGTCTGATGATGAACACACAGCTGCTGTCATTTATCCTTTCATTTTTGAAAGCCCCACCTGAGGGAATATTCTGTTCTGCTTGGGACCGGAGATGGAAAGTTCTAGCTGATTGCTTTTGGAGGCCTCCTCTGTCTATTTCTGTTGAATGTTTTAAGTTCCCAACCTGACCATGTTGTGCTTTGTATCCATTTAGTTACCTGCCACTTGCTGCTTATTATTTTTCTTTTGTTTGTTATATACTTGATAAAGACATCTATTCAAAACCAAAAGCATAACTATCATAGATTGTTATCTGGACTGTACAGAAAACAAGGAGATGATCAAATAAAAATAATAAAAACACAGGTGACCTTAACAGAAATGTCCAACAGTTGGGTTATGGAACCTGAAGAGACTACCTCCAGTAGCCAGATATGACCCCAGTGGTTGGACTGGGACACCAACCCACCTAGAAAACATTAGATGCAAAACTGGTCCTGTCTAAAAGAAATACAGGGACAAAGATGGAACAGAGACTGAAGGAATGGTCAGCCATGGCTGGATCATTTTGAGACCCATCCTATGGGTAGGCACTAATCTCCCACATTATTAATGATGCCATGTGTACTTGCAGACATAAGCCTAGCATAGTTGGCCTCTGAGAGGCTTTATTTAGCAGCTGACTGAAACAGATGCAGAAATCCACAGTCAAACATTGGACAGAGATTGGGGACCCCTATGGAAGAGTTAGGGGAAGGATTGAAGGCACTAAAGGAAATGGCAACCCCACAGAAAGACAAACGGTGACAAGTAACCTGGATTCCTGAGAGTTCCCAGGAACTGAGACACCAACCAAAGAGCATACATGGGCTGGTCTGATGCCCCTGACTCATATGTAGCAGAGGGCTGCCTTGCCTCGCCTCAGTGGGAGAGGATGTGCTTAATCCTGCAGAGACTTGATGCACTATGGTCAGGAGATATGGAGGGATGCCCTCTCAGAGATAAAGGAGAAGGGGGGATGAGGAACTCTTTGATGGGGGACAGGGGAGCAACATTTGGGGGTGTAAATAAACAAATTAGTAATTAATTAAAAAATAAAAACACTGTATGACTCAGCCTTACAGCTTCAGAGTATTTACATAGGGTTCTCAGTCCTACCTCAGAGATTCTTACACATCCATGTTTATCCAAGGACTCTTCTCAATAGCTAAGACATAGAACCAGTCTAATTTCTATAAGTAAGTGGAAGGATAATGAACATGTGCTACAATACACACTATGGGCTTTTATTCAATCATAAAGGAAACCTTTATGAGACTTGCCAAAACAGATGTATGGAACTGGCAGTGATTATTATAATAAGCAAAAGAACTCAGAGCAACCGTTACTGCAAGTTTTCTCTCATGTGCAGATGATGGATTTTAGTTTTTACTTATGTGTACATATGTCTGTGTGTATTGGGGGTTATGTGAGTCCTGAAACTAGAAAGAAGACGGTGAGCAGCTGGGAAGAGGTCTTGGTGGGGAAGAGGGCAGCGGAACGCACGTGGCACACAGGTAGAATGTGTACAGGGAAGTTTTACTCACTAGATGTCATTGTCCTCTAGGAGGCTTACTGCCGAATAAGCTCACTCTTCCTACTTCTTTCTGAACTCTGGCTGGCTGATTCAACTCAGTTGTTCTGGCTCAAATTTCTCTCTAAGCTGACTGATCCAAACTGGCTTCTCTCATCTCTCTCACTGAGCTGCTCTGCTTAGTCTCAAACTAACTGGGAATTTGTTCCAATATTCTTCTTTTTCCTCTGGCTTCAGCTGCCTCTGCTCGTCTGCACTGAGATATGTGAACTCACACACACCTCAGGTCCCCTGTACTGCACTCACTGCACTGATTCCCAACTGACTGAATGTCTTCTTGCACTGTGCTTAAACAGCTTCTATTTCCTGTGCTGTTGGGTGCATCCTATCTCCATTCTGTCAAATCTTTCTCCGATTCATCACTTTGTCTGCCCCTCAATTTGACGTCACTTTCAAACATGGCAGCTTCCTCCTACAAACTTTACTTTCATTGTTTGGGATTAAAGGTGAGTACTAAGGGCATGTGTGTACTTCAGCCAGAGGGTTTAAGTTGTGTCACTGCAGCCTGTTCACACAGAGATCAGTCTTTGGATGTGATCCCTTGCCAGAACAGTCATATGCTAGATTAAGTTCTTCTACTGAATGGGATCAATTGGAGGGGGAAGGGGGTATGTAGGAAGGAGCAGGGCTAAGAGCAGGGAAGGAGGCAGTGAAGAATCAACAAAAGCAGTGTATGGATGAAAATGGCACAATTAAACCTATTATTTGTATGTGAATTAAACAATACTAATGAAAATGTAAAATAATTTTCAAAAAGTGTACTGTAGTTTTAAGTGCATTATTTATAAAACTTAAGGATTATTCAATTGAAAGAGTCAATAATGGTTCAATATTTTTCTAATCACAAACATTTAGACCACTGACAGTTGTATAGGAAAAATTATAATGAATATATTATAATGAACATATTACATGGATTTACACATCTTTCACATGGATTTACACATCTTGCACATGTATTTCTACCATGTGAATTCATTCTTTGCAAAGTACATTTTATATTGGAATTATTGATGGAAAAGATGGGAACACATATATAAACCAATATTTTTTGAAGCTTCAATCATGAAAATTTCTGCAATGGTAATGGTCTTTCAGATTTAGGGGTAAAGAGAACTTGAATTATACTGTAAACCTGACATCTTGCTCTGCTAGATAGAACTAAGTTCAGCTTCTACAAAATATCTCAGAGACATCCAACATTTCCTTCAGACTGAGTCTCTCCAATGCATACAAACAGGGTTTGTTTATATAGCTGTGCTAGACTGAAACTGGCAGAGCCCTCTAAAACGAGTGGGGATGCCCTGAGTGGCAGGTGTCTCAACTTTCCTGCCTTAGACTTGTAGTTCACATGGTTGCATTAGCTTCTGGAGAGCTCTGCACCTGCCCATGTGCTTGGGTTGGCTCCCTGCCAGACTGGGAGGCACACCTGGCATCTGGGACAGCTGACCAGAAACAGCTTCTTTAGGGTCACCTTTGGAATCCCTGGAACTGTTCTTCACTTCTGTGACAAAATAGAATGTTGCTGTGATGAAAGAAGAGTCAGAGGCCATGCAGAGGGCGCGTATCTGGGAGATAGCTGTTCTTATTCATCTTATTCCCCAACTATGCGCATGGACACACGTGCGCACACTTCAGAGGCATAAGCAGCCTTTTAGAAAAGAAGCAAGTGCTCATTGTTTTACTGGAAGTTGATTAGCATCCTCCTTGGGGGCAGGGCACAAGGTTTCCACCAAGTTGGCTTTACTCTAAGTACTAGAGGTATCAAGAAATAGCATGAAAAGCTGGCTATAAATTTGAGTTTTATTGAAAGGTACCCTCACAATGCACAAGGATTAAAAGAGCTCAGTACCTGTGAGTAACATTTCTGCCCCTTAGAAACCTGACTGCCAAAAGGGAGAAGTCTTGAGTGTCGGAGACTGTCACGTTCACTCCCCTTACTGAATTCACACTGCATTTGGGCAGACAGGTGGTGTGTCTGGGGAACATGTATAATTAATCCCGTTTCTCTTTTGTCACTCTATTCTCAATCTTCCCGACTTTCTCTATTCAATGAACCTACAGGATTTAGGTGACAACCTGGGCACACCTGTCTGTGGAAAAAATGACACCACATCTCCTAGTGGAAAAATGACACCACATCTCCTAGTGGAAAAATGACACCACATCTCCTAGTGGAAAAATGACACCACATCTCCTAGTGCTTCTCATCACAGATTGCCCATAGCTCCCCTCCCCCACCCCCCCCCAAGGGTAACTGAGATGACTCAGAAGCCAGAAAGCTGTCAAGCATTTGCTTACTTATCAAAGCACAGCTCAATGGGACAGGGTTTTACATGGCCAAGTATCTGTGCAAATTGCAGAAAATAGAAGTTTTCAGGTGGAATCTGATTGCCAGAGCCATTTTGCAACAGTCAGGTTAAGGAATTCCAGGATAGGAACATTTTTTTTAAAAAAAAATTTTAATTTAAAATAGAATTTGTAGATCAAAAAGAAAAAGGTGCTCCCATTCTGTTTCCTGGTCTTGTCACTTTCCTGATGCAGACTGTCAATCTTGGCACTCAGTAAGCTGCACATAACCACCACAGAGCAATGACCACAGAGAAAGAGCCTAGCACTGTGCTGGTCTGTGCTGGTCATGGTCATGTGAAGGATGCAGTCATCATTGTCGGCCTGCCTCCATTAGTTCATTGGCAGAAACATCCTGCCAGCTGGGTTACTTCTCATGAATTACAGGGCCAACTTTTTGGGGGGAGCTGAGGCAATGAAAGGAGAAATAGAACACAGTATATTATCTTTCCTTTGCATCTTTCTCAATACCCAAAGCTCTAATAGTTGCCATTGCCTACTAGCCTTCCCCGTTGAGACTGGGTGCATCTGTGCCATTGTAACAGATGAGCTAAATCTTCAAAGGGTTCCTATGCTAAGAAGTAAATCCAGACGATCACTGTAGTTCTAAAGTGCTTTGTATCTCCTTCTCCATTGCCCACTTCTCCCACGATGCACTAAACCAGCATCTCTGGTCAATATGGAACATGCACTTGGGTCTAGGAGAAATGTTTTTGAAATTAACAAGGCGTTGTCATATCTTAAGAGTCGCTTTCATGTAAAGTATTATGACACAAAAGTAAATGGACCCCTGCCGCTCTGTAGGCGGGGAGCATGCATGGAGAGTAAAGGACTTGGATGGATACTGGCTCACCTGCTTCTGGTTGATTTGTGATTGCTCAGTGTATGATCTTAGAACAGGATGGGATCTGACCTGTGTCAGTGCCACCATTCATAAGATGGGACAAACACGTCTTCCATTTACCCAGACACAGCATGGCTATGAAGATAAATTTGCCCTTGTTAATGTTTTTACTACCTGACAAAGAACAGCTGTATACATCACTGGTTTCACATTTCAGCTCTCCTTCTCTTTGGATTTCATTTTGACGATGACAAAGCAAACAGCGTAGGCTAGGAACCTTGACTACATAATGAAAACACTTCCATTTGTTTGCTTTCTACAGACCAAATAAAGCTAGAAAGCAGAGGCTAGCAGTTCACTCATGCTGCAAACTTCTGGACGGCTGCCTAGATTAAAAACAACAGTAACAACAAACAGAAAGGGCACGGTCCTCCCCTGCTATAGAAATTTGTTTTATGGGCTCCAATAAATTCTTGGCAAACAAAAAGGGCAAAGCAAACTGCAGCCTTGGTTTGGCTGTAGCCAAAGGGTATCCATTTATGGGGACGATAGACAGTTTTCCTCAAAAGAGGGGTGCCAAGTCTTGGGTGGACTCTGTCTGGTGGGGAGGACAGAGCTAAGGAGCCACTGACATCGGCATCTCTGTAGGGCTTCTATCTCAGGCTCTGTTAATCCCCCTCTTTTTAGAGCAGAGGGGAAAACCAAGGGCAAAGCTTCAAATCGTCCCAGACGTGCAAGTTGTCAGGTGGGCAAGTCAGCAGCCCAAAGTGCAGGGTTGCAGTGAAGCAAGGGCTGGCCTCCCTGAGGGGGTCTTTTTCCTTCCACACATTTTGAGAGACATTTATAAATTAGGCTATGGGAGCGCTATAGCCAGGCACTCTTCTTGACCCTTATTTTCTATTGAAAAAGAAGAAAGGTGTTCCCATGTTTTAAATCAAGAGATAAATGGTACCAGAGACTCCAGCTTCTGTGTTTTCTTTTTTAATTGAAGTGATGTCCACCATTGCCCCGATGTGAGTTTATGGCCACCCTGCCACCCCTCAGTAGATGCAGACCTTCCTGAAAGGCACCTTGCAGGCTGCTGAAAGGACTCGTAGCTTGGCTAAAGGATACTGAGAAAGGAAAGACGGGAGGGGAATGGAGGAGAGATGATGTGATTTATATGACCAATCACAGGGTGGACAGCTTCACCATGCAGCTTCTGGGAGTGTCAATAGGCCTCTCACGGCAGTCCCAGAACCCTTAGTTTAAGCAGGACTCATGAAATGAGAGCCTTGCTTATCACTCGCTACATTATTCCCCTGAGGCAGCATCTGTCACTAAATCTGGAATGAAGCTGCCAACCAGAAAACCCAAGTGTGTTCCTTATGTCTCAGAACTTCTGTACAGCACTGGGTTACTGGCATATATATATATATATATATATATATATATATATATATATATATATGTCTCCACATCTAGCTTTTATGTGGTTGCTGAGGCTTTGAACATGCATAACCCTCTTACTCTATGAGCCATCTCCTTAGCCCTGTAGTTGTTATTTCTAAGAAGTTAATTCTGAACTCACAACTTATTCATGATATGATGAAGCAAACCGATAAATTGTCTTTTCAAAACAACAACAACAACAACAACAACAACAACACATATCCCTTCAATACCTCTTTCAAATTCTCATAATGCTACCCACAATTTCCCTCCCAGGTCTCCAGATCTCAGCACAACTGATGCCATAATGGAAGTACCATTCAGGCCTTGGAAGTCAGCATGTAGATAGCACCAGCTGTCAAAGCTACTACAAAGACCTCATTCATCAAAGATCATAGTTTGGGAAACTTGCTTAATGTATTAACTTTGCTTTTTGACTTTTGTAGTTCTGCTTCTGGCTAACTGTCTTTCCAAACTGAGGTGTGTCAGGATGTGGTTTTTGTTCTTAAAAGCTCAGTTTAAGAAAGACCTGGGACTGTACTGGGCTTCGAACACTGAGTGTAGTCACTAGCTGCTAATAAAGACTTTCTATTGGCTTGAACCCATGCCTGAGTAATCTTCTCTGGTGGATGCCCCACAATCTTGGCTTCTTCTCCCTCTCCTCCATTTATTTATTTATTTATTTATCTATCTATTTATTTATTTATTATTTAATTTATTCACTTTACAACCCCAGATCCTGCCTCCCTCTCCTCTCATCCCTCCCTCTCACAAGTCCTCTCCAGTTCTTCTCTTTTCCCCTGGGTATCACCCAACCCTGACTCATGAAGTCTCTGCTGGACCAGGTACATCATCTCCAGCTGAAGCCAGAACAAGGCAGCCCAGTTAGAGGAATGGGATCCATAGCAGCCTTAGGGACAGCCCCCCATTCCAGTTGTTAGGGGACCCACATGAAGACCAAGCTGCACTTCTACATATATATGGGGGCACCTAGATCCAGCTGATGCTCACTCCTTGATTGGCAGTCAATGTTGGCTTTTTTATGCATGTGAGTCCAGGAGTGGGGACAATGTTATAGTTGAAACTGTCCTGGCCATCACACGAGAGACACTCAGCATAAAGAAAAAACAGACCAAAGGCCTCTGAGGTTCTTATCATGGTATAGCCCAACCTACCTGCCATGTCATCTACAGGAAGGTATTGATGTTTTCACTACCGTCTCCATAAACTAATAACTAACACTTCCTGAGCACCTAGCACCCCATATGACGCATGTCTAGTTCCTCACAGAAAGCATTCCCCACCCGACCCTCATATAGCTGATGGGCTCCTCTCTCTTGATAGCATTCCTGCTTTCCCAGAGGATGGATGGGACTCTATTGATTGGGGTAGAAGAGAAAGTGCTGGAAATCCTGCATAGTTCTAGGAGTTTAGAGCCTCAGTCCTGCCTTGTAGTATTCTAGGTCAGCTCTGGGCAAAGCGGCACTGTGGCCTTGAGGGCTTATCCTCTGTACCTCTTTATTCCCAATAGGGAAGCTGGGAACAGAGGAGCAGGATTGATGACGGTGTAATGGGACCCAGGCCCCTACCAGAACCCTGAACTACAGGGCAGCTGTGCACGGTACAGAGGGGAGTTTTAGCGGAGCTGTGTACAGATCATCAGGAGGCCTTGCTGCGCAGACAGCTGTGCTTTGGTTCTCTGGTATGTGTTCATAAGGATTCCTTTTGATATGAGTCTATGTTTTTTTTTCTTTTTCAAATCTATTTTTATCACACTTTCTTCTTGGGAAATCATAGACTGACCCCGAGTAAAAACTGGGAGTCTCCCTAAACTTAAGCTTCTTCTCATTGTTTACATTACATCCATGTCTGTTGCTCCCACTCCTTCCTCTTCACCAGGGCATCATCTATGTACACGTTGTATAGGCTGGACAGTTTGCGCACACGTTGTTGAGAGTAATGAGGCTCACCTGAATCAAGTTAATGAGGTTTACAACCCAGAAGGGCTGTGCTTTTCTATGTCATGTAAAGATGTTAGAGAGGCCAGCCCCCTCAATTTAACTTACATGTGTAAAAGCACCAGCTCCTATTCTTAGCCTTTCATTCTTTTTTTTTTTTTTTGGTTTTTTTGTTTGTTTGTTTGTTTGTTTTGAGACAGGGTTTCTCTGTGTAGCTCTGGCTGTCCTGGAACTCACTCTGTAGACCAGGCTGGCCTCGAACTTAGAAATCCGCCTGCCTCTGCCTCCTGAGTGCTGGGATTAAAGGCGTGCGCCACCATGTCCGGCCCCAGCCTTTCATTCTTCCTGGCTATCCTTTGGCCACAGTGAGCATCTGCCAGTGCAAATCTGACATAGATACTCTCTTAGTTACATCTCGAAGTAGCTTTCCCCTTTCCTCCTTAAGCACACTACATCTAATTTTATCAGACCGCTCTTTCACTGAACCCTGAGCTCTTTCATTCATCTAGACTAGCGAGCCAATGAGCTCAAGAACACCTCCATCTCCTCTCTCTGCCCCTTGGAGTGTCCAGGTTAGAGATGAGCTCCGCCATGCCTAGTTTTTAATGAGGGTACTGTGGATCCAGACTCAGACTCTCAAGTTGGCAAGGGGTCTTAGTTTCCTTTCAAGATGCGATAAAATACTATGGCACTAGTCAGCCTAAGGGGGAAAGGGTTTCCTTTAGCTCATAGCTGTAGGTTATGGTTCATCATGGTGGGGGGAGTCAAGGCATCAGGAACTTGAAGATACTGGTCATATTGCATCAGTTGGAGTAGAAAAGCAGAGCCAGCGCATGCAGACCAGTGCTGACTTCGTGTTCTTGGTCTCTACTCTTTTCCAGTCCAGGATGTACCTCCCTGCCCCCGACTTCCACTCAACCTGTCAACTTAGTGAATGGTGCTACCCACATTGCCCAGTCTTCCCACCACAATTAGCATAATAATGATAATCTACCACACACACGTCCAGAGGTTCACCTCCCAAGTGATTCTAGATTATGCCAAGTTGACAGCTGATACTAACCACCACACAGGGCAAGCACTTTCCCTGCTGCCCCACCTCCTCATTTCCCAGTCTCTGTGGTTTAAGTCTAAAATTCTAAATCTAAAGTTTAAAGGCCATGGGCCCTCTACCTAGAACATCGTCTTTTCCTTGGGCTGCCCTGGAACCCTTTCCTTTGAGGCTCAGAGAGTTACCTCTGATGAAACTTTTCTAAACTGCCCATGAGGGGATTGACACCCGTGTCTGTAGGCCCTCAGTGCACCCACCATTACAGCAATGGCGCATTTCAGTTCCTATGCCTGTCTTCCTGTCTGCAGCTCTTGACTTCTGTGAGGCCCTGGAGGGTAGCGTTTGCTATTCCTTATTTTACTCTTTCCCCTGGAGCCAGCACAGTACCCACAGGTAGCAGCAGCCTTCTATTAAATATCTATGAAATGAATCCAACTTGATTTTGGGTTTAGATGAACAGCTTCCCAGTGAAACTCACGGGAAATGAAAGCTATTTTAATTTTAAGCTTCCTCCTCACCTTCACTGAAAGCCAGTAGTTTAAGACTACACAATAGCCTTTGTGAATTTGTTCTTGTTAAAGTCTTGTGAGAACTGTGAAGGGCTGGGCTAGGAGGAGCTGGGGTGAAAAAAATACAATGTAATGTGCCAGCATTTTTACATTGATTCCTTTACCTGATCTTCCCAAAATTTAAGTGGGAAACACTGCATCACTGTGATTAGGTTTAAAGAGGTAAAGCAGCCCCAAAACAAAATGAGAAAACCCGGATCAGGATATTCAGTCAGAATTCTTAAGGGGCACTCAGCTATTAACAACAATTTGACTGAAGCTGGTTATGAAAGAAAAACTTACATAAGAGAAAATGAAACCCCTCTCTGGAAAGGACCCCTGTCATCTGGTCAAGGAACTCATGCGTTAGAATTGCAGTTGGAGAGAGATGCCTTCCACATCAAATAGAAGGCTCATGCCTCAGACTCTTATTTACTGAGCAAAGGGAACTTAAAGTTTTTGTATGTATTCCTCTTTAACTAAAGATGCATAAGAATCTGAGAATGCTGAAATTCACAGACGCTGGCCCCTCACTGCCTTTATTGAAACCCCAGGTCTGACATATCATACTTATATAAACTTGGGAAAGTTATATGATCCTCTGAGGGTGTGATTCCTCACCTGTGAAATGATGTGACACAATAATGACATCTTTCCCACAAGGACTTAGAAAAGATTTAGTATAAATACATTTGAAATGGTGAGCAGCTCAGGGTTAGCAGGCATTATTACCATCTATATACATCAGCATTGTCCCACCATCACCACCACCATCATCACCATCACCACCAACAACAACACTACCACCACCACCACCATCACCACTATCATCATCACCACCACCACCATCACTACCACCACCATCACCACCACCCCTACCACCATCACCACCACCACCACCACCACCACCACTACCACCACCAACACCATCACCACCACCATCATCACTATCACCACCAACAACAACAACACTACCACCACCACCACCGTCACCACCACCATCACCACTATCACCATCACCACCACCACCATCACCACCATCACCACCACCACCATCACCACTATCACCACCATCATTATCTAGAGACCACAGTGATTACAATCTACAAAGGAACATTGTCCCAGTGGCCTCTGAGCTCTTATTATTTTATTACTTTGTATGAAATCCAATTTCTTTTCTTCAGTACTTTATAGGACATTACAATTTGAAAAAAAGCACAATAATTATATCAAGCACAAAATAAATTCATCAATTTATTGATTATTTAGTTATCCATTTTTTCTGATATCTGATTAATAACAGTTCTCAGTCTGCCTTCATGTATTTTGTATTTTTGTGATTGCTCTGAATGAATAGTGTAGTTCACCATGAAGTAGGACTTAAAGGTTTTTCTCTAGCAGATAGCATAAAATACAAAAAAATCAAAATACATAAGTATATTTTCAGTACTTATAGGACTTTCATAAACAGTCCAATTTTTATGTCTTTACCATATGTTGCACTTTTGAGATAGATTCATCCAACAGCATCTTCAATTTTGTCTTAGAGAATCTCAGAAATGAAACATGCAGATGTTGGTCTCAGTTAATAAAGCAAATTCATAGCTTTGTTATTTATCAAAGTGAAGAAGTGTTTTCTTAGCTTCAGCAATGTCATTTATGTGGTTAATTATCTTTGTCTTCATCTTTGTCCAGAAGGGAGTTTTATTTCTGATCTCTTTAAATTTATACTGACTTGAAATCTGGCTTTTAAAAAGTTAGAAAATTCAACAGTCACCTCACTTAATCAAATAAACTAACACAGGGAAAACAACCATGGTACGTGCTTCTGAATGAGATAAGAACTTAGGTCCAGAGAAAAGAGTTTCCTGGTTGAGAAAACCATTCATAGGTATCTGATATTTACTATTTCTGGGGAAGATGTTTTAATATTTACTGCTTTGACCTCAATATTCTAGCTCTGAGGACATTTTTAGTGTAATCAGCTAGGATCACAGCAACATAAAGTAATTAGGTTCATGAAAGCACTTTCTGGATTAAGACCTTTAGGCCAACTCTACTTCCTGATTAATTTTCAATAAACCGTGTTCAATGATTTGTAAGTTCTTTCCATTTTCTTTTTATATTGCTCAAATTATTTTCACCAAGATCAATTTGTTTTCCACTAAATCTTATGTCAGTATTCATTTTTGTCACTGATAAGTTACTTTAAAAATTATTGTAGCTTTGGACACAGTTTTTCTCTTAAACTCATTATTTATGCAAAGTGAACTTTCCTTGGACCAGGTTTTTCTTAATGAAATAACTCAAGAATAGTATATATTTTCACTAATTTTTAGATAGTAAATTTTAGCAGTATATTTTTCGTACTTCTAGAGCTTTCAATCTAATAGTATGTTAATCATTGTTATCAAGAATATTCCTGAGGAATTTTTAAAGTATTACAAGTGAGTAGACAATATTTGTATTGATTTTTATGTGCACAGTACAATGTTCAAATCAGAGCCTTTCTGTCTGTTCCTTCAAACATCACTTGTGAATGAGAGAGAAAATTAAGATTCTTTCTTTTGGGGAATATTAACCATACTCCAGGGCAAGCCCAGTGCCCAGGAGTAGTTGGCCAATATAAATTGGACTTCATGGAGTTTGTGAGATTTTTGTTTTGTTATTTTTGGCCTATTACTTATTTGTTTTAATATCCACTTTTTGAGAGGGAGAATGAAGTTGAATGAGCAGGGAGATGGAGAAGGTCTGGGAGGAGTTGGGGGAAGGGACATCATACTATCAAAATAAATTGTATGAAAAATTTAAATATAACACAAAAGATTTTTTCTAGCTTTTAAAAATATATACAAGACATCATTATTATTGTCCATAGTCATTCTATTGTACAGCATATTACAAGATTGCATCACTTGTTATGTAACTTAGTATACACTGAATAACTTCTATTCAATTCATAATGATTTTTTTTTGCCTGACTTACACTTTTGCAATTAACAATTACAATTTTGTAAGTAACTAATGCTTACTCCTTAGGTAATTCATGAGAAAAATTGTATGGAAGTTCTTGGTTTTGAGAGAGATGGGGGAGGGGAAGAAAGACAGGGAGGAGGAGAGTGGGGCACAAGAAGGAAGGGAGAGAAGGGAAGATGTATTTAGAAATATACAAGGAGTTCATGGAGTCAAAGATGAAGGCAATGAGGGATGGAGAGACCCAGGAATACAGTGGAGCACTAGCAGAAGCCCTGCTGGTATACTGATGGATGTCTTAGGTATGCTGTTAGAGTCAAAGATTTGTATGAGAACAATTTAAAGTATGTTAGACTCTGGATGAATACTGTTAGTGTCACAGTTTTCATCCAGGTTACTTATAATCTCACAAACATTTAATGAGCAGCTGATATCCTAGACAGTAAGAATCCAATGAGGAGAAGACATCATGCTAGTGAGAAGGTATTGTCAGTACTGTGTGCTAAAAGTGTGCCAGCAACTTCCCTGCTGATGTGCCTAGAGATAGGGACTGTAAGCCTCACTTCTAGAACCTGACAGAATTAAAGGACACACACACACACACACACACACACACACACACACACACACACATACACACGAAGTTCATGAAATGATATGCTAAGATGTTGGCATTTGGCTTCTGAATTTCCCTTCTGCTCTACCTCTACTGGCCCAAGGCTAGGGGCTAAAGTTTCTTCCTTGTAAACCAAGAGGAGAAGTTCTAGATTAGACATTAGTTGGCCACCTTGTTATTAAGTGAGCATTGTTTTTCATTTTCATGAGTTTTGCTAGAGCATAGGTGCTTTTTCTTTAGAAATGATGGTCTCTTTTATTTGTAAAATGATGTGAGATACTTGGAAGATAAAAAGAAATGCATGAAGACAGAAACAACCATGAACAGTAGACTCTTTTCTTTTGATATTATCATACTTCATTGTGTACTTATGTCAGTTGTAAAGGAAGGAAAGTTCATACTGAATAGGTTGTGACCTCTGACTTCTAAGACTCATTCCCTAAGCTTGACCTAACCAAGTATGCCTCCTACCTCTATAAGTGGGGAGAGTTCTTACCTTGCCTACTTCTTATAGTTTTTAAGAGGGCAAAATATCACAGTAAACATGAAAATTTTGTCACATTCTGTGAAATACTGGATTCAAGTAATGTCATTAAATATGGAGGTTGCTGTAGACTTTGGGTAATTCACAGAATACATGGCAGCAACCAATATGGGAGGGGTTATTGTTTTACATTTCTGATCATAGTCCTTGGCTCCATTATTTCTAGAGCCAGGATGAGGCAGAATATCATGGTGGTGGGAGCCTATAGCAGAGGGGCCTTGCCTCATAGTAAACAAGAAGTAGTGAGGGAGAGACCAAAAGGAGCCTGTGACCTGATACAGCAGAAGGACACATGTCCAATGAGCTACTTTCACCAAATTGCTCCATTTCCTATCATTTCCAGGACCTCTGGAACAGCACCACCCCTGGGGCACTGATCACTCCACCAGGAGGCTTTTGCAGACCATTCCTATTCAAGCCATAATGGTGGTTTTACAAAAGACAAGCACACCTGCTGTGATGGGCAAGGCTGATTTCTGGGTTCTCTCCTCCTGATTGCTTCCTATGATCTTTGTTAAAGAATACCAAGAATGTTAAAACTCCATATTGAAACGCTATTTAGAACACGAATTTCAGTTAATCCACCCTCCGTGTGAGCAAAGAGGGTAGTGGCTTTTTCAATGCCGCCCTATACTAGAGTATAGGTCCAGGCAAAAGATGAAACACCACACTAATGACAGCTGCGGGAGAGATAAACAGTCTTGCAGCTTCAGAAATTGTCTGCCAATAGATTTGGTTTCAAGCTTCACATGATAAGTGTTTGATGTGGAAAGGAGACAGGGGCACCCTAGTGGAGACAGCGGAAAGGGGAAGGCCACAGGGGACTCTCTCTGCAAGCGGCTTGGAACTATATTTGGTGTTTCAAGTGTGAAAACAAACTGGGTAGATGCCTTAAGAATGAGGAAAAATAATACCGAATCCAACTCTGCATAAACAAAAACAGGAACAGGTCAGTTGCGGCCCATCACCCTCTACAAGAGCTTGGATTCCTGCCTGGTTGATGAACAAGAGAGACGGTGGCTCCATTGCTTCCTGAGGCTCTCTGTTGGTATTGTCCTCGCAGTGTGTCCCCTGTAATGCAGCTGATATCATCTGCTGCAGTTTGCCACAGCACTGCCACCTCAGGATGAACCCCTACAGTCCATTACTTGTTTCTATTGCCTAGGGAGAAGGCTGGTCCTGGCAGAAGAATACTGGGCTTGGGGAAAGAGAAATTCAATAGATTGAATTTAACTTTGCCACATACTAGCTGTAGATCCTGAACATGCCTAGCCCATTTAAGGCTGGGATTTCTCATATAGTAAATGAAAATAGTATCACTAAGAGATACGGGGGGGGGGTGTTACATGAGGTGCTTTTTTGGGATTGCCCAGTGTATAGCTGGTGAAGACAGACCTCTCATGGTCTAGATCAGTGGTCCTTAACCTGTGGGTTATGAATCCTTTGGGGGTTGAAGGTCTCTTTCATGAGGGTTGCCTAAAAACATGGGAAAACACAGATATTCACATTATGACTTTCAACAGTAGTAAAAATACAGTTATGAAGTAGCATCAAAAATAATTTTATGGTTGGGGTCACCACAACATAAAGAACGATATAAAGGTTGCAGCATTCGGAAGGCTGAGGACCACTGGTCTAGGTCCCTCCATTCCTGTTTTTCTGCTCCAGTTTCTCCACTTCATGACTCAAGCCTGAATAGGTTATTCCTCTATGTTCCTGACACATAGTTTCTGTTAATGCATAAATGTTAACTTTCATTTTATTAGTTATCAGTGCTGTTTGCTCACAGTCATCTATAGGATGGAAAACAGGGTCCCCAATGGAGGAGCTAGAGAAAGTACCCAAGGAGCTGAAGGGGTCTGCAACCCTTCAGGTGGAACAATATGAACTAACCATTACCCCCAGAGCTTGTGTCTCTAGCTGCATATGTAGCAGAAGATGGCCTAGTCGGCCATCATTGGAAAGAGAGGCCCCCTTGGTCTTGCAAACTTTATATGCCCCAGTACAGGGGAATACCAGGGCCAAGAAGTGGGAGTGGGTGAGCAGGGTGGGGGGAGGGTATAGGGGACTTTCGGGATAGAATTTAAAATGTAAATGAAGAAAATATCTAATAAAAAATTGAAAAAAAAAAAGACCCAAAATGCAGTTCAGTAGGATAGATGATTATTGTTTGAGTTATACTCAGAGGTAAGTGGTCCAGGGCTAGCTGGACAACTCTATTATCTCTTGGCTTTATGCATCTCCTTTTATTTCCATCTTTTGGCCAGTAGGATGAGTAGTGCCAGAGGAATATATACCAGTATTTCCAGGAGCAGGTTTTGGAAGCAGCACTTAGCCCTTCTGACCGTAGTCAAAGGCCACATCAGGCTGACAGAGGGCAACAGAGAGCAAGGCCTTGAGCAGAAAACATGAGTCTTTCAGTGAAGAACTAATGGATAGTATAAACAGTAAACAGCCTCTACCAATGGCATAAGAGCACCATTCTCTTTGCCACTGCAATTACATTTTCTTCCTTTCTTGGTACTTCCTGCCCTATTGATGCTGGAGTGTTCAATGTTTTCCAGACCTACAACCTGCTTGCTTACTGGTTAACCTTTGCAAGCCTGTGTTCCCGCAGCCCCTGAGTATCTTCTGGCTCCTCCTACTCACCATTGGAGCATCAACAAGAGCTCTTTCTGGAACCTTTCATGCTAAGGCACAGAAAGGTAAGGACTTTGTCCATTCATTAATGCCAGAGACAGACTCTTACTGAGCTCTCTTCTTCAGAACTATTTCCTTGGAATCTCATTACTTTGAAAAGATCCTCAAATGATTTCAAATATTGGTATATCCAAAGACTGACACTGAGGTGGGATGGATTTATTCAGGAGCATTGGAAATCTTGAGTAAGTTAGCAAGTTTCTAAAACTCAGCCACAGTCTGCTGCTGCTGCTGCTGAGAAGAGAAGATGAACAGAATGAGTGGAGTCTTGTGACTGGCAAGATGGCACATGTCTGGTCCAAACGCTGTAGTACTTTCATGGCCTAATGTCATGGGAACTATGTGTTCCTTCATCTGTTTATTGCTGATCATTTCTATTTATGTCTTTGGGGTTCATTTTTGACAAACATACATGTTAAGTGTTTGATTTATAAATTCTAGTATCAGTGCTGGAGACAGCATGGGAATCTACACCCATGAATTCAAGCTTTGATTCTGTAGGTGTAGCAAGTTGGACCATTGCCTACTAACATGTCCATCTCCCAGCACGTCCATCCCCCAGCACGTCCATCCCCCAGCACGTCCATCCCCCAGCACGTCCATCTCCCAGCACGTCCATCTCCCAGCACGTCCATCTCCCAGCACGTCCATCCCCCAGCACGTCCATCTCCCAGCACGTCCATCTCCCAGCACGTCCATCTCCCAGCACGTCCATCTCCCAGCACGTCCATCTCCCAGCACGTCCATCTCCCAGCACGTCCATCTCCATCCCCCAGCACGTCCATCCCCCAGCACATCCATCCCCCAGCACGTCCATCTCCCGGCACGTCCATCTCCCGGCACGTCCATCCCCAGGCTTCCGGGTGGCCTCCCTTGCTTCCAGTGCTTAGTCAGACCAATCATCCCGCAGAGCTGAGATTTAAAGGGCATTGGCTTTTGCCTTCACCTAACATTTTGAGTCATTTCAGTGGCTTCTTCAGGATCCCTGTGGCCTGAGGGCTCATCTCCTCTCATTAACCTTATGTATCTCAGTGCTCACTCCCCAGGACTCTAAGTCACGTGCGGGCCTCTGCTTCTACAACTGCTACCTAACCCTGCTTCACACTAAGCTAAGCCACAAATGGAACTCAGCGAGTTTTCCGACCCCACAGCCTTCTGCACGAGACACTTACGTGTGTGTGTGTGTGTGTGTGTGTGTGTGTGTGTGTGTGTGCCATTTTGTTACACTTTGTGTGTCTAGAGGAGCTATCCTAGTATGGGCTACACTCACACTTGACATCAGACGTCAGTCAGATCTTTCCACCTCAGGCGGCTCCTACTCTCTCTGCAGCTCCAACGTATCCCAAGCTGCTCATCTTCTCTTTAATTCCATGTTTGGCTCTCTTTATTCCTCCTTCTGATTATTGACACCTTGTGGATGCCCAGCTTGTTTTATATTTTTATACAGAGAAGGCTTGCAATCATTCTCTGTGGCCCTAGGTCTCCCTTTAAGTCTCTCCTGTGTTCCTCAGATCAAGGTGGCAAAACAGCTCCCTGTGGAGCCTGCTGCCTCAGGCTGTCACCTCAGCATGTGTGTGGGCTCCTCTACTCTGCTCACATCTCTCCAAGTAGTTTTGCATTAAAGTCTCTTAAACTACCTTACTTGGAATCTACTTCCTTTTAAGGTAGTTGGACATTTTGAATTAATGTTAGTGGTGGCTCAGGTGTTGTTTGATGGGGTAAGATCTTGGTTTCCAAACCCTGACTATGGTCCTGTTTGTAGACAAACAAGGCAAAGCTTTCACTGGTCTAATATGAATTTTAAAAAGGTCAACAGGGCATTCTGAACAGGTTTAACTTGGAGTGATGTATTTTGTTATTATATGTTTCTTAGTTCATTATGAAGAAGGAAATTGTGCATGATGTGTGTGCTTTTTTAAAAAATAGTCTTTACTTGGAAAAGAAGAATGTTATGAATTGCTGTTCTGAAGTCTTTTGCAGGTGAACAAACATTTCTGAACCCGGAGAGTTGAGGATTCATAGACCTCTGGGACAAAGTGTTTGTGTATTAGTTATTCCAGAAAGACACAGAGATGGCTAGGACTTACCTCTGAATGACCTGCTAGCTTAGCATAGGAATGAGGGAAAACACTGTTCTTGGTTTTCTCCTGGAGATGGTCATGAATACTTCATGGGGGCAGATGGTCTGTGGCAGCCATTTGTAGCTAGCGACTTAACCTTAAGGTAACTTCTTTGCATGCTGAGAGTTTCCGTCAAGGGTCCTAACGAGAGTCTGTACTTGAAGATGAAGCATGGTAGGCAGCTTAACTAGCCATGAAATAGCACCGTGCTTTCTCTTCAAGTGCAGACTGTTTTTGAGACCTGTTATTGCCAAATCTCCAAATCCTTCCAAAACTCACTTTCGTCACTTAGAGGGTTACAGATGTGGTCAGAAAGCTCTCCAAGAGTCTGTGATCATGCTAGCCCTAAGAAAAAGCTACAAATTAATTACTGGGATTTTAATATCTCTATCTATCTATCTATCTATCTATCTATCTGTCTGTCTGTCTGTCTGTCTGTCTGTCTGTCTGTCTGTCTATCTATCTATCTATCTATCTATCTATCTATCTATCTATCTATATGTGTGTGTATGTATATATATACACACACATGCATACACACTCATATACACACACATACACACACATGTGTGCATATGTGTGTGTATCATGGTGCACATATGTCAAAAGACAACTTTCAGAATTAGTTCTCTTCATTTACCATGTAGGTTAACAGGTTTGGTAGTGGGCGCTTTTACCCACTGAGCCATTTCACTGGCCTATTAATTTATTTTGCCAGCATTTTAATGTCTGTCTGTGTATTGTTGTGACATTTAATCTGGCAGAATAGGAACATACCTGATTTCAAAGGGAGCCCTGAACCTACTATTTGCAGCCTTGTGATTCTTTACCCTTTTAAACCTTATCTCTGATTATAGAACCAAGAGTTTCAGCTTCATGGGAAATCTGATTCGACTCACTGGGAAAGTCTTCACTAACACACTGGAGCATCATGGGGTGCACTGGAGCATCATGGGGTACACTGGAGCATCATGGGGTGCACTGGAGCATCATGGGGTATCCCAGTTGGGAAAGTCTTCACTAACACACTGGAGCATCATGGGGTGGCCCGGTTGGCACAAGTTTTCTTCACCCTTGATTATTTTTCTCTTGTAGAAGAGATTCCTTTTCAGTTTTTCTAGATCCAAGACACTATAACTTACAGTTTGCCTAGATCCTGTTCCACATATTTGTAAATCATGTCTGTACAAAATCTTCCTCATGACTAGCTTTAGTCTGTGAGGTATTTCTATTGAAGACTACAGCAGGAACCATTGCACGGGAATGTGTAAGATATACCATGAAATGTTTTTAAGATCGAAATGGATTTGTTTTTCTTTCTCCAGATCCTTACTTTGGAATTTCATCCTTTTCAACCTTGTCTGTCTTTGTGGACACTGTCATTTCTCTGGTCTGAAGTTCAAGAGTTACATCAAGTTGTTCAGTCCTGTTGAAGTTGGAAAACCTTAGAGAAGGCTCCAAAGTCACTTCCTGGGCTGCCATCTGCTCCGTCTATAGCTCTCTCAGTGATCAGCGAGCCAGTTCCCTGACTGTACAGCTGTGGCCACCCCTCCCTTCATTTTGAAGACAGTTGGTACACCAGGAGGTCAGTGGGCATGAGGACCACTCTGTGTCTGCCAGTAGCCACACACTGGGTCATCAGGAAAGGTCCTGCCCTCTCTGAACTGACATTCCCAGATGCTCATGGAGGCATGCTGCTCTCTCTACTAGCAGATCTCACTGCAGCCAGTGACTAATTGAATCTCATTTGCCTTGCCTGATGGGGTTGCTGTAGTATTTTCTCTGGAATTTATGACAGATGCTGGCCAAAGGGCCCTTTAGAAATCAGAATTTGGGGACTTTTAAGAGAATGAGGCTCTTGGCACATTTTAAGAGAATTGGGCTGTGGGTGGACACTGTGTTGGAAACCCAGCGTCCTCTCCATTTTCATCTGTATGGATCTAACTACACAACAGCCAATTAAGCAAACAGCCAGGCTTCATGGTTTATCAGGCAGTGTTTCCATCAGTGAAGGACTTAGTGGACTGAACAATTTGTGTATTTGGGGTAAACATATTTCAGAAATGAATGCACTCAGCCATCTGAGTTTATATTCAGACATGAAATTATGGTTAAATATAGAAACAATTGACTCCCCTCTATGCTGAAGACATTGGCAATGATTTTTCCAGAGATCAGCTCCATAGATTTCCAAGCTTCGGTGGCGGCTGGGATTTGTGCTTTATGGAGTCCTGTCTTGGATGACTGATGGCTGGTTTATTGGAAGTCAGGCTCTCAGAACCATTATATGTGAGCATATAAAAGTCACTTTGGCTATAATTTCAAATGTTGTATGCTACTTGGAATGGACAGAGTCCAGTGTTTTCGTTAGTAACTTCCTTCAATTAACTTTGCTTTATCTTAGCAGGTGAACGTGTCTGATTGTCACCCAGTGTCAGAAGGCAATTAACCCACTGACACAACACAAGGAAAAACATGTTCAGAGACAAAGCAAACATGCTCAGGAAAAATTACTTGGTATTTTTTTCTTAATTAATTTCCCAGCCATCAAAGACTGCCTTCAGCTTTCTCCTGCTTGATCACCCTCCTTTTACTACAAGTTACCATTTTATCAGCCCTCTAAACACAGGGAGTGGTTATATCCACATGATCTCAAAAGGATAGGGTAGCTGCATGCCAGGGCTTCAGCTTTCTGATAGTATTCTAGGTCCTTCTCATATTGGGGATAGCCAGAGTAAGTAGAGGGCAATACCTGGAGTGGCTCGATAATGATTTATTGAATAATCTTGGAGCTTTCCATGTTGTGATTATGCAGGTGAGCGAGGGCCTGGGCAGTGGGAGAGATAGCATAGAGTTATTTGAGTTAACTCAAGTCAGTCTTTCTGAACTTGGAATGTGAAGAGCTGCTCTCTGGTTTCTATTCTACCCTGTGTTAGAAACATCTGGAAAAGAAGCAGGATTCACAAGGGCTGGAGAGATGGTCCAGGTGCTGGAGAGATGGTCCAGGTGCTGGAGAGATGGTCCAGGTGCTAAGATGCTTACTGTTTAAGTGCATGTAAATATGAGGACCTGACTTTGAATCTTCTGCACCTATGTAAAATCTACACTTGCTGACACATGCCTGAGATCCCAGTGAAATTCCCAGGATGACACGTAGATCCTAGGATCTCTCCAGCTAGCCAAAATAGCTCAACAGTGAGCTTTCAGTTCCATAACAGACCTTGTTTCAAAATATGTGGTGGAAAACAACTGTAGAAGACAGTGAACAGCAGTCTATGGCATACACCCCCCCCCACACACACACATGGGCACATGAACGCAAATTAAAAAAAAACAAGTGTTGCACAGAAGTGCCATCCATACAAACTTTCCAGCACAACTTTCTTCTTGCTCTGCAGGCACAGTCCCTCTGAACTGTGCTCTCATTGTCCTGTGTCTTGTATTTCCTCATGTAGACAGAGAAGAGGGGGAAAAGTGAAGATCTTTCTGTCTGGGACAGTCCTTCATTATTTTTGCATTACACTTGGTTACCTGATAGATTAAGGAAGGCCTGATCGGAGCTTCTCATTACCCTGCAAGCTCTTACTAGGAGGAGCACCACAGAGAAGCCTCCAAAGGCCCAGGTTCACACACCTGGTCAAATATAGAGATTGTTTTGCCCACAGTCTGAGATATTCTGAGCTGCAGCAGTGAACTCCTAGAGAAGGTGTATGGTGCTTTGAATATATTTGACCCAGGGAGTGGCGCTATGAGGAGGTGTGGACTTGTTGGAGGATGTGTTCCACTGTGAGGGTAGGCTTTGAGACCCTCCACCTAGCTGCCTGGAAACCAGTCTTATCCTGTTTGTCTACAGAACAAGATGTAGAACTCTCAGTTCCTCCTGCACCATGCCTGCCTGGATGCTGCCATGCTTCCCGACATGACGATGATGGACTGAATCTAAGAACCAATAAGCTAGGCCCAATTAAATATTGTCCCTTATAAGAATTGACTTGTCGTAGTGTCTCTTCACAGCAATAGAAACCTTAATATAGCAAGTCTCTATTAGATTAGTCATCAGGGCATGCTAGACAGGAGGGAAGTATCCTGTAAGAAGAGCCTGCTTGCCCTCAACCATCTATTCTTATTAAGATTACTCTGACATGTCTTCTTCTCTTGTTTCTACAGAGTCATCAAGTGGCTCTCCATGACTTTACCAGGCACGCTCCCTGAAATCCCAGCATTTCTACCTTCTTCAGTCTTAGTATTCATACCAAACTTTACTGAACATTCCAATGTATGTCAGGATCTCTTTGGAAGACTCTCAGATACTCTCTTCTTTTTTATTTATTATATGTAAGTACACTGTAGCTGTCCTCAGATACTCCAGAAGAGGGCATCAGATTTCATTATGGATGGTTGTGAGCCACCATGTGGTTGCTGGGATTTGAACTCTGGACCTTCAGAAGAGCAGTCGGTGCTCTTAACCACTGAGCCATCTCGCCAGCCCTTCTAAAGACTCTCAGATACTCTCTTCTTTAGCCATCACAACACTCTTTCTAAGAGATTGCTAGTTTTCTCATTCTACAGATGAAGATGCTGGGATGATACAATGTGAAGCTATTGAGTGAGGGCACACAGCTACAAAGTCCTGCCTCTCTTCCACCCCACGGCAAGACTTTGAGCTGAATGGATGCTTATTAACTGCTTACTTCATCCAGTTTTCCTTTTCTGAGGTCACATAAGTCATCTACTCTGAATGAGGAAAGGATCCAGTGGAGACCATCATTTGAATAAGCACACCACACCCCTGAGCACGTAGTAGGCCAACACTGTTCTTTGAGCATCACATGGACACAGCAGACTCATGTTATGAGAAAGGCTGGGACAAAATATTGTGTGAACAGAGCACAGGGAGCCACACAAATGCCTATGGGAGCAAAGGGAGCTTTTTGCAGAGAAAACAAAAGTTACTGAATTGAATTTAAAGGAGGCAGATGACATACTCCAGGTACAGAGGGTGGAAGGCTTGCACAGAGGAACAGTGTATGCAAAGGTATGGGTGGCAGGAGGGGGCCTGGATGTTCCCAGAGAAAAGCCATCCGATGTTGCTATCAGATAGGAGATACAAAGAGTCTCATAACTGGGTAGCTGCCTTTGTATCTCTGAGTTTGTGGAAGTGTCTGGTTAGTATCTCCATGGATAGGGTCAGGGCTTGAGACTATAGAGAGTAGGAAAAGAGTGTGGCGATTGCATTGGGAGATGATAATTTTCCATAAAGGTAAAGCAGAGAAAGGAAAGGACTCAACAACAGAACTCAGTGGAAGCCACAGTTTTTATGGGCCTTTTGATTTAGGGGAAGAAAAGGTAGAAAATGCTATGGTTTCACTGTGGAATTTCCCTCATAGGCTCATGTGTTTTAACACTTAGTTGCCAGCTGGTGGTGCTATCTAGGGAGATGATGAAGTCATCATGGTTGGGGCTTAGAGGGAGGAGTTGTGAGGCATGTGTTTGAGCATTGAAACTTGGCTGCCTATGTTTTGTGGTCTCTGTAGTGATGTGACCTGTGACCCACAAAGGACAAGGACCAAGCTTCTCCTGTTGCCCTGTCACCGTGGACCATGTCCTCTGAGACATTGACTCAAAAAATTTACCTCTCCTGCTTGTAAGGTACTTTGCTGCTGTTATGAGAAAACAGCTAAGGCATGTAAAGCTCTGTTGAATGTATATAGCATGAAAGCCCCACACCAGTGGACACAGAAACAGTAGCTATCCATGCATCCATCTTTCATTGCTCATGTATGAGAGATTTGGTCCATTTCCGAGCAGACAGAGTGCTGGGCTATGAACAGTCCTCATGCAAATTTTGTTGGCAAATACAAGGTCAGGATCTAGGAACCAGCAGGAACCTTTTAATTCCTCGGAAGCTCTTAGTAAGGCATTAAAAGGAATGAACTCAAAAAGAAAAGCCACAGGGAGAGGGAGATGGGTGAGGTGAAAGGAATATCGGTAAAGCAAGCCAGCAGGGCAAGGGAGGTTCACATGGGCAATAGGAAAGTTGTTATAGAAATGTTTAGCCAAGCCTCAGTCATACTTGGGATGCTTCCTCAGGGTGAAGTAGATAATAAAAACCTGACAGGTGAGGAAGTGAGAATGGTGGAAGACATTGGGGAGAGTTTCCTCCTGCACATCATGTTTCTTAAGAGTAAACCCATAGCAGTGAGAAATAAAGGAACAATAGAAGTCAATACCACAAGATTTTCCTGAGCTGAATGCTATTAGTTTTACAAATAGATGGGGATTTCTGGGAGAGACTTTAAACACACACATAGAAAGAGAGATGGCCCAAGGGCTAGAGGTCTCTTGCCATAGATGAATGAGAGGGACCCACTGGATTAACTCATCTCCTGCACTGGGATCATGGGATAGGTGGGTTAGGCTACGCAATGACTTCTCAGTGTAACAAGGCTGTGCCAGTGTCCAAGACATGTCAGAATCTGTGAATATTGGTCTCAACTTGTTCTTAGCCTTGGGATCTTGCCATGTATCTGTTTGTCTGTGTCTCTCTTGGTCCTCTCTGGTTTAATAGGACATGGGTCCCTCCTTCTGAGATTGCCAGAATTAGCAAGTAAAAATACAGGATTATTTAATCTTGAATTTCCCATAAACAAATTAGGACACATACTGAAGAAGTATTTGTTCGACCAAAAATTTATCTTAAAATTCCATTTATTTTTAAATCTAGAAATGGTCTTCTTTCACCCAGTGAATTCTCTTAGTTCCAAGACTTTAAGTTCATATTTGAATGTTTCTGCCCCTGTTGCTGATATTTTGCACAGCACTAATCTGAAAATGTTTAGCACAGAATTAGGCAGAACATCGAAAAGAAACAAACTCTTCAGCAGTTTTTAGAAAGTTCCTCTGACTGCTGTCCTTGGAAGTTCCATGAACTAGTTCTAATTTTAACATACAGGTTTGTCACACTTTGTTAGAATGTAGAAGGGTTAACACACATGCATAAAATTTATCTAAAAAACTGACATGTAATTAAAAGTGTGTGCATGTGTGTCTCACACAGAGTTGTTCAGAGTAATGTTCTCTAAGTGTTCACAGAGCTTATCTCTTGTTAATATTTAATACAATTATTTCTGATAAATATTTTTCTGGACTTTTTAAGCGTTAACATGAGACTGTAACATTTGATTGTAACAATGGGCCTTTCAGGTTTTTTTTTTAACAGCCTCATGATATATTCAATTATATATAATCGAATGTATGGTATAACCATAACTTATGACTTCTAAAAGGTAACATTTTTCATAATGACATTAATGGAGTCATAAAAGATTTCTGTTTCCAAAGATGATACTGGGGTCCACGTATTCTCTGACAGACTTTAGCATCCCAAAGCCGACATCAGAGATACTCTCCTCTAGCCACTGCTTTCGTAAGTTGCTCACTCCATGGTGATGTGGCAGGCTCCCTCCATTGGCAAGGATGGCATCTCGAGCAGCTGCCTCAGTCTGTTCAGTCAGTGTGTCACTAATTCCCCTGTAGTTAAAGGCAAAATAGAAGCAGATACACACACCTGCATCGTATGTCTGCGTCACCCTGCATGTAGAAAGAGGTGTACACTGAGCTAACCTTTCTTTGCATTCCCTTCTTATCCTCTCTTTTACATTTCTACACAGATCTATCACCCTGTCCCAAGGAGCAGAAGTCTCAAAAGATTCTCCTATTATATAGTATTCCAACCCCAAATCATGTGTGTATGCAATGACATAAGTCAGCAAATAACCCCACTGTCTCTTATCTTCTCCAGCCGCCAGACCACCAGACTTTGCTGTGATGTCATATGCTTGTTTTTTTCATGCTGAAGAACCTTCTCATGGTCTCTCTCAAACAGCGATGTGGCTATCTATACTTTTCTTTTTTTTTTTTTTTTAAAGGTTTGTCTTTTTTTTTTTTTTAAAGATTTATTTTATTTATTATATGTAAGTACACTGTAGCTGTCTTCAGACACTCCAGAAGAGGGAGCCAGATCGGATGGTTGTGAGCCACCATGTGGTTGCTGGGATCCGAACTCATCACCTTCGGAAGAGCAGTCGGGTGCTCTTACCCACTGAGCCATCTCACCAGCCCCCTATACTTTTCTTTATATAACCCTAGCTGTCCTGGAACTCACTTTGTAAACCAGGCTGGCCTCGAACTCAGAAATCAGCCTGCCTCTGCCTCCCAAGTGCTGGGATTAAAGGCGTGCACCACGGCTATCTATGCTTATGTGGCAACTCACACAGAGTTGTCCAGAATAATGTTCTCTGTGTGTTCACAGCGATTAACTCTTGTTAATATTGAATGCAATTATCTCTGATACATGTTTTTCTGGACTTTTAAAGTGTTAACATGAGACTGTAACATTTGATCATAAACAATGGGCCTTTCTCTTTTTTTTTGTTGTTTAAAGTAGTTGTGTGTTCTAAGATGACACATCTTTGAAAGTCTTAGCAGTTTGGTCATATAACTGAACGAGCTAAAAGAGGAGCTCCTGGAAATTACACATTGCTTCCCTCTTTCACCAGTGAAAAGTAATTTATGTTTTGGGAACCAGAAATTAGTAATTTTGGAAAGTCTCCCAAGCTGTATCTGCCCTTGGATTGTCCTTCAAAAGGTAGGGACTTAGAGAGGAACAGCTTAGATTCCTTCCATGTGAAGAGAGCCCTCCTCTCTGCCGACAGGGGTGTGACAGCCCTAATGAGGATGAATAGCCACCTGTCCAGTGCTGCCTGCTGCCAAGTAAATTTCCTAAATGCTGCTGGAACCTTCCTTTGAGCTATTCTGCTTATTTGGACCAGAGGTCTTACTGAATGTGTGTGTGAGAGAGAGGCAGAGAGGGACAGAGACAGAGAAAGAGACAGCAATAGGGAGAGACAGAGACACAGAGACTCAGACAGAGTCAGAGAGACAGAGACATAGAGGGAGAGACTGTGTGTGGTCTTGTGTGTGCACACGCATGTGCATGTAAATAGGTGTGCATGCATGCAGAGGACAGATTAGCATTAGGTGACTTCCTCAATCAACCTCCATTTCTTTTTTTGAATCAGGGGTTCTTCCTGAACTCAGAACTCACAGATTTGGCTATGCTGGCTGGCCAGCTCCAGGAATTCTCCTTTCTCCTTTCTCCTTTCTCTATCTCCCCGGTGCTTGGAGTATAGATGAACATTGCCATATTTAGCTTTTTATATGGGTGCTGGGAATCCAAACTCGGGTCCCCAGGCTTCTACTGCAAGCACTTTACTAATAACTTTGTCTCCCCAGGCCCTGGAGTCTTTTACAACATATTTGGAGTTTGAAATGGGAGTGCCCCAAGCTTTGCCATAGAATTGCAGAGGGGGGTTGTGGACTGTCCTTAGGCCCAGCATGAACATGGGAACATTCCGGTTCCAGCTAACCCAGGAGCTAGGCAGGAGGTGAGCTAGCATGCTGTTAACATCCTGGGGTAGGAGAGGCTACACTTCAGATCACCCAAAGTGATGCTGTCCATTTGTAAGGATGTACGTCTCACTATTAAGACATGCTTTCTCTCCAGTGCATTTGATAGACCGAGAGAGGAACAGAGTGAAGGGAGCTGCTGAGATAGTCAAGCAGCCAGTAATGCAATCTGCATTCACTTAGCACTTTCTATTCATGGCATAGATTTCTAAATTAACTTTTTATCTTTGAGTCCTGATTACTTATGGAAATTAGTGTCCAGTCAGTGAGGCTAAAGTGATTCATTCTTCCTGCCTTACACTTAGGGGAAAGAACACTGCCCCACAATTCTTAGCTTCCCCCAACCCAGTTGTTGCTTCTTATCTTTCTGGGGCAAAGAAAGAAGGATGGTTAGGAGAAAAGACATTCCTGTGACCCAAAGTACCGAGAGACAAATATCCTTATCACTTCATTGTCTTTATCTGATCTTCAACATAGTTTTTCATTTACAAAATCCCAGGTTTATCTGACAGATTTAATTTGAGAAAAAAAAAAAACCAAAGCTTTTAATTTGTTTCTGTAGTTTCAAAGAATTGTTCAGTTATCTTAGAAAAAAACGTTACAATCAGCATACAACTCATATCTCCATCCATCCGTCCATCCATCCATCCATCCATCCATCCATCCATCCATCCATCCAGTAATTTTATACTGAACAAGAAGTATGTAAAAGGAATAAAAAATGGTTTTCCTCTTAAGATTTTCCTTCAATCTAGCAGGGATGATATAACCCCTCCCCAAGTTATGTATTTTAAATGTTTACCCCAGGGTAATTAAGTAGGAATTATTGATAGTGTGCAAGGAGATGGCTCAGCAGGTCAGAGAGATTGTTGTGCAAACAGAAGGACCTGAGATTGAATCTCTAGCATCCACGTAAAAGGGTGGCATGACTCCATGTAGCTAAACCCAAGTGCTTGTGTGAGGAGACAGGATGGTAATTCGGGCTTGCTGGCTGCCAAACTGGGGTTGGGCTGGGCAGTGAGCTCCAGATTCAGTGAAAAGACCCCGTATCCTAGTTTGGTTTCTGCTTTGTGTAAGCACCATGACCAAAAGCAACTTGTGGAGGAAAGGGTTTATCTGTATAGCCCTGGCTGTCCTGGAGGAAAGGGTTTATTTGGTTCATATCCTCAGTCACAGGTCACAACTGAAGGAAGTCAGAGCAGGAACCTAGAGGTAGGAATGGAAGCAGAGGCTATGCAAGAAAGCTGCCCACTGGTTTGATCCACATGGCTTGTTCAGCCTACTTTCTTATACAACCCAGAATTACTTGATCATGGATGGCACCATCCACAGCTGTTTGAGCACTCCCACATAAATCATTAATCAAGAAAGTGTCCAACAGACAAATCTATACGCTAATCTGATGGAGGAATTTTCTCAATTGAAGTTCCCTCTTTCCAGATAATCAGGATTCCTATCAAGCTGAAAAACAGCAACAACAACAACAACAACAAAAGCCAAGCAAAAGCAAAAGTAAAAAGCAAATCAACAACCAAACTTAACAGCATATCCTGTCTCAAGGGAATTAGCAGAGAGTAAATGAGGAAAAGATCTTATATCCTTCTTTGGCCTCTGTGCATAGATGCATGCACACACACACACACACACACACACACACACACACACACACATTCATACACGCACACAAACACACTCATACACATACATTCTCTCTCTCTCTCTCTCTCTCTCTTTCTCTCTCTCTTTCTCTCAGACACACACGCACACACAAGCACATGCATGTACACACACACACACACACACACACACACACACACACACTACACTAGAGAACCAGACAGTAACTCAGTTCAAATCCTGTTGCTTCCTCCATATACTGCCTATGGAAACCTGGGCAAAATATTAATCTTTTGGTATTCTGGATTTTTACTTTTTTTGTTGTTTTGTTTTTTGAGACAGGGTTTCTCTGTATGGCCCTGGCTGTCCTGGAACTTACTCTGTAGACCAGGCTGGCCTCAAACTCATAAATCCACCTGCCTCTGCCTCCCAAGTGCTGGGATTAAAGGCGTATGCCACCATATCCGGTGGATTTTTACTTATAAAGGAGAATAAATATAGTATGTATTTCATCAGGTTTTCAGAAGGATTAAATATATTATATATTTACTTTAAAAACCCAAGATAATACTATAAAAGGTAAACAGAGAGTGAATTGGTTTTAAGCAAGAACTCTCTTCTGAAAGACAAGTTGTGTCTGGAACTTTGTTTTTAATAGGGCCATTGATTATTGTAAATATTTATTGTACTAAATATAATCATGGGAACTTAAATTAAATCATGGGAGTAAAGTCAAAATGGCTGCTTAGAGGTGCTTACATTCTAGAGTGAAAAGGAAATAGGAAAGTAGCCAAAAGAGAGAGACAAATTATGGAAAAGGTGCTATAGGCAAAAAAAAGTCTAAGAAAAGAGGTCAGGGGCACTGGTAGAGTGGGACAGGTCACCATTCCTGTAGATAGGTAGGAGCAGGGCTCAGGACGACATTTGAGCAAAGGTGTAGAGACCTTGTGTCAGTTGATTGCATATGTACTGGGCGGACACTGATGAAGTACATGTCCAGGTCCATTGTTCTGAGGGAGAGCATACAGGTGTGTGTGTGTGTGTGTGTGTGTGTGCTTGGAGTCAAAGCAAGTAAGGAGGGCAGGAGCGGAGAGATTAGCATTGGAGGGGAGCTGTCCACCCTTTCCACAGTGCAATGACTCCGTAGCATGTGCATGTGTCAGGGCTATTGAATACATGATCTATGGAAGCTGAGAGTTTTTAACATTTCTAAAAAATACCCAGGACATGCTGCTGCTAGAATGTGGGGACTAAGTTTGGAGACTCCTTATTTTCTAGAGCACAGTTTCACTAGCTTATATATCTCAAAATGAGTCAATTGTGTTTGTTGGGCAGAGTTTTATTATTTTACATACCTCTATATTTGCAAATTGTCTACAAAACTTGAAAATATGTCTCTTATATTTAAATAATTAGAATTTCTTTCTTTCTTCCACATATCTTGCTTTTGTCACTAGAGAAAACAAAACATTAATAATATAAATACTATCAAAATAATTATTTACAGTGTTAAACATTTTTCTAGGTATAGACACAGTATATGTTTTGGTGGTGTTGCTAAGTACATAGAGTCCTTCCCAGACTCCAATTTAGGAATCCCAATTCCAGGACATGATAAGTTCATTCAGCATCCATAGATCAGCCTGATGGGTCTGTATCTGCTCCCATTTTGCCAATGGACTGGAGAGGAAACACAAGATTTGATCTCAAACTTAGGGTAGATTAAAGAAAACTCTTACAATGTTTCTGATTTAAGCTATTGGCTATGATGATAAAAGTTCTTCAGTCTCACTATAAATACATTTCACTATTTTCACTGAATTAGAATTGTGAAGAAATTTGATACCATTATAAATTTGGGCCCCTTTGGGATAATGTTAATATTTAAAGACTTTTCATGGGATGCTGCTTAGTTTTGGTCAACTTAACACAAACCTAGACGTATCTGAGAATAAGGACCCTCAACTGAAGAATCACATTCCTCAGGTTAGCCTATGTGCATGTCTGTGGGTCGTTTTCCTTATTGCTAATTGATATTGACAGGGCCTGCCCACTATGGGCAGAGCCATCCCTAGGCAGTTGGGCCTGAGCTGTATAAGAGAAGTAGTTAAGTGCTGTAGTTTGAATGAAAATGTGCCTCCCCACCTCCATAGGCTTATGTGTTTAATTATTTGGTCTCCAGTTGATGAAATTATTTTGAAAGGATCAGGACATTTGGTCTTGTTAGGAGGGAATGGGTTTCATTGGTTTAGAGAATTCAAAAGACTCAACACCATTTCCGGGTGGTTTCTCTGCCTCCTGCTTGTGGACCAAGAGATAAGTTTTTAGCTGTTCCTGCTGCCATACCTTTGCTCTCTTTGTTGTAAATTTTAATCCAATTAAATGCTTTCTTTTTTTATAAGTCCCTTTAGTCATGGTGTTTTATCACAGCAAAAGAAAGATAACCAATATAGAGGTTGGTGACAGGAAGTGGGCTACTGGTATGTGCTGTTGTTTGGAGGAATGTAAAGGACATTAGGACTTGGTAGGAAAGAAATTGAATGCTGTAAGCAGAGTCTAACAGGTTACTCTCATTGAAGCTTGGAAGATAGTAGCAATGTTAGCTCTGTGGACTACTGAAGCGTACTTCAAAAAGTTTCAGAAGGGAACAATATCAGCAACCAGGCTGGAGACTTGTTTTATGATATTTTGGCAAAGAATGGCTGCTATTTTCCTTTGTCCTAAGACTCTGACCAAGACAAAGCCAAAAGGTAATGGGCTAACTTCTTAAGAGAAAGAAATTTTAAGACAACCTAATACTGACTCTGTCATGTGGGTATGCAGTGCTACGTTGAAAAAGAACTAATGGGGCAGAAAGGAATTCAAGATATACAGTATGAAGAGACAAAGAGCACCACCAGGAAATTTAATGTTGGAGCCAAGACTTATGTTGGAAGAGATGAGATTAAAGAAAGGTCTGATCTAAATTAGAATAAAGCGAGAGATGCCCTTGGGGAGACTCCATCCATCCAAGCTTCCCACTTCTGGAATGAAAAGGACTTCAGTATGTTTTCCTCCTAAAAAAGCAACAACAAAAACAATCTACTGCAAATTTGGTTCAAAGGTTACTGGCTCTATGCCAAGTGAGTGGCCAAATTTGGCAGGTACTGTCCATGTGATTTGGACTTTAGAGTTACCACGATGCATGAATAAAGGGGTTGTGGAGTCTTCCTCCATGGTCAAGGCGAGCCACTGAAGTCTGGGAACATGTTGCAGGCTCATGGACTCATGGCCCATGTGACAGGGTAGTCCCTGCATGAAGGACCCTAGAGGGTAAGAGGTCATAGGATATCTTTGTACAAAGCTGGGAAAGTGAAGCTTGGATTGCACTGGAGACTCTGAAATGTTTGACCTGCCATGAGGTATCCACCAAGGAACTCTGCACAGAAGACATGGAACCAGCCTGAGAGGGAAGAGTAGCGCAGTCAGCAAAGTTTGCTTTGTGGTCTTATAGAGGTTTATAATTAAGAGATTGTTTTAAGTCTCAGAAGAGACTTTGTACTTTGTACACTGAAGCACCATTGAGAATGTAAATGGCCATGAGGACTTTTGAAATTGGGCTAAATGCACTTTGCATTATGATATGGCCGTGAGCCCATGAGCCTATAATGGCCAAGAAGTGGAATGTGGTGGTTTGAATGAAAGTGGCCTCCATACACTGATATGTTTGAATACTTGGTCCCCAAATGAGTGAAACTGTTTGGAAGGATTAGGAGCTGTGGTCTTTTTGAAGGAGATGTGTCACTAGTGATGAATTCAAGTTTTAAAACTTGTGTCATTCCCAGTGTATTCTCTGCTTCCTGCTGTGGGTAGGCACATGAGCTCCAAACTACTGCTCTAGTGCCATGCCTGTCTGCCTGCTGCCATGCCCTCTGCCAAGATGTGGATGAACTTCTATTCCTTGGGACCTGTAAGCTCCAAATGAACCCTTTCTTCTATAAGCTCCCTTGGTCATGGTGCTGTGTCACAGGGATATAAAAAGCAACCAATACACTAAGCAAACCAGGAAGGTGCCTTCCCTCACGGTTTCTACTTCAAGCTCCTATTTTGGTATTCCTTGAAGATGAACCTGTAAGATGAAGTAACCCTTTTTTCCCAGTATTGCTTTTGATGAGAGTGTTTTATCACAGCAACAGAGAATCAATCTAAGACACTCAGACTTGCCTTATTCCCTTCTGTCAGAGCACATGACTCTGCCATGTCTCCAGAGGGAAGATGAAGGACCTGGTATGTCACACACAGCCCCTCCTCAACAGGATGGCACCTGTGTCTTGAAAAAGAGGTAACTAATCACCAGCCCTCTGAATAATACAAGATTTGTGTGACTGCTTTTTAAAGCGAAGATGAAGTAGTGCTCAAAACCCAGAAATGCCCTAGTAAGTACTTGCTGTGAAGAGTGAGTGTAAAGAATATTAAGTGGGAAACAGGGCTGGGGGGAGGTGGGGAGACTGTGAAATCCAGAATCAGATAACTTAATCACTGCAACATGAGGTCTGCGGTGTGTGCAACCTACTGTGTATTTACTAGCTTTTGCAAATTAGATTGGAGCTTGATCTATAGGCTGGGCATGGACAATTATGCATTCCCCGGACACTTTGGAGAAGAGGTGCTCAGCCAGAGAATGAGAGGAAACCGGCACGTTGAGAATGCAAATAATGAGGACACAAGAGCTCCGATGAGTAGAGAGGAGAACCCGGCAGTGATTGAGACCACACACAGACCAGTGGAATTATTTCCTTGTGACACGTACCGTTTATTCCAGTGAGAAGGTGAGCTATAAAATGTATTCTGTGACTCTGATTTCGGCATCTAACTGATTAATGCCAAGCCTCGGGGGATTTAAATTATAAAACAGTGTCTCATATTTTGAAGCAATTACTGAGTCATTTTCACATGCGTATCTCTCTTCAGCTTTCTCTGATGTCATGCACTGGCTTTGAAGATGGCTGCCCTTTTCAGTCGATGGCAAGGTGGCTGCCTACTCTCCATGTTAGCAAAGCCTGCATCTCAGTTAAGCACCCTCTATAACGTATTCACCAAAGGAAACAGTAGCATATGACTTTTGAAGACAACCACCTCATTGAATAGTCATTAATAATTTGGGTCACTTTGACTTTGATTGTCTGAACATTCACAGCTGACTACTAAATTTGGTGACTGGAAAGTCACTAGACCTCGGGTCTGTCACCTTGGTTAGAGTCTTTGCTATGCGTTACTATGAGTGATCATGGGAGAGTCACTTTCATCTCAGCAAATGTCTTCTCAGTGGTTTCCAGCTGGGAGGCTGTGTACACATCACATACTACACTTAGTGTAAATATGTTTTTACATTCTGAAGTGCTCTGCAGAAGTTTGATATCTGTGCTAATAGTATTTGAAAAGCAACATTAAACATTTTTTTTTTCTGGAAGTATTGCCAGAGGGTATGAACATGCTTAAATAAATGGAGTGTTTACATGTCAACAAAACATTATATTAACAGTAAAATCTGAATTAAACACCTGGAAGATGTGCATAGCAAGTCACAGAGAGTAAAACTGAATATATATCTGCATCAGAAAATCCTGATCACCAGGTAAATTAATAAACATAAATTTGCATTTTAGAAACTTACATCAGATAAAATGAGTTATCATAAGTTAAGAATAATGGCTTTCATAATTACTCTGATACCTAAACCACACAAAGATCCAACAAAGAAAGAGAACTTCAGACCAATTTTCCTTATGAATAACAATGCAAAAATACTAAATAAAATCCTCACAAACCGAATCCAAGAACACATCAAAACAATCATCCATCATGACCAAGTAGGCTTCATCCCAGGAATGCAAGGATGGTTTAATATACAGAAATCCATCAACATAATCCACTATATAAACAAACTGAAAGACAAAAATCACATGATCATCTCCTTAGATGCTGAGAAAGCATTTGACAAAACCCAACACCCATTTATGATAAAAGTCTTAGAAAGATCAGGAACTCAAGGCCCATACCTAAACATAATAAAAGCAATATACAGCAAACCAGTAGCCAACATCAAACTAAATGGAGAAAAGCTGGAAGCAATCCCACTAAAATCAGGGTCTAGATAAGGCTGCTCAATTTCTCCCTACCTATTCAATATAGTACTTGAAGTCCTATCCAGAGCAATTCGACAACAAAAGGAGAACAAGGGGATACAAATTGGAAAGGAAGAAGTCAAAATATCTCTGTTTGAAGATGATATGATAGTACATATAAGTGACCCTAAAAATTCCACCAGAGAACTCTTAAACCTGATAAACAGCTTCAGTGCAGTAGCTGGATATAAAATTAACCCAAACAAATCAGTAGCCTTTCTCTACACAAAAGATAAACAGGATGAAAAAGAAATTAGGGGAACAACAACCTTCACAATAGTTACAAATAATATAAAATATCTTGGTGTGACTCTAAGAAAGTGAAAGATCTGTATGGCAAGAACTTCAAGCCTCTAAAGTAAGAAATTGAAGATATCAGAAGATGGAAGGATCTCCCATGCTCATAGATTGGCAGGATTAATATGTTCAAAATGGCTATCTTGCCTAAAGCAATCTACAGATTCAATGCAATCTCCATCAAAATTCCAACTCAATTCTTCACTGGATTAGAAAGGGCAATTTGCAAATTCATCTGGAATAACAAAAAACCTAGGATATCAGAAACTCTTCTCAACAATAAAAGAACCTCTGGTGGAATCACCATGCCTGATCTCAAGATGTACTACAGAGCAATTGTGATAAAAACTGCATGGTACTGGTACAGCAACAGACAGGTAGATCAATGGAATAGAATTGAAGACCCAGAAATGAACCCACACACCTACGGTCACTTGATCTTTGACAAGGGAGCTAAAACCATCCAGTGGAAAAAAGACAGCATTTTCAACAAATGGTGCTGGCACAACTGGCGGTTATCATGTAGAAGAATGCAAATTGATCGATCCATTCTTATCTCCTTGTACAAAGCTCAGGTCTAAGTGGATCAAAGACCTCTACATAAAACCAGAGACGCTGAAATTTATAGAGGAGAAAGTGGGGAAAACCCTCGAAGATATGGACACAGTGAAAATATTCCTAAACAGAACAGCAATGGCCTGTGCTATAAGATCAAGAATCAACAAATGGGACTTCATAAAATTACAAAGCTTCTGTAAGGCAAAAGATACTCTCAATAAGACAAAAAGGCCACCAACAGATTGGGAAAGAATTTTTACCAATCCTAAATCTGATATTGGACTAATATATAATATATACAAAGAGCTCAAAAAGCTGAACTACAGAAATTCAAATAACCCCATTAAAAATGGAGTACAGAACTAAACAAAGAATTCTCAACTGCGGAATATGAAAGGGCTAAGAAGCCCTTGAAAAAAATGTTCAACATCCTTAATCATCAGGGAAATGCAAATCAAAACAACCCTGAGATTCCACCTCACACAAGTCAGAATGACTAGGATCAAAAATTCTGGTGACAGCAGATACTGGTGAGGATGTGGAAAAAGAGGAATACTCCTCCATTGCTGGTGGGATTGCAAGCTGGTACAACTACTCTGGAAATCAGTCTGGAAGTTCCTCAGAAATCTGGACATAGTACTACCACTAGATACAGCAATACCTCTCCTGGGCATATACCCAGAAGATGTTCCAACTGGTAATAAGGACACATGCTCCATTATGTTCGTAGCAGCACTATTTATAATAGCCACAAGCTGGAAAGAACCCAGATGTCCCTCACAGATGAATGGATACAGAAAATGTGGTACATTTACACAATGGAGTACTACTCAGCTATTAAAAACAATGAATTTATGAAATTCTTGGGGAAATGGATGTATCTGGAGGAAATCATCCTTAGTGAGGTAACTCAATCACAAAAGAAATCACTTGATATGCACTCACTGATAAGTGGATATTAGCCCAGAAACCTAGAATACCCAAGATACAACTCCCCAAACACAAGAAAATCAAGAAAGAAGACTAATGTGTGGATACTTCAGTCCTCTCTAGAATAGGGAATAAAATATCCATGGAAGGAGTTACAGAGACTAAGTCTGGGGCTAAGATGAAAGGATGGACCATCCAGAGACTGCCCCACCCATGAGTCCATCCCATAATGAGCCACCAAATGCAGACACTATTACATAGGCCAGCAAGATTTTGCTGAAGGGACTCTGACATAGATGTCTCCTGTAAGGCTTTGCCAGTGCCTGGCAAATAAAGAAGTGGATGCTCACAGTCATGTATAGGATGGAACACAGGCCCCCCAATATAGGAGCTAGAGAAAGTACGCAAGAACTGAAGTGGTCTGCAACCTTATAGGTGAAACAACAATATAAACTAATCAGTACCCCCAGAAGTCATGTCTCTAGCTGCATATGTAGCAGAAGATGGCCTAGTTGGCCATCATTGGGAAGAGAGGCCCCTTGGTCTACCAAATTTTATATGCCCCAGTACAAGGGAACACCAGGGCCAAGATGTGGGAGTGAGTGGGTAGGGGAACAAGGCCGGGGGAGTGTCTAGGGGACTTTTGGGATAGCATTTGAAATGTAAATGAAGAAAATATCTAATAAAAATTTTTAAAAATATATGATGTTTTAGTGGTTGTTGATTTTGATGGTGGTGTCCCAATAAATATCATTTATGATTTTTTAAAAAAAGAATAATGGTTTTGTTGGGCATGGTGGAAGGAGGGGCAAGTGGGTCTTTGTGAGTTCAAGGTCAACCCTGGCCTACATAGTGAGTTCCAGGCCAGTTAGAGCTGCAGAGTGAGACCTACCTCAAAAGATAAATAAAGGAAGGATAAAAACGAAATTGCATGAAAGAAAGAATAATGGCTATAAGTTTTGAGAATTTTGAGAGTCTGAGAGTGGCTGATTTTGGTTATAACTTGATTAGATATGAGATCCACTAAAACGCATCCCCAGGCTGACCTGTGAGGATATTTTCCCTTCCCTAGAATTGGCAGTACCTTTCTGTTGTGATCCAGACATGAAGAGGGGTGAGCAGGGCTGCTTTGCCTGGCTGTCTTTCCTTTTAATGTTGAATGCATTTACCCTATCATTGCTACTGCTGCTGTGATCATTTGTCTACATTGGAACCCAACTTCTGCCTTCCTGTATGCATGGAAGGTCTGAGGCGCTCTAGAAATCCTCCAGGCCGAGCTCAGGGAATCCTGTGGAAGATGGAAAGGAAAGGTTGCAGAAACCAGAAAGGTCAAGGACATCACATAAAACCCCCAGAAATCAATTAATCTGACTGGACCTATAATCAGGGAGCCTGTGTGGGACTGACCTAGGTTCTCTGCCTATACATTATGGTCAGGTAGCTTGCTCTTCTTGTGGGACTCCTTGTGGGACACTGTCAGTGGGGGCTGTCTCTGACTCTTGCTTGCTTTTTGAACCCTGATGCTCCTACTGGGTTTTCTAGTGCCTAGTATTACTGCAACTTTATATACCTTGTGTGTTTGATAATACATGCATACATACATTCTTTAGGCCACAACTGCCAGAATGGGACTGCTGAGAGATCCAGCCTCATGAACTGAGACACCAGGTTCTCAGCTTCTCCTGCCTGCTGACAGTCACTGTAGGACTATCCAACCCCTATTGTGTAGGGTAAGCTAATGAGTTCCCTATGTAATCTATGTCAATTTTATCACTTCTGTTACTCAAGAGATCCTTAACATAGACAACATCCTTAAAAAGTATTTGCCATATGAATGCCACATATGTGTGTATAGATAGTTTAAAACAGCACTGGATATCTTAATGCTACTTTTTATTGATGGCACAGCAGTTGAGTTTTTAAGTCTCGCTGGAGCACACATGGTTGCATTCCAGAGCACAACTGTAAATAGAGCTCATATTTCTGAGTTTCCAAATTGTTATTTTGTCAGATTATAAAATTATGCAAATTATCTAAAACAGTTTAAAAATCAGACTTTGCATCTGGACTGTTTTAGAAATCATACTCAAAAATATTTTTAAATGTGGGTTGAGGAGACAGCTCAATAGGCTTTGCAAGACACCCCGAGTTTAAATCCTCAGTTATAAGTAAGTAAAACCCAGACATAGTAGTGCAAGCATCTCTAATCCCAGAGTACCCCTACTGGAGATGGAAAGAGACAGGAGACTTTCCTGTTGCTCAGTGGTCAGCCAGCCTGGAGCAGCAGTGAACACAAGAAATACTGTCTCATCAAGGTCGGGAAGGAGGGCTGACCCTGCCGTTGTCTTCCAAGCATCATAGACACACTGTAATGTGCACACGTGCATGTGTACACACACACACACACACACACACACACACACACACACACACACACCCCTTCTCCAAATAAATAAATAAATAAATAAATAAATAAATAAATAAACAAACAAATATTTCAAAGTGTACTGTATGAATTATATAAACATGGCCTATAATTCAGCTTTAATTTATAAAATAATAATTTCTCCAATGCTTCAATGTGTGAAGACTGTTTGGAGAGAATTATAACTTCCATATTTCCTGTATATACATAGAAATTCATACAAAGAAAACACTATTGAATGAGCCTCATTTAAATATGCTGGCTATAGCATAATATATTTATTTTTATATTTTTTTAATTTACATCTTTTGAGATAATTGGAGATTTACATTCCTTGTTGTACAGCTTCATGCTGTCTTGGTTACTTAGCTAAACACTAGCTTTAAATTGAAGAGATTTTATTTTATTTTATTTTATTTTATTTTATTTTATTTTTGCTTTAAGAACTGTTTTAGATATTTGAGTCCTTTTCCCTTTCCATTTTAAGTTTTAGAATTTTCTTCCAGGTGAGATAAGGATAGTAGGGTTCCTTATACTTAAGTGTCTGATGTCACAGGCTCAGGGCACATTGAAGTCTGATGTCACAGGTGGGGGCACACTGATGTCTGATGTCACAGGTGGGGGCACACTGATGTCTGATGTCACAGGTTAAGGGCACACTGAAGTCTGATGTCACAGGTGGGGGCACACTGAAGTCTGATGTCACAGGTGGGGGCACACTGAAGTCTGATGTCACAGGTGGGGGCACACTGATGTCTGATGTCACAGGTGGGGGCACACTGAAGTCTGATGTCACAGGTGGGGGCACACTGATGTCTGATGTCACAGGTTCAGGGCACACTGATGTCTGATGTCACTGTGGTGAGGAGGAGGAGGAGGAAGAGGAGGAGGATGGAGATGGCACACTGGTTACTTGTCTGCAAGCGTGGACTTTCTGATTCCTTACTTGATTTCCTGCAACACTTGAATGTGGAAGTCTGGACTCCTCCATTAGTGTGATTAGGCCTGGATGGCTTTCTCAGAAGTATCAGACTGCAGTAATATGAATATTGTCTAAATATTACAGTCTTACAAGTTTTCCATTGGCCAAAGAAATCAGAAACCTATTGAGATTTTCCTGCAGCCATTGGTGTTTCTGAGCTCTCATTTTCTTTAAGACTGGAACATATGGGGCAAGGTGAAAACCCTCCCCGGGGATCCAGAGGTCTCAGTCACCCTGCCTTCTTTGCTTTATGGGTTATAGCCAGGATTGTTATGTGTACGCACAGCGAGGGAGAGACATCACAGCACGTCTATCCTGTGTGCCCAGAAACAGAAGTTCTCCCCACAAATTGTAATATTTATCCATAAAAATGCTATCAGTGTAGCTTAGCGTTCACTGTCACTTGTGAAGTAGAGGTGACAGGGAGAGTATGAAGCACATTGGGAGGCTTTTCAGGTCAAAGGTGCTTTTTCAGACTGACCTGACTTCTATCTGTGACACAATGGTATATTTGCCACAGTCTCCAGAAGTCCACAGATTACAGAAAGAGCTTGGTAGGAGACCTGCCTTAGACTTTGTCGGCCACTCGTTCTGATTCTGAAGAGGAGAGCCATCTCACTGGAAGGACCAACTGACTTTCGGTCACGGTTTGAGTCAGGTGGAGACCACCGGACCTTTACACTTCTCTCAGATCCCTGAAAAGGTAGCCAGATCCTATTACTATCAGAAAATTAAACAAAGGTTATTTATAACCTTTCACATTGCTGAGATTATGTCTTGAACAAGCAGAATTTCCACAGGAGTGAGCCCCTTCTCTCTAACCTTTTGTTGTAAAAAAAAAAAGGTACTCGGTAGGTACCATTTGTGGGAACATTCTTCTGTATTTCATCTAATAAGTAGTCCATGAGACTTTTTAGTAGCAGTGTGAACAGAGGCACATTTTTCTATTCTGAATTGTTGAAGAGCTCCAATTCTACCCTGGGCTTTACCATTCAGTTCAGCGCATGCGTCCGTATTCATTCCTCTCACTGGTTAGGACAAATTGTTGTCCAGTTGTCTGTGAGTTCCAAATACAAGGCCAAGTGTGAGGCAGGATGTCTGTGCAGACTCTGCAAATGCCAGTACTTACAGATGCTTAATTAATAATCGTGACATGGTTATCCAGGCTGTTCCTCACAAATTCCTACAATCATAATCTCGGTAGAACCCTCAGGATAAAGTAGCTGTTTAATAGATGGAGGGATGAATGCATAGATAGGAGAATAATGTGTCCATGTATAATTTATGAATATGTAAATGCACTGCATTGGTGGTATATTTAGACCATAGCAGAATCTTAGATGTTTTGAAATGTATAATAAGTTAGACCATGTGCCTCCAATACTCCCGAAATTTGGCCAGTATCTGTTATTTTGACAAGCTAGTTTATGTTGCATTTCTCAGATCTAAGTTTTATACTGTCGACAGGAAGTATGGGGGCTGCAATTATTTCTATGCTTTTTCTTTCTTTCCCTTTGCCCTCATTTTCTGTGTCCTTACTTCTTCCATTGATCTAACCTCCAAGGTTAATGGTGAAAAAATGAAAAAAGGAAAACTCAAAGCTTTTAAGTCATGACTCTTAAATGAGATGGAGTCAGGCGATTCAGTTGTTAGATTTGATACTTAAGATTCATTTCAACTCTTCCAGACCCAGCTCATATCTTTGCTGTCGTTTGAATGTGAAATATCCTTTATAAGCTCATGAATTTGACTATGTTGTCCCCAACTAATGACATTATTTAGAAAGTGGGTCTCTGGGGGCAGGCAGGCTTTGAGACTTTATAGTCCAGCCCTTACTCCTGCTATGCCCTATTCCAAGAGTGTGACCAGCTAACCTCTGATCCTTCCACCAGGCTTTTCTCTGCTGGCTGTCATATCTTCCCTACCATGATGGACTGCATCCTTCTGTAACTGTGAACCCAAATCAGCCCTCTCTCCTTTGAGTAGCTTGTATCAGGGTGTTTCATCTCAGCATCAGAGGGCTACTGTCCTTTTCCTGAGGAGGGATCTTTATCTTCCATCATTTGGGTGTAAGAGGATCTTCATAGACTGGAGTCACTCCTTCCTGACTCCTGGTTGCCAGTGTTCTTTTTACTTCCTCTCTGGCACGGCTATCACAGGTGTTTGTATGATTTCTCCACTATGTGGGTCCAGACTGGCGCCAGTCCTCCCACAAAAGCTTAGGCAGAGGAATTCCTCCAACATATTTGTATAATAAATGTAAAAATAATTTAAAAAAATTAAATTCTTCCAAAGGATAAAAATAAGCCCTTCAGCTTATTACACAGCATTTGAACTGTACAAATCTGCCCAGAATTTTATCCCTCAGATTATCACTAACTATCTACCAAGGAAGGGCAGGAACTGACTGAGAAACATGACAGAGCTCTTGAATTAGGGCCCACAGTTTTTATTTTCTTCCTTCCTTCCTTCCTTCCTTCCTTCCTTCCTTCCTTCCTTCCTTCCTTCCTTCCTTCCTTCCTCCCTCCCTCCCTCCCTCCCTCCTTCCCTCCCTCTCTCCCTCCCTCCTTCTCTCCCTTCCTTCTTTGGCATGTATGTGAAGGTCAGAGGACAACATGTGGGAGTCAGTTCTCTTCTACCATGCAGGTCCCAGAATTGAACTCAGGATGTCAGGCTCAGAAACAAGCACCTTTAAACACTGAACCATCTCACCAGTTCCTGGATTCTTGATAATCTGTGATATTTATAGTCACAAGGCCTTTGGATACTCTATTGAATCTATATGAAAATCAGACTTAGGACTGGAATTATAGCTTCATGATAGAGTGGCTACCAAATGGTCCTGAAGCCCTGGGCTCATGTTCCATCACCCCCCCCCCCACACACACACACAGACCCAAATCCAAATCCAAATCCAAATCCAAACCCAAGCAAAAACAAACATTAAAAATACATTGAGCTTTTAGACCCAATGTTGGGCATTGTGATACTGAATTAGTAAGATTGTGAGTTTCCTCTTCCTGAATCCACTTCTGCAGTACGGAAGGTATGAGAGCATGAAGATACACAAGGGGGTTATCCAGAACACACAAATACTGTACCAGCCAAATAAATATCCATGCCCTACTCTCACATGCCCACATGGCCGTGTCAATGATCCTGAGATAAGGGACATCATCCTGGACTACTTGGAGGAACAAAATTCAACCAAGGCACCCTTGTAAGGAGGGAGGTGAGGCAGGAGGAGAAGGAGCTACCACAGTAGAGGAGACAGGTAGACGTGAGAGATAAAGAACAAGCTGAAGACTCTGTTGACAGCTATGAGACTGAAGATTGAGGCAAAGACCAGATAACACAGGTGACTTGCAGATGCTACAAGGAAGGGAGGAAGGGAGGAAGGAAGGAAGGAAGGAAGGAAGGAAGGAAGGAAGGAAGGAAGGAAGGAAGAAAGGAAGGAAGGAAGGGTGAGTCTCCCTTAGATTCCCTTGTGATTTACAGTACTGTAAGAAGGTGAATCTGTGTTGTTTTAAGCCATTTAGTTTATGGTAATTTCTTACAAAATTTGTGGTTAAGTACTACAAAATATTACAGTATACATAAATATATTGTAACATTCTACATATATAACTGAACATTATCTACTAGTCATATTAAAAGAAGTAAAATAATAGCAGTTAAAATTAATTTAAACAGTTACCTTATTGAATTCAATATGTTCTATTACATAATGTATTTTATTTTAATATAATTTTCTTATATTTTTGAGAATTTTAAGCAAACAGATAACATGTTTTGATCATATTCACTATCTCATGCATATTACTCATTTTTAAATAAGCATGTAATTTTATGTACTTCCTTCTTATTAACTTTCAAAAACTCAGTATATACTTGATACTTATTGCACAGTTCCAAGTTTTCCAGACATTTCAAATATTTGGTTGCTATCCATGGATGGTAGTTACAGTATGGAACAGCCTGGACATTGGTCTTTCAATCACAGGCCATTTGATTGCACTCATTGACAAACAGGTGGGGCTCATTGCCAGCATCAGCATCTCCTGAATGATCTCTTGGCTATAAAGCATTGCTCTCTGAAGATGTGATAAGACCTCTACTTTCCATACCTGTCAAAAGCTCCTTGAGTATTTGTTTCAAATGTCTCACTTCCAAATCATTAACACTTTTAGAGATTTCTTTGTAGACTATTAACCTCTGTTGGGAAAATTTAGAATTTTCCTTGGAGAATTAATTCTGTTCCACCTTTGCAATGAAAGACTCTCCATGCAATAATTTGCTATTTGGTCCAGCTACCCTCAAGGTAGAGTCGATTTGAGACTATTTAAAAAGCTACTTACTGAGTAGATCCTCAGTAAAGCCTAAAGACCTGTCACAAGCCACCTCTTTTCAATAATGGCACATATGATTCATCCAAAATGTTTGACACAGCTCAAAGTGTTGATCCTGTAACAGGGCAAGACAGTACAGAGGTTCTTCCATTTTTGTATTCTTTTTGTTTTGTTTGCTTTTATTTTTCATGACAGAGTTTATCTGTGTAGCCTTGGCTGTTCTGGAGTTCACTCTGTAGACTAAGCTAGCATCGAATTCACAGAGATCTGCCTGCCCCTGCCTCCCAAGTGCTGGAATTAAAGGTAAATGTCACCACTGCCTGGCTTTCATTTTGTATTTTTACTGAGGTCATTTCAGGTTTAACAAGAATTTGATCTTGATGGAGAATATGGTGGAAAATAACCCAACTCTAGTTTAGGAACCCAAGATCAAGATGGCTCAGATAACATATCTTAGCTTCTGTTAAACAGCTTGCTTTCACAAAACTCCTCCCCAACCCCGGTCAGCCCCACAACTGCTGATATTAGAATGAGTGTGTGAGTTACCTTTAAAACCTCTTACCCTAAACATTTAGAGATACACTTGAGTCTCCAATACCTGAATATAGTCTAAGCCTGCTGGAATAGAGACTTTCAAGTGGCTATAAACTGTGTGTGAGTGTTCATCTCTGGAGAGCTCCCCATAACAATCCCATTGCCTATTCACACACATGAATTATCATTACTGAGAAAGCTAAGGCATGTGTCATTATTGATGGTGGGAGTGCTAACTTATACAGCACTATAGACGTCAATGTGGCAGTTGCTCAGAAAATTGGAACTCAATATACTTCAAGATCAAGCAATACCACTCTTGGGCATATACCCAAAAGATGCTCCATTCTACCACAAAAACCCTGTGTTAGGATGCTTGACTATGTTCATAGCAGCATTATTTATAATGGTCAGAAACTCAAAAAGACCTAAATGTCCCTCAACCAAAGAATGAATCAAGAAAATGTGGTACATTTACACAAGGCATTAGGAAAAAAATAACATTGTGAAATTTGTAGGCAAATTAATAGAACTAAAAAAAAATTCCTAGTGAGGCAACCCAGACCCAGAAAGACAAACATGATATGTAGTCACTTAAAAATGGATATTAGCTATTAAGTAAAGGATAAACATGCTGTAATCTGCAGACCCAGAGAATTTAAGTAACAAGGGGAGTTCTAGGGGGATGCAAGGATCTCTCTGGGAAGGGGAAATACAATAGATATTGTGGATGGACGGAGCAGGTAGAGACGGGAACAGGTAGGTGAGAGAGGGATGGGTAGGGGAGAGTACAGGGAGAGATTGTTGGAATAGGGGGGCATCTAGGGGAACATGTGAAATACTACTGCAGTGGAAACCTCTGGAATCTGTGAGGGAATCTGTGAGGGAATCTGTGAGGGTGACCCTAGCAAGGACTCCTAGTAATGGAGGATACTAAGCCTGAATCAGCCATCTTCTGTAACCAGGCAAAGCTTTCATTGGTGGTACTGGGATACCAACAAAGCTACAAAACCTTTGTCCCACAACCTCTCCCATTTGCAGGATGTACTAGGGCAATGGTGACTCAGGGCCTTTGGGAGTGGCCAACGAATGACTAGCCTAAACTTGAGGTCCATGCCACAAGAGAGAGTCCATGCCAGACATCGTTTATATGACCAGGAATGAGAAGCTGGATGGTAGACTCAAACACTTATAGTTCAGTGCCTAGCCCAACCTTCATGAGAGATGCTTCCTTTAGCAGTTGGTGAGAATAGATGTAGAAACCCACTGCCAAAGATTGGGTGGAGCTCAGGAGAACCCTGAGGGAAAGGGAGATGGAAGGATTGTAAGAACCAGAGGTGAATACAGCCCACAGACTCAACTAAGCAGGGCTCATAGGACTGAACACAACTAAAGAGGTAATCACAGAGTTTCCATGAGTCTGCACTAGGTCCTCTGCATAATGTTATGGTGTTTTAGCTTAGGGTTTTTTTGGGACTCCTAACAGTGGGAATGTGTGCATCTCTGACTCTTTTGCCTGCTCTTGGGACCCTTTTCCTGCCACTGGATTGACTCATCCAGGCTTGATATGAGGGTATGTGCCTAGTCTTATTGCATCTTGTTATGCTGTGTTTGGTTGATATATCTGGGAGATCTGCTCTTTTCTGAAGGGAAATGAAGGAGGTACAGTGGATCTGGAGGAGAGGAGAGTTGAGGAGTTGGTGGTAGGAGTGGGGCTATGGGACTGGGAGGAGACTTCAAGGAGTGGAGGGAGGGGAGGCCATGGTCCAGATGTATTTTATGAGACAAGAATAAATAAATAGAAAAAGAAAAGAAAGGGAAATATGGAATGAGAGTCATTTCTATCGAATAATATAAATTTAGTATTTAAGATAAGTAATCATAATCTTTTTATTTCCTCTCCCTTATACAAGTTTTATGCAAATGTTTTATTCTTCCCACTCACAAAGGCTCAGGGCTCTAATCTAGGAATTTGATGGCCTGAAGTAGTGACCCTTTTCTCCTTGGAGTATTGACTCCTTTCTTGTTCTTCTATCTCCTATGTTGCAATTATTTCACAATAGCCAATTGAATAAGATTGGGAGGTCAGACCACATCCAATGGAGCAAAGACATAGCCACCACCTGGACTAGAAAAACCGAGTGTACTTCCTGTCTAGGTGTGTTCACCCTCTCTGAGCTCCACTGATCAAATGTAGTCTGCCTTGTCCCGATACTTGAGTTGGGATGGTGGTCTCTTTCTTTGTGACCCCAAACATACTTCTTATAATAGCAAATTCATGCTCCAATGGAAAGGTAGACTAAAGATACTAGTCTCTAGCAAAAAGGAGTTTAAAATGTTTCCAGTAGAGAGAGAATAAGAGAATGTGGGAGAGTTTGGGTTAAAAAAGATGATTGCTGACAATTTAGCAGAAGAGCCAAGCAATAAGACTATCAGAGGGAGGAAGCACAAATGAATCCCATTATCCAAAACCAAGCAATGACCCGCAAGGTAACTAAGAACACCAAGGCAAATGCCACAAATGAGACGATCAAATCCATGGTGTGAAAATGCATTATTTCAAAGGCTGAGATACGAATCAATTGTAAAGTGCTTGCCTAGAATGCGTGAAACCTTGGGTTCAAACTCCAACATCACAAAAGCAATCAAATGAAAATAAACATGGATGGAATAGCAATTAAACCGATAACAGAATGCTATTAAGGTTTTAATTAGCACATAGTAATTATATATGCGACAGCAATATCACCATAACATTCCCATGCATGCATTAAAATGTGTTCTGACCACTGCTACCCCCTTTGTCTTCCTTACCTTCTAGCTGACTCCTCTTCTTCTCATGTTCTCTCTCATCCCCCTTCTACTTTCATGAAACAACACAGGGACTTTCAGATTGGGGACAGAGTGTTGAGGAAGGTGCTCAGAAAAGACGGTTGTCAACTCATCATTCAAAAAGAAGGTATAACAGTCATTTATGTCAAAAAACCCCAAACAAATAAACCAACAAAAACTATGAGCTTACCACCCACAGGCAATCTCTAAACAAACTCCCAAAGGCTGTTTCCCGAAAAATTAAATTCAACCCAAAAGAGCAAATTGAGGCATAGAAATGACTAATGAACCATGTAATGAGAATATGAGGCTAAATATAAGCAAACACTGGTTGCATAAATCACTTGTAAAAATGGCATTGGCAACTCCATCCTGATAAAGAACAACAACAGGAAAATAATGAACACCATTGACACGCAGACGGGAGAGGACAACCAGAGCTGCTAACTGCTTTGAAGAACGTAAGTTATTTACAGAAACAGAAATAACTGGATAGTTTCTGAGCAATTAGAGAAAAAGAATGAATAGAATAAAAACAAATAAACAGCAAAGAAAGAATAGGAAAGGGCACTAAGAGTTTCAGGATAACTGCCACAAAATATGGCCCAACTAAAGCTCCATGCACTTCACAATGTAGTCTGTTCTAGCTAAAACGTTGGCACCAGATTAGTAGATATCTACTCATTGTCTGCTTACGAGGCTGAATCAATAGCACAGATGCTTAGGAAGGTTAAAAGCGAAAAGATTACCAAAGTACTTTGAAGAAACTAACTCTAAAGCTATTTGTGTTTCAGTGTGTAATCATAGAGTGAAAAGTGTTATCAGAACTGAGAACTGTAGCCTAAGAAGAAAAGACCCACTTGACTAGTAAAGGTAATATATTTTACTAATATAGACCCAATAACAAAATATTAAGAAGTAAAATTTGTATACTTACAAGGAGATATGGACAAACCCTCAGTTATGCTGTGAGAATTCAATGTATTATGATAAATAATTGGCAGACAAAGAAGATGAAAACTTTGGGATAATATAGAGAATTTAAACACCATAATGTCAGCTTTGCTCTGTCCCATAGAAGTGTGCTCAGTCCCCCAGCATAATGGCAGACCCACCAAATACACCCCCCAAATAGAAAACATTATACTGTATTGATGCTAAAAATGACTCAACAGAGTCAGTGAATCAGTTCCATCAATCCAATAGAAAGTTACCATGCCAATTAAAGAAATCACTAATGCAAAATTTATCTTAAGAAATTCAGCAGGTCCAGGTGTGTAATAAAACAGACTGAGCATTGGATAAAAGTCAGTGCGATCTAGTGACAAAAAATTTCCTGTAAACCAAGAAGAGAAGGGAATTTCACTAGGTGAATGTGTAACGGTGAACACTATGCTTACAAGTTTCAACTTGTTTCCCTCCCCAGGGCAACTTCCCTGGCCTTAATCCTTGAGTCCAGTGAACCTACCAAGAGTGGCTTCCCAATAAGCCTGTTTTTATGTACTTAATTTGGTTTGAGGTGGCTCATTTCACCATCAGAGAAAACAACTTATCATGCTTGATCGCATGTAGGCAGATATATACAGCTAGATAGGAAGTATGTCAACATGTGTTCCTGCCCCTGAGTGCATAAAGATAGGAAGTATGTAGCTTTATGAGTTTTGTCTTTATAAACCCCTGGATAATGTCAATCAGAAATGCATCTTGACAGAGCTCTGAGGTGCAGGCCTGGTTCTTTGAGTATCTAGTGCCAGCTCCTGAATAAAACCTCATTATTCATGGTCAGATTGGTGAGTCTTTGAAGGACCACACGTGTTTCTTGGCACATGAAAAGTATCTACAAAAGCCTTTATTATAACTATGTATTAGTGGAATGCTAGACTCATTCCTTTTACAAATTAAGAGTAAGAAATCAAGCCTCCATTTCTACTCTGAAATTGTGCCGAGAGCCTAGCCGGTGAATTAAAATGAGACAAAAAAGCAAAATAACCGTGGGTGACAAAGAAAGAGACACAGTTATTCTTACTACCTGATAATATGATCTTTCTACCCAGAAGCAAAAGGCCACAGATAGTAAAATTATTATAATGAATAAGAGGGTTTAGCAAGCAAGCTTCCAGGGTTCAGATAATACAAAACTGCACCCTTATTTGCTAGGAGTGAAATGCTGACAAAACATAAAAACAAAGAGAAGCATCATTTGCAAGGACTGAAGCAAAGCCATCTCATGGACTAAAGCTGCCGAGCCAAGCCAACAGAGCTCACAGACAAGCCTCTAAAGCCTCTGCGTCAGCTCCTGCCTCGAGGGTCCAGCCCCTTCTGAGCTCCTGTCCTGACTTCCTTCAGTGATGGACTAAGCTATGGAAGGTAAGCAAATAAACCCTTTCCTCCCAACTTGATATTTTTGTCATGGTGTTTCATCACAGCAACAGTAACCCTAACCAGGACTACGCGTGTATGAATCCATAAACCAGAGGGAGAAATAGCATGGTGTCTAACTGTCAGTTATTGCTCCAAGCTTATAAATAAGTGCAAGACGACTGAAAACCACAAACAGCTGACAGAGGAGAAACTCACTGGTGTTGGAGGTCATGGCACCAGGGCTGCCCTGGACAGCATCTGGGTCACACAAGCCAGCCTGCAACTGCAAGGGGAAGCATTTCCGGGTTCTCAGGCAGACTGACTTAAAAGAGAAATGATCAAGAATTGCAAAGACATGGAATGACAGGCATTCAAATAAAAGCTTATGAAAGGGCAAAAGGTATGTAACTGGGGACAACTGAGAGATACCTAGACAACCGCAGTTGCTCCCCTCCTACAAACCAGCCATAAGCCCTGCATATTCATGCTGAAGAGACCAGCACACATGCTTAGGGAGGGAGAGCCCGTGCCCATCCTAGTTAACTCTCTGAGGACATCCACACCACCCCTCCTCTCTCTGTCTGCTTCAGCCACTCAGTCACAGTGGACCTCTTTGCTCTCAGTTCACACCAGGCACATTTCAACCTCGGGCCCTTTGCATTATTTTGGTTTTTACCTGAACCGTAAGGTACTATTGAGTTTTTTTTTAACCCTTTCTAATTTACCTTTAATATTTCACTATCATAGATATAAACTATACTATATTTATTTACTTAGTTGTAGAATGTAAGTTCACAGAGTGCCCTTTTGATTTGCTTTTGTTTACTATAGTAACTCTGGTATTTAGCACAGGACCTATTTCTTCAAGAAGATGAAGAAATCTGCTTTGTGTGAAGACTTTTAAGCACTTCTGCATAGATCAACATCAATCGGCTCTCCTCCACCATGGAGAAAGAATATATATAATCTATACCTGATGTCAAGAGAGGCATTGAGAAGGAACATGAGTGGCCAGAAAGGAAGTGGACAAACTAGTGGCCTAGGTGAAGTCCAGGTGGGTGTCAAGGCCTCACTACAAGTGTCACAACCTGTGTTCTTCAATGGAACTCTCAGGTGGGTGTGCAGTGTGTGGTATAGGAATCTGAAGTCCATCTAGATGACTCTGAGTATATCACATAGACTAATAAAAATGCTTTGTGTTCTCCCCAGCTCCAGCCAATGAGAGGATGTGAGCCATGCTAGCCGGGTTCTTAGGTTGTGGAGTGCTGGCATCTTACCTGTAAGCTGAGCACTGGGGGGCTGGGTGTGACCTTGATTGTTTGGCTGCTTAATCTGGCTTCTAAGAATGTTACAGAACAACATAGCATACTTGGAAAAAGTAGGAGAAACCACCTCTTAAAGCTGAGCATGCGTGGAGTCATGATCCAGCAATCCCCTCATGAGGTACACACATAAGAGAAAAGTGTGCTGTGTGCTCCACATGGTGTGCATGAGTGTGTACCAATGTGTGAGCTGGTTCCAAGTCCGGGTCTGGGCACTCACATAGATAGGAATAATCGTTTGCTAGGTTAATGTTAAAGTCATAATATTGAGTGAAAGAAGAAGATTTCAAAGACTCAAAAATAATGTATGGTGTTAAAGTTCAAGACCCTTCCCGTCGGTGGAGGTGGGAAGAAATGAGCAGACACAAAGCACAATGAGTTTCTGGGCTGCTGATTTGGATTTTCCATTGTGAAGACTTCATCTGTCTGTGTGCTCACAGCTCACACACCTGCGTGTCAGTGAAGCAGCTGGGTCAACTCTCTGGTGTGCGGACAGGTATCAGTAGGTGCGGAACGTGGAAGTCTGACAAAGAAATTTGGGGGATGAGGCAGCTCAGGCTGCATCACGCAAGGAGTTGTGAAAGGTGAGGTCAGGAAAGTATGTGGTTTGTCAGAGAAGGCTGCCGAGGCTTGACGGGGGCAGGGATAAATGTTACATATTAGGGATGGAAAAAAGTATGTGGGCAGACGTCAGAGGTCTTTGTTTGGTCAGAAATCTGATGAACATTAACCACTAAAGGAAAACATTTAGAGATTAAGATAGGCAGTGTCCAATGGGGAGTATCACAAATCTTAATAAAGTAATTTAAGTATAATGATGGACATATTTACATTTAAACATAGGGAAACGGATATTTAACATATTACGTTGGATATAAATGTGTGTCTAGTTGTATGTATGTATATATTCTCAATTGTATAGGTAATGTATTAACTATTTGTGGAGAAAATTAAAAAGAAAGTATGACACTCCACTCTCCAGGTATGACATTGTCGAAGGCTTCCTACTGAATATACAAACCTAATATTGTGACCTAATTAGTGACTCAATATTAATCATATGGAGGTTTATAGTGAGAAGAATTTGAGCAGAAAGCTCAGGTCAGAAGATCCTTATGGTTGGTAATCTTGTCAACTCAAACTTCCTGTCAGGGTTGGCATCATCAGGCAGTGGGGCAAGCTGACGAAGACTTCTTTCCTTCTTCCCTCAGATAACTGCATTATCATATTTCCATTAAGATGAACATGTCTAAAGGTGTCCAACCCAATTACAACCTCCACTCTTTCCAAATAAAGGTACCATGGGGAAGGTGTAGTTTGCTTATCTGTTTCCAACACAGCCTGCCAATCTGGAAGGTAGAATTTGAGATGATGCTCATGGAGAACTGTTCTGGACCCTGGTTTAGCAGAAAGATCAAATCCTGGGTGGGGGTTATAGGAGAAGACAGAGTGTAGGGACTAAAGACAGTCCAACTGTTACACTGAGTTTATTAATTTTGACTATCCTGAGATACTTTTCAATCTTTTCTATGACTGCATTTGGAAGAGGAAGAGGCTGACAGTAGACTTGTGAAATTACCGTATGTCAGGAGCTTAAAAAAAAAAAAAAAACAACTCTGTATTAGGCAGGGAGCACTGTGACCTGACTATCAAAATGTTTGAATGTCTTGACAGTTTCTCAGACAGAAAGGAGTCTCCTTCTTGACTAGTTTTTGTCCCAGAAACTAGATCATGGCTCTGAGGACGTCTGGTTGCCAAGATGATTATATTTTATGTTCCATCATTATTGTGACTTGCTGATGGACAATAGGGGGTACTTTCCTTCCCTGTCAACAATAGCTCAGGTGTTCTGAGGTTAGCTCCTTAAGGACATTTACCTGTGATGGATGAAGAACAGTCCCTGGAGCTGTCTGTGGCCACACCCATGTTCCCTCCCCAGAGAGACTTTGCAAGTTGCTTTCACCCTTACAATGACCTGGTTATTATTTAGATCTAAATCTCTTCAAGCAAAAAAAAATGTATGCATCTAAATTTCTCTAGCCATGATGATGATGGTTTTAAGGAGTCCAAAGGCAGGGTGGTTATTTGCCTGTGAACTAAAAATGTAGCTAGCTGTTTCTAAGGAGAGAAAGAAAGGGTGTGGAGTTGGGTGGGTGAGGGGGTTGGGAGGATCTGGGAGGATCTGGGGGAGGGGAACCATGATCAGAATTTATTATATGAAAATTTTCTATTTTCAAAGAAAAAAAAAGGGGGAGGGCGACCCTGGACTAACAGGATTTGGAGTTGATTTCAAGGGTGTAAGTAAGAAATCACAGAGCCTGAGCAGAAAAGACTTCCAGGGAACTCTGAACTCCAGCTCAGGAAATGCAGGGAAACAGTTGCCTGCCCTTACCTGCTTAGGTCAAGGGTATTGGATGCTCCTGTGGTTTGTTAAAAAGAATCCTGGCCCTAGTCACAAAACAGAATCTTTAAGTTTACTCTAAGGAAACAATTACCAGGAAAGGCAAAACCACAGCAGGAGAGGGAGAGGGACCTTCTGTGGGCACATCAATGCATATTAAGAATAATGGCGGAGCTTCATTTTTCCAAAGGGACTAATTTGTCCCTTTGTTTCACGGAATGCTTGCTGAGCCCCCTGAGTAGTTCAGAAGGTGTATCTCAGACCACCATCTACCTTACTCCATTAAAATGGATGTGTCCTTTGCTTCACGCAGATTCTCACCTAGAGACTTGAGTTTACAAACAAAAAAATGGATTATTGCTATGATGAAAGAATCCTCCGCACAAAGATGAACAGCAGGACTCTTCTAAGTAACATATTTCCCTGGTGGGTTTTACAATGCAATTCTTGGCATGGTAATTTGATCTGCATACAAGTTTTCAAGACACACACCCGCGGGGTCAAGAGTGGAATGTCTGTATATTCATGATGGTTACTGAGATGGCTAAGCATCTCAGCCTCGATTGTGTTGGGGTCGGATCAGTCACCGAAGCTGGTTCCTGACCACTGGAGCTCCTGCAGACAACTCACAGGAAGCTTTGTTTTCTAGCTGCTGATCTCCTGGAGGGAACCCAGCAGGGAAGACACAGGAAGATCTTGCATTAGCTTTCTAAGAAGAGGTAATGTCCTGATTAGTTTCTGGACTAAGTATAGTGATTTAGAGTCATTCGCTCACTGTGATATATGCAGATGTTTTTGACTTAAAAGGAAAGTAATCGAGAGGGCTGTTATTAGACACAAACATAACAATGTACTAGAATGCGCTTTAGCGAGAACGACAACACATTAACTATTAGTGTTTATCACTGCGCCCTCCTCCTGGTGCTCAGAATGGAGAGCTGTTGATCCTCAAAGATAAAGTGATTTAACACTGAGGCTGCCTTTGATTCCAAAAGATGGTACCAGCACTAAGGCTGGAACAGAAATGTATTTGCCGAGATATCTAACTTCAGTTTAATATAGGAAAGACTGGGAACCTACAGGTCCATTAACCACCAAGCTGATGGGATGTTACAAGGCTCGCACATCACAAAAAGGCAGTTTTGTGACAAAGTGACTAGAGTCCTATTTCCATCTGCTCAGGGGCACTTGACACTTGCCAGCCCAATGAACTGCCCACAAGTGCTGCTGGCCCCTCTGTATCTTGAACACAGCTTATCAGCAGGAAGAAACGTTAAGCAGCAGGAAAGAGTTACAATGAGGACAATAAACTGAAAGGGGCGACTGAAGAGCAATGGGGAGAGCGAGAGGGATGGGAATTTCCATGGATGGCAAGTTCAACAATGGGGATGATGTGAAATGTCACTAGGGAAGTGACATGGGGAGATAGTGATGGTCTCAGCACAGAGAAACAGAGCGTGATTTCAAACACCAAGGAGGGAATGACAGATATCAGAATCCAATGCAAACCCAAAGCAGAACAAAGACCATGTGTTAAAGGTTAAGATGCCACAGGGCTCAGGAGCTGTATTTTTGTTTGAGTCTGTAAAACAATGGGCTAAAAAGCTACTTCCTGCAGGCAGCTGACCTATTAGAAGCAGGGATCACTCTTCTCCGTCAATAGTTGCCTTTGGGGACATATACAGGGTATTAATCCTTCACTCAGCCTTCTGATCTACAAGAAGAAATCATAGTTTCTGAGTTTTATCTTGGACCCAGCAATGACTTATAAATTTAGCAACATATGTCTATTATATTTACATACTTTCCAGGACATCATGCTACTATTGGTAAGGTATTATAATCAACAGGACAAAAGGAACTAGCTGATAGCATTAGAACTGTACTCATGGTAGTACTCATGTGGACTATACTTAGAACCTGAAGCCCGTCTTGATCTGACACTATGAGACAGAAAAAGTGATGATTATTAGACACAGATAATCTGTACTCTGTTTCCTAGTGAGATTTTTTTATAGGAATAAACAAGAGATAAGGGAGACTGTTACAATATAATTTCTCCTTTTATTGATAGAAAACGGTTGGCATTTGGAAAATGTTAAATTTGTCTTGAAGCTAAACATCCCTAAAGTTTGACTGCAGAGGTTCATACTAAAACCATTATCGCATAGCAAGCAAGCATGGGAGTGATCTCATGCATTACACGAATGGCTGGCTCTGCAGAGATTGGTGGACAGCATTTGACTGGGAGGGGATGATGTTAGAGCTTGCAATGAAGTACTAGACATCAACAGGAGCAGGATCACATAGTGGACACCTTGGCCCAAATCGAGAGATGAAAGGAATTCAGCAGAGAGACCCTAGAGTTTGTGAATTTTGCATTAACATCTGTAAACATGAGCCTGTAATAGGTGACCTCCATGCTAAAGCCCTTAGATGCAGGTATTTTGGCTTTGAAATGCTTAAGACTATAATTTGACCATAGCTAGAAGGATGTGCAAATGTATAGACTGTGAATAAGGCACAGTAGTAGATTAACCGCATAACTTCACACAGTGGATTATGACAAACCAACCTGCCTCCATCTTAGGCTTAAAAGCCATGTGGGAAGCCTTTTGGGGTACCGCTTGGCAGCAGTCTGACACTGGCAAGGACCAAGAAATGGCTTTGAGACAGGAATCTGACCTTGGGAGCAAGCTCAGGCAGAGATCTGACATCAGGCATAATAAGGAAGTAAGTTTCAGCAAAAATCTAACTGTAGGTTGTAATAGAGAAGTAAGATAAAGCAGGAATTTTAGTTTTAGGGTGGAACTAAGCTTCAGGCAAGATTTTGGGCTTGGAAAAGGAAGTGGGCTCAAGTTTCTATGACAAGCCCTTTTTTACAACTGTCCTGTTGCCTTGTTTGTAGTTCCTTATTGTACTGCTTGCCCAAAATACTTGCATGTAATTAAATTGGTTTAAAAGTGGATTGGTAAATAAAACTTTGCCTTCAGTCTCAGAATGGACTGGGGTCACGATTAAAAAAAAAAAAGCCATCTTATAGTAAAGACAAACTAGCTTCATTCCTGCTTATGATTAAATCTCTGTTTCTCAAGAATTGGGCTTGCCCAACCTGTAACCTTAACTGCAAATGGTTCTGTAATTCCTGTTCCAAGAAATGGCAACCATGCTTTCATTTCTAAAGGTTATTATGACCACCCTGTTATTGCTAAGTTGTTATGACGACCTTGCAACCACGCCTTTGGTTCAAGAAGTTGTTACAACCAAGTTATGCTTATGTGCCCCTTCTGTAACCCTGCCTACCTGTGTGTCAAGTCCTCCATCTGGAACCCCCTACTCCTGGACTATAAAAGCCTTTATCTCATCCATGTCCAGGGCTGATCTCTTTGAACCTCTCCTTTAGAGATAGACAATTTGTGTACATGATTTTTTTTAAAAGGGTGCTTTAATTAATTGCTTGCTTTAATTAATATGGTTATGATTTGGGTTGATGGTCTTTCTCCTTGCATCTCTGGGATTAACAGTTACATGAGATTCATTCTAAGATACTTCTAAGTTTATTGCATGTCTGGAAAATGTCATAATAAAACATTGGTGTTAAAAAGTAATACTTTTATCTTGTAATAGACTCTGGACAGAAGGTAAAACCATACTTAGAAAGAAATTGGAGCTGAGACGCGGAACTTCTATGCACATTAAAGAACAAGGCAGGAGCTCTCATCTACACAGTGCTTCCAGTTCCTAGGACATCACTCAGTCTTGAGTGAAAATTTCTTTTATTATTTTAAAAATTATTATTTGAGAATTTCGTACATGACTAAAAAGTTCCTTTAAAAAAACTGAACCACGGCTGGTGTTGTATTTGTCCCTTTATAATTCTGATCCTTGGCTTTCTTTCTCTGATTCTGAGAGAACAACATAGGGACATCTTACTACATTTTGGAAACTAGGGTTTGCATGGAAGTAGATGGTACAAAGTAGAAGATAAGAAATGAAAAGGACATGATGTTCTCAAAGGAGTTTGTGATGGGACAAAAAGTATTAGGAAAGTAAGGTAGAGTGTAAGGTAGAATGACCCCAAATCACTCATTAATATCAATAATTGGGGTATCATAGACCTTGGTTTGGAAAACACATCATTATACAGATAGGAACATGAAGCTCAAATCCTAAGTAACATATTCTTGGTTTTCTAATCAGAATTTCAACAAAGGTATTACCTGCTTTTCTTCTTATTAAGGTCAATCTAAGATCTTCAGTAGAGATAAAAACTCAAAAACTGAAAAGCAACCTGGAGCTGGAGAGATGAGCCACTGATTAACAACACTTGCTGCAAGATCTTTTGGGCTCAAATTCAGATCTCAGCACCCATGTAACAAGCCATGTGCACTGTAAATGCCTGTAACCACAGCTCCAAGGAAGGCAGAGATCATGAGGCTCTCCGAGGAGCTTTGAGGATCTCTGAGAACTTTGTGGCTTCTAGTCTTGTTGAAAAACTGAGCCCCAGGTTCAAGGACGAGAAGCTACATTCAAGGAGTAAGCAGAATTATAGAGAAGGAAACTTGAATCTCTTCTGGCCTTTGAACCTGCATAGGTACATGCAGTGCTATGCACATGTGCATACCCACGTACAAATCCATCCATCCATCCATCCATCCATCCATCCATCCATCCATCCATCCATCCAACCATCCATCCATCATCCATCCATCTATCCATCCATCCATCATCCATCCACCCATCCATCCACCCATACTTACATATATACATACATAAGTAAAGATAAAGCTTTTAGAAAAAGCCCAGGATGAGGCCTAAATCCACTGAATACACTCACAAACACACAAGATTTGCTCACTGAAAATGAGTAGTTTGATCATTATCTAGTTGAGTATCCAGTTTCCACATACTGTGTCCATGAAAAAGCCACTCCAAAGAGAATGAGATCTTTGCAACTTGAATAACAAAAGTCAAAAATCAAAAGACAATGAATGTATCAAGTGCCAAACAGCAGAGAGCTTAATGGGCCACCAAGGTTTATCAGGAAATGGACAAGCAAAATCGTCAGTGGGAGCTCAGGCTCTGTAAGTATACAAGTCTGGCTTCCTTAACCTCCCACTGCAACAGGCCAGAGTCACTATCAATACCGGATTTGGCCTGCTTTTGATAGCAAGTGAAGGGAAGGAAGCCCTGCCCGTGGANGGGGGGGAGAAATGAAGACTCAGAGCTGTTCTGAGCTCTTCCATTTCAGTTATGCTTTAAAGTAGGTACCAAGAAAGATCAATTAAGCAGATTGTTCCTTTGTTCTTTATTTTAAAAAATCCCATCAGCATATTTTTGTGTGTGTTCACGCACGTGTGTTTTACTGTTAAATAGGTAAGTATAACTTTTACTTTTATTCTTTATCTAATACCTTCTGAATAGCCACATCAAGTTGGATCTCTTCCTTTTCCTCTCCTAGGACTGCAAATTCTTTTTAGAGTAATGAAGAAGCTAGAAGCAGGCAGATATTAAAAAAAGCAAGAGCCCAGTATCTGTCACAGCGACTCAGGATATATGGGAGAGATGCTCCTTCCTAAGATGCTGGAGGATACACATCTAGGCGTGGGATAGCCAGATCATAGGGCAGCTCTTGCTGTTAGAGTTGTGGGGAGTCTGCACACCCATGATGCACTAATCTGAGATTTCACCAACAGCATGTGACGGTCCCTTTCTCTTCAGATCTTTGCCAGGATTTGATATTTTATTTTTGTTGCTAGTAGCCTTTCCGACTGGAATGAGAGGATATCTCATTGAATTTGTATTTGCATTTCTCTGATGGCAAGAAGGCAATATGCACATATTCATTCGTCATTTGCACGCCTTCTTTTGAATTTTGCAAGTCCTTGCTAATTTCAGAACAATTCACAATAGAACCAATCTAGGTGTCCATCCATGGTACATATATGCATGTATACCATTATACATATGTATATGTACACATATATATGTATATAATGTGCATATGTGTGTGTGTATACATACGAACAATGGATTCTTATTAAGCTACAAAGAAGAGAAAAATTCTGTAATTTCAAATGAAATGGAGGAATACTATGTTAAGTAAAATAAACCATACACAGAAGACAAATACCTACATTATCATTCATCTACCCATAATAGTATAAAATAGTAATAGTAAAATAGTTGGGAAGCTGAGGGGCGGGAAAGAGGAATACTAGGGGACTGGATTTGCGCAGTTCATTCTATATGCTTGTGTGTTGTATAGTTTTATGTCACCTTGACACAACATAGAGTTATTTGAAAGCAGGGGACCTCAATTAAAAAATGCCACAGGGCATTTTCTTAATTAGTTAGTGATTAATGTTAGAGGGTCCAGTCCACTGTGGGTAGTACCATTCCTGGGCTGGTGGTCCTGGTTCTATAAGAAAACAGGCTTAGCAAGCCATGAAGAGTAAATCAGTAAGCAGCCCTCCTTTATTAGCCTCTGCATTAGCTCCTGCATTCAGGTTTTAGCCCTGTTTGAGTTCCTGTCCTGACTTCCTTTGAACATTGTTGTAGAAATATAAACTGAGCAAACCTTTTCTTCCCCAACTTGCTATTTTGGTTTTCCCTAGCTAAGACTCCACATAATGGGGAATGTGGAGCCTGAACCAGTCATTTTTATGTAACCGGGCAAGATTTCCAGTCAAGGGATTGGGACACAAACCCAGTCACAAAACCTTCAACCTCCAATTTGTCCTGCTATCATGATGTCCTGGGATAAAGGTGGCACAGAAATTGTGGAAGTAGCTAACAAATGAGTGGTCCAGCTTGAAACCCATGCCACGAGAAGAAGCTTACTCAGATACTATCTGGAGGATCAAAATTCAGAGGCCAGATGGACCAGAGACCTAGTATAGAATCAAACACAACTGGCTAACAAAGTAAAGAGATGATTCCTAAGGCTATTCTGGTATACTTGTAGACAGAAGAGGAGCCTGGTATAATCACCATCAGAGAGGCTCCATCCAGGAACTGATGGGAATAGGTGTACAGACCCATAGCCAAACACTTGGTAGAAATTAATGAATCCTGAGGAAGAAAGAGAGGGACTGTAGGGGCCAAAGAGGTCAAGGACACCATAAGAAAACCCACAGGATTAACAAACCTGGACTCATAGGGGATCACTGAGACTGAACCTATAATCAGGGAGCCTGCATGGGGCTAACCTAGGTCCTCTGCATATATGGTATAGTTGTGTAGCTTGGTGGTTTTGAGGGACTCCTAGCAGAGGGAGTAGGGGCTGTTTCTGATGCTTTTTCCTACTTTTTGTAGCCTTATACTTTTACTGGGTCCTTGTCCAGCCTTAATATGAGAGGTGCCTAGTCTTATTGTAACTTGATGTGCCACGTTTCGTTGATATCCCTGGGAGTCCTGCCCTTTTGTGAAGAGAAACAGAGGAGGAGTGGATGAGAAGAAGGGAGGTAGGAGAAAGGACTAGGAGCAAAGGGGGAAGGGAAAACTGCAGTTAGGATGGGATATATTAAGAGAATTAAATTAATAATAATAATAATAATAATAATAATAATAATAATAATAATAATAATAAAATGAACTCCCTTTTAAAAACATGTTCTGGAGGAACTAAAAGAGTGTGCAGGGAAGGTGAAGTGGCTCCGGGACAAGCGGCTTCAGGACACCTCAAGCACGCTGAAGCTGGACATACAGAGGAAGACATGAGGTTTCAAAACCCAGCCATTTGGGAGCCATCCAAAGTGAGTGAGAGGAAGGACAGTTTCAGGGCTTTTCCCCAGGTTTTGTATCCTGGTTACTTCCAGTCTCCTCCAATTGACTTTAGTGGAGTTTAGACAAAATATCTTCTAAAAGACAGTCGCATGGCACACATCTGCAGTCCTAGCATTCAGGAGACTGAGACAGGAGGATTGCAAGTTTGAGGTGAGCCTCTCACTGTCTCAGAGAATCAAATCAAACCAAACTAGGATCTATGCTAATCTGATAATTTAGTCTCAGCTGTTGCAAAACAGGGCAGTGTTGGGATGACGTGAAATGCAGCTAAAGGCAAGAAGTCAAAGGGTACAAAAAAAAAATGTCGTTGAGGTCCCCTTACATTTACCCTACATTCACTCAAAGCCCCGGCCACTGTACACATTCTTCCACACACATGCACAAGGAAAGAAAGTCTGGCATAGCACATGGACATCATGTGGCTTATGGAACATGGCTTTCACTCAAAAAAGCACAGCCAGGGTACAGCAGATCTGAGTTCTAAAATAGGAAGGCAACTTAGACACAACTGTTACACAAGCTTGAGAGGAAGCAGAGAGCTTAAATAGCATGCGCATGTACGCACAAGCAAGAGAGAATATGCCAAATTCTATTAATTAAGTTAAATTCCATTATAAAATTAAAAGTAATTGTGTGTATGTGTGCCTGAGTTTATGAGTATGTGCATCATCCAACTGCCTGCGTCTGTGTTCAAGGAAGTATGTGTATGTGTGTGTGTGTGTGTGTGTGTGTGTGTGTGTGTGTATGTGTATGTGTGATGCATGTATGTGTGTATGTGTGATGAGTGTGTGTGTATGTGTGATGCATGTGTACGTGTATGTATGTGTGTGTGTGATGAGTGTGTGTATATGTGTGTGCACGTGCCCACACATAGGTCAGAAGAGGGCTTTGGATCACCCTGAACTGGCAGTTACATCACCTGATGTGGGTTCTGGGGGCTAAACCCAAGTTCTCTGTAAGAGCAACTAGTGTTGGGCACCCCTGAGACCCTCTCCAGCCCTTACCTACTAACTTTTACTTTTCTTCTCTTAGGCAGAATAATAATGTCTATATCTACAAATTACCACTAAAGGCCAAACAATGAACATCCAGACAATGGTTAGTTCTTGCTACAAAGAAACTCAAAAGTTCTCTCATGACTGATTCTGTGCAAAATCCTTGTGCATGAGACTAAAATAAGCAATATAACTCCTTTCTGTCATGTCTCATAAGACGAAAAGTGACAATTTCTTCCTTTGCATGTCTACTTTTCCATCTTTTACATTTGAATGAGTATTTTTTTTATAAATGCATTTTGTTTCCTGACATTAACCTAGTTAAGCCATGAACAGCTGTCTAGAACATATACACAAGTAATTTCTAGTTGTATTAAAGTTTTGTAATGAAAATATTGGCTTCCCGGAAAGGAAAATTATTTTCCTTACCCACACTTAATAGGTATTGTCAACCATGCATTATCTTTCTGGTTTCTAATTTGTAAGGTGATATGATGGCACTATTTGACAGTTACTAAAATGATGTATGGCCATAAAGATACAGTCTCATGGTTATAAGAAAGATTTATGATTTGGGTTATAGGAGATATTTCACTCCTCAGCAACACTATAGGCATGCTTGAAAGCCCAACAAAATAGAAATAAATGTTCAGAATGAGCAAGCTTGTCAGGTAATAAAGGAAGTTCTTCAAATCAATGGTAAGGTTATCTAGGGGCTGGAGGCTTCTTTATGGGTATAATTTTAATGCTGTTTAATAATTTCGCCTCAGATGTTTCTAGTCTGTGTCTGTTTGTACTTAAGAAAGTTATTTTCCTATAAAAATGGGAAGCCGAAAAAGATAGATTGAATCTTTTTTCAAAGCGCCAAGTATATAATATTATGCCCAAGAATTTGTTTTAGGAACACATGCAAAGGATGTTTCCAAAATCTGCATCTATTCAAAGCCCTTGCTATCTGGCAGAACAGTCTTAAAACTGAGTTGACTACAATTAAATATAGCAGTCACGTCACACCTAGAGTCAAGTTTGAAAATATAAGCTACCAATCTGTTGATTTGTCTGTTACCAGGGGGTGAGGATTGAGATGCCCAAGGTGAGCTGAGTTATTGTGGGTCATTATTCAAACATGAAGAGTTTTGGTTGGACTGCAGTGTGGCAGCTGAAAGGATTACTGTTCCTATGAAATTGTTGTGCCAAAAGTGAGCTCAAATTAGGCAAGCCCACAATCTATTTTAATGAGGTCCACAGAGTGTCTAGGTAACACATTAACTTTGTAAATAATTGTAGTGCTGTGTAAGGATAACGGACACTGGGGACGATGCACTCATTTGAAATTCTGGAGTAGTTTCTAATGTGGCTTCATATGGTGTCATGATGGAATCACTTTGACCTCATGATTACTTTTAGCCAATATTATTCAAATTTGTTAAGCATTTAAAATGGAAAAGACTAGGTGATTATAAGTAACATTTAATGGCTGTATAACAACAAAATGTCCATGGGGGTAAACATTAGCAACTGCCATATTTGTAAAGCATATGTAAATGTCAGATGTTTTACTCAGCATACTGGGCTTCAAAATGAAAGCATTCTATATTGTTATTTGTATAGGGAGTAAAGTTGAGCATATATATATATATATATATATATATATATGGTTCTTTGCTGTTGGAAGAGATGTTTTTCCTTCATATTCATAGCCTTCATGTTTTGGGAGCCCTTCTCCTCCACTGGACTAAAGCTGGTGACCCAGGGTAAGGAAAGCTCACAAGCATATAATACCCAACAGAAAAAATGACATGGAAGCCACTTGAGGTGGCTCAATGTGACACATACTTCAGCTGAGAGCCAGTGTGGCCTGTGCCATCATGATTTGATGCACAGTCTAGTGTGCCCTGTTCAAGGCAAACCCTAACATGACAGGCATCTGTGAGAGAATTACATCCTCTCTTTTATTCATTCAGGCGCCCCTGGAATTATGTACTAATAGGCTACTAATTCTTGTAAATTGTGTGAGGGGGTCTTGATAACAATAAGAAACAGATAAAAGCATTTGGCTCCCATTTCTAGAAATATAAAATGTAGTGTAAATTTTCAAGTTGTCCAGAGCTAGTGAAGAGGCTCTATGGGCTTCAGGTTAGCGCCTCTTTTTTTTTTTTTGATCCTTTAACTGGGGGCATCTATTGTATTATGGACACAATAAGTATTCCCATTGAGAATAAATGGATGTAATTTAAAGACTAAATACAAACTCCTCAAACTTCTCAGTTTTGTACTAAAAGTACAGCTATATGGGACAGATGTTGTATGTGGGGGTGCTACTGGGTGTTGATGAAGGATTGATCCAGCCTGGCTTACACTCTCACGTTTGCTTTAACTGCTGCCTCGTGTCAAATGGGGTATATGCTGGTGTCTGTCAAAGTGTCATTTCACAGGAATTAGTTTCTCTTGGACTAGGTAAGTCTGCCTCAACAATTAAGATTAGATACAGTTCACCCTAAGCGCATAATTAGTTTTGCTTAGTATTACAACTATGAAATAAAGTTAGGCAGGTAAAAAACAAACTTAGGTACAAATGAAAGAAGTTAAGCCTAAGAAGTTGGAAGTCTGAACTTTCTGCATGGAGAGGGAATAGAAAAACCCCAGGTCAGCCACCAAACACAGACACTACTGCATACACCAGCAAGATTTTGCTGAAAGAACCCTGATATAGCTGTCTCTTGTGAGGCTATGCCAGTGCCTGGCAAACACAAAAGTGGATGTTCGTACTCAGCTATTGGATGGAACACAGGACCCCCAATGGAGGAGCTAGAGAAAGTACTCAAGGAGCTGAAGGGGGCTGCAACCCTATAGGTGGAACAACAATATGAACTAACCATTATCCCCAGAGCTCGTGTCTCTAGCTGCATATGTAGCAGAAGATGGCCTAGTTGGCCATCATTGGGAAGAGAGGCCCCTTGGTCTTGCAAACTTTATATACCCAGTACAGGGGAACACCAGAGCCAAGAGGTGGGAGTGGATGGGTAGGGGAGCTGGGGGGGAGAGGGTATAGGGGACTTCTGGGATAGCATTTGAAATGTAAATGAAGAAAATACCTAATAAAAAATTGGGAAAAAAGAAAAAAAGAAAAAGAAAAAGCCCAGGTAAGCAGAAACCCACAGGCAGTGGGCTAGCTGCAGAATCCCAAGTCCTACTGCCTTGAAAGCGAGGAGTATTATTAGAGATGAGGAGGCATACTGCATACCACTAAAATGACAGTTCTCCAGAATATAGACCAATAAAGACACAAGGCAGTTATATCTAGCTAGATAGACCAAAAATATATGGGGGAAACACTCTTTTAAACAAATTACTGAAGAAAAGAACTAAAAAAGGACAGCATTTTTACATGCAGAGTTTGAGAATTTAGTATTCATTTAGTAAATAACAATCAGTCAAGATTAATGAATAATGCAAAAGATAAGGAAAGTGCAATTAATAGCAACAATGTGCCAAAAAAAAGCCTCAAAAATTCAATGATTTAAGTTCGTTTCAGCAGGCTGGAGGAAAAAGTAAATTAAGCATCCTACACACATTAAAAAAAGACAAATATAACTATTTTAAATGTCTTAAAGTAAAATGTCACAGAGTAGAAACAGCAATTACCACAAGAGAAAACAAACATAGAACCAACAGAGATGGTTTGCTAAAAACAACAACTAAATATGATCTTACTTCTCTACAAATCAAAAATATGAAATTTGGACACCACACACACCCCAACCGACCCCCATTCCTTAATTTAAAGTTATGGGCTTTGAACATAAGTAGGTAGATTCTCAGGGGAGGTAGAATTTGGAAGAAAGGAATGATATCATGCGTATTGTCTGTTATGCCTTGTAACGGCAGCAATAGCAAGACAACCTAAGCAAAAACAGGCCCCCCATGGATGTGCTGGATGGCTTAGGGCCCCATTGATGTGCCGGATGGCTTAGGCCCCATGGATGTGCTGGATGGCTTAGGGCCCATGGATGTGCTGGATGGCTTAGGGCCCATGGATGTGCTGGATGGCTTAGGGCCCATGGATGTGCTGGATGGCTTAGGGCCCCATGGATGTGCTGGATGGCTTACGGCCCA
>LR749635.1:571991-613893 GCA_902729485.2 Mus minutoides | reverse complement strand
TGTGTGTGTGTGTGTGTGTGTGTGTGTGTGTGTGTGTGCATACATACACATGTATGTAAATGCCCTTAACTGGCTTTACACAGTTGTGGAGTTGTAGCTTCCCTGCCCTTCACACCAACTGTCTACCACAAAATGCCCGTGGAGTGTTTGGGATAAATGTAATGCTCCAAAGGGGAATAACCAATCAGCTGCTATGACACGATGATCACTTTACTTACAGTCATTGTGAATTGCGGAGGTGATTTACATCGCCACCCAAGTCAGCTACAGCTGTAACGAAATGCCTCATCTGCTCACTCAAAGCACCCCAGGTTTTTCAATCAAACTCTGACAGTTTTCAAGGGCAGAGACCTGCCTGGAAGCAAACCAGGAAAAATTTCCAGCAATCTATGCAAATGTACGAAGAAATCCATTTAAATGTTGAGTCTGGCGCCCATAGCATTTGCTTCTCTCTGTCACTGACAACTAGGAAAGAGATGGTTTCATTTGGAACTCTTCCCTGCATGGGAGGACCTTGTGCCTGTCTATGTGCCTCGGAGGGAGCCAATTCCCATCCCTAGAGTATTCCACCCTGCCAGGACAAGACATCAAATTGCAAGACAGGCAGGTCATTCACAGCTGGTTTTAGCTGTTCTGGGTCTCTGGATGGCACAAGGGAAATGGTAAACTTGTCTTGGGACTGGTGGAACAAGCCCACACATTCTCCACTGTTCTTCATGTCTCCCTGAGAGCCGAGAGCTGGGCAATTAACATGGTGGTGGTAGTGAGAGATTTGATATGGAGCTGTGGTCAATTAGGAAGGGAGAGAAAAACTTTTGGAGTTCATTTCCTACATTTAAATCAATAATGAAAAATGGATGTAGCCAGGTTGACTAAGTGTATGGGCTGAACATCACAGAGGCACTGCCTCCTCAGAGAACGTGGCAGCTTGGAGAGTTTGCTGGGAAACTGCAAAGACTGGGATGTACCTACGCACATCCACACCCCAGACGCCCCCCCCTCAATATTCATGCAAAAAAGTATGATGTAGCCCTAATGTCATTACAACATGCGTAGAAGAAAAATCTTTCTAGGATGAGCTAAAATCTTTACTGATTACATGTAGCCAGTAAAAGTGTTAATAAGAAAAGATTTTTTTTTTAAATATAAGTTTGTCTTCAACTAATCAAGGAAACTTGGACATTTTAGGGTTGACAGGTGGCTCGGCTGTTAAAAATGCTGCCTGCTTGACCTGCTACCACGGTGCCTAAAAATCAGATCCCAGCACTCATGGGACAAACCTAGAGTCTGAGAATGTGTGTAACCTCAGCTGTAGTGTTCTGGAGAAAGCAAGAGCTCTGGGGCCCTTACACTTCTATCCCAGCTAAGAAAACATGGGCCTCAGGTCTCAGGAGAGATGCTATCTCAAAGGAATAGACAGATAGGAACCTCTTTTTCCCTTCCAATGGTAACTAAGACAGTACTTACTCCCCCTTTCTCTGCCCCACAACCTTCCCTCCCAAGCCCCTGGAAATTTCCATTCTACTCCTCCACTTTCATGTGATCAAATATTTTAAATCACACAGATAAGTAGTCTAAAGAAAGAGTTCCTTCAGTATCCAGGTTGCTTATTCATGCAATTTCTCCAAACTTATCCATATTATAACCAATGACAGGATTTTATGCTTCTGTAGATGCACAATATTCCATTCTGTCTGTGTGCCACATTTTCTTTATCTATCCACTGCCCCTGGGGCTGTCTCCATGTCTTGGTGATTCTGAGTCATGCTGCAGTCAACAGGGGAGTACAGTGTCTCTTGACAGACTGTTTTCAGTTCCCCTGGATATATCTTGTAATGGGAATTCTAGGTCATAAGGAAATTCTACTTTTTAAAAACTCCATGGTATTTTCATAGTGAATAAGTTTCTGCATTCTTATCTACTTATATTATGAGACCAGGCATAACAACAATGCCCTAACTCAAATGTGTGTGTAACTCAGAATCTTCATCTAATCAACAGTGAGAAACTGTCCTTCAGCAGATGACATGGCAAAGCCGTACACCACAGACATGGAAAAACCTGAGATGCCCTGTCCAAACACTCGCCCACATGGGAAGGGAAGGGGCTGACAGTGAGGGTGTCATCTGTCCTCTTTTCACGTCATCAGGGACTTGGGGGGCTAAATGATGGATCCTGATTCACAAAGCAAGGGAAAGAGAGAAAGAGAACTCGCACCTCAGGTGTTCCACTTACACATATTTTATATTTTCCACATCCTGAGTGTTTTCAACTATTCTCTCCTAAGTTTCTCCTTGTACCTGTCACCTCATTTTTTTTTTTAACAAAAATGTCTGCTCTGGCGTGGTGCTGGCTGGCATTTCAAAATGGTTGTCATCTGTTTCAGTAACGCGGCTGCTTCTGTAAACCCTGTTCACTAATCCGTGTTCTGCTTTCTAGAACAGAGGCGGAACTTAGCTGCTCCTTAATTCCTTCTGAGACTCGTTTTCGTCCTCCCAAGCTACTCGGGCTTACTTCTTTGTAGTAGTGTATGTGCTTTGAGAGCTCTCACGGTTGTCATTTACCTACTTTTGTATTCTCAGGACATTCTTTCCTAGTGCCCAGAACCATGCAAGACTCCCATGCCTGTTGCCAGTTCGTGAGGACTCGGCTGGTGGTTGTTGACAAGAGGGCTCGGGAGGCCTCCAGAACCAGCTTTCACTGTCAGCTTCACACACCAGCTGAGGATAAGTAACTTGGAGAAATTACCGAAACCTCCTTTATCTGCAAAAAGGTCATAACCCTGCCTACATCAAAGGTCACATCAGAGTTGAACGAAGAATCACGTGCTAAGCCTTAGCAATACAGACTACACTCTAAGTCCCCAGCAAAGGGGACTTTGTCTTGACAACACATATTTTTTAATCAACTAAACATATTAAAGTTTTAGAATCCTTATAAAATTACAAGCTAAAGTTTAATAAGCCCTTGAAGTCTTTGACCTCAAGTTGAAGTCAAGATAGAATTCTCATGTACTCTAAATAGTATTCATTTTTTTTTTTTTAAATGGAAGTGTAAGATCACTTATCTTTCTCTTTGGCTTTTTGTAGAGCAAATTTTTAATGTTATTTCTGTTTTGAAGTGCTATTTCAAAAGTACACTCTACTAGTCTGGTTTGTCTTTGCCTTGTTTCAGAAAGTACGATTGCCTTCTGTGATTAAAACCAGAGACAAAACAGGGTTAAGTTTCAAGTTCTAGGACCTACACAGCAGATGTCTACACATTTCATTCATCAGTTCATTCAGTAGAACTAGCCCTAACCTATCTACCTATATTTTAACTAGAACACATTTCTTGGCCCAAAGATACCATGAGCAACTGTCAAATTTACTTATTCATTTTTGTCTTCTCAGAGTTTGTTTTTCATGTCGTCGCTCCAAGGTAGCAAATAATATAACTTCCTTTGAACTTTCACTTACTTCTCAAGCAAATATTTCCCATCGCCAACTTGTTCTAAAGGATTCTGTAGTCTTTTTAGTTCTTCCTGTAAAAAAAAAAAGAAATAAAATCAGAAATAAATATCTTGTATTTTGGGCAATATTATTTGAGATCAGTTGTTAGCAACATTGAGATAGTAATAGTTAAATTCTGTGGAATAGCAATGGTTAGGTCCTTATACATGCAATCCGGTTTAATCCATGCTTTAACTGGAATATGATATCATCACATAAACAAATCATTCTTTTTCATCACTAAGAAGAATGTTTCCTACAGGTTTTCCAGGGTGAGTATGTTTTTATGGGTCCACATACATACACGAGTTCACAGCAAGTAAAGTATATAGAAGTAAGGTTCGCTGACTGTGACTCTAAAGAATGTATGATGGGTTTGGCCATGCAACAAACATTCTTTCTTGTATTATGGTAACCACTTCTATGTAGTCCACACTTGCAAGTGTGTGCATGTGCAAGCATACACAGACACACACACACACACACACACACACACACACACACACACACCTCTGAATTTTGAATATTTGTAGACACTATGGTCTCATTTCTGTAGTTACAGAGATACTATAGAAGTCGATGTGGGTACTTGATAAGACTGCCAACAGGTTCTCTCTCAGTCTTAATAATCACAGAAGAAGAAATGTAAGGGAGGAGTACAGTACTCTCATCCTGGGAAGATCATTCCTTAGGATTATACTAAAGTGCTGAAGTGATAGTTCCAAAAGAAGACACAACCAGAACTAAGGAGATCCCTCACTGAGAGGTATTGATCTAAGATTTCTAAGAACTCCAGTGTCCCAGGTGCCCAAGTCCTAATGTTGATATATCTTTGAATATACCTTACACATCTCTTGTCACACACTTGAAATTATGCCTGCATTGCATTGTGTATTCGAGAGCTTGACGTTACCCAACCTCTGTCCAGTCTCTCTAATCTTACCATTGGGCCGCTGTAACTTTAGCCCGTCATCAGTGAAAGCCTCTTCCTTCAATTCGGTTGGACACTCCCTAAATTATCCTGTTTTAGCTGAACCATGCCTTTCTCTTCTGGGAATAGCTAATTTTTTATGAGAGCAAAATCAACAGACTGTTTCGAGAAGAGTTTCAGCATTTAGAGGATTTTACTAATGACAAACTTGGCTGAAACCCACAGTATGCCTTCTTCCTGAAGCCCTCTTAGAAGGGAACCATTTCTTCCTGAGATCTATATACAAATGGACTAGAGACAGGGTGGCTCCTCCTTATTCCTGATTATATCTTCCAGGTTTTCTCTACTCCTAGATAACCTCAGTTCCTCTGACAATATGCCAGCCACCCATTCTGGGCTTTGTTCACCCTGCCTGTCATTCTCAGTACTGTTTACTTCTTATGGAATTTTATCCAGACTAGATAGATAGGTAGCTTGATAATTGATAAGTAGGTAGATAATCAACAGTCCTACAGGACATCATTATCAATGCAAAACTTAGCATTTTTGCATTAACAGTAAGATTACATCTTCAGTACTATAAACTCACTCTTTATATCTATCACCTTTTCTCCAGTCTTTCCCACTTACTCTATCATATCTCACCACACCTTCAATGTCACAGTCAGTAAATGTGAGTTATAGAAATGGTAGTGCTTACACTTGCCTTTACAGAGAACCCATTGATAAGAACAATATCTTTTTGTGTGTGTGTGTTTACAATTTTTAGTTCCTGAAATGCAAAAATATTAATTACGATTTTTGAGACAGACTCCTGTTAGATACAAGCTGTAAATGTGAATATACTCTATAAGTTACAGGGTAGAGTCTGTAAATCATGGAGTAGAGCCATCTGTGATCTTAGAACAACAGTACCCGTTGCTTCACTTATGTATGATGAGAAGATCAATTTTAAAGTACAAATATTGTCTTGCTTGAATATCCACCAATTATTTTTGATTGGTTTTGTTTTGTTTTTGACTGTTTGTTTTTGGAAAATTGTATAGCTATATAACAGTGCATCTCCGTCTTAACTGCATTTGAAAGCCAGAGTTCAACTTTTAGGCTTTGCATCCTCCACACTATGGTTAATCAAGAGCACCAGCTCTTGGTGGTCTTAGCAGTTTCTTATCTACTGTGTGCTGTGATGTGTTCACTGTTACTTTGCTTTTGGGGAGAACACTGAGAGAAAAGAGTTGGAAGGGAACAGTTTGCATGCTCTGTGCAAGGCCCTTTCCTCCAGTCCTCAATTATGGGAGTGTCCTGGGTGGGGCAGGCTTTGATACAGCACATCCTTCAATCAATGTGTCTTCACTGATGCTCTAGGAAATGATATCAGACATAAGGTCAATGCCTACCCCGAGCTTTCGGAACAGCTGCTTTACTGACGACTTGGAGGATGGATTGTGTCATTAGGTTATTAATGCTAACTACACAAAGCATCTCACTTCATTTGGTCTGGAAGTTTCAAACCATGTCCTCATTTTCACGGAGATGAATCAGGAAGCTGGCTTGCTCAACAATCCCCACTGGGTGTTTTATCTTTGTGAAAGTTCTGTTTTATCGTTAAAAACATATACATAGTCTCTGTCATTAGTTTCCCTCACTAGTCCCCTCTGTGTTTGATTTTGTGTCTGGCAATGATTGTTTGTTTCGTTTTTGTTTTTCCCTGAAACTGGAAAGTTATCTCCTTGATGCTGTGGGGATGGATTCTGTGCCCACAACTGAGGTCTTAACACAGTTGAATTTGAACCCAGCTTGCTTCTCTCTGCTTTCCCTCCTCTTCCCACACTCCTCTAAGCCTGCTCAGATATACAATGCCAGAAACCACATGGTCTCCTCCATGATGTTCAATAACCAGGTCTTCTCATCTCTTCTATCAGCCCATCCCGTTCCTCTTTGAGGATGCCTCTATCTACCCCACCTATCCACACATACCTTCCCAACCCTCAAGAAGGGTAGTGTCTCCTGCCCCAGGTCCGTAGCAACACGTCATTATTCCAGTTTTTACTTACTTTTAACTTTCTCCCAACTAACTTTCTCTAGATCAGGGCTGCTGGCTCATCCACCTAGTGTACCTACACACACACACCCACACACAACAAAGCATTTGTGGGTGGCTTCATAATTACGTGCTGAATAAATGAATTGAATCTGTTGTTGTGGCAAAGACACAGACACTTTAGTCTCAGGAGGGCATAGTCTCAGCTCTTCCAACTGTTATTCCTTTCAGGGTTCTGCATTCTCCTCTGTGTCCTGATGAGCTTGTGGTTTGGGTTTTTATCATCCACGATCCTTTGTTCATGACTCTTGGGAGAGAGGCACCAAGATGAATGAGAGAAGCCAAAGACTTCAGGAATGTACATTCTTGCTGGAATGCAGGTTGGCAGGAGGTAGAAGCTACAGCTCTCGGTGGCCCCTCCTGTGGCCCTTCCAGCCATCGCCCAGTAATTCCCCCTCTTCTTCCCTTGCTCCCAGCCTCTTCCCTTCCTTCTACTTCTCCCTTTACTTTCCCTCACTTCTTTTTCTTCCTCTCCTCCCCTTCTTTTCCCTTCCTTCACACTATCAATAGCTCAAGATTCTTCCCCAAGCTTGGAGTGATTCCTAAATCCTCCCTCCCTTCCCTGTGAGCCATCCACTTAAGTGACTTATCTGTTTTAGCTCTGGGTACCAGCTGAAACTGCAAGAATCGTAAGTTGCTTTTGTTTGCCCTACCTGGCAAACTAAAATTTAACCAGTCATCTTGAATAATGGTAGCATATCTACCCAAAGCTGATTCCTTGTAGGAGAAGCTGTTCCAACCCAAAAGTTCAAACTTACTTTATGGCTCAGTTTTACTCAAAAAATAATAGGGCAATTCCTACCCGATTCTATGTGGCTACTGTCTTTTTGGAAAAAAATTAAGCTCAATGCCTCTGCAAAATACAAGTTGAATTATTTAGGTACAACCTATATACAGAGAACCACAATTCTTCCAAATGAAATCTGTTCTGAGTGGTGAAGGAGTGTAAGCTATACCATCATTGTGAATAATTGACTGGCTCCTTCTCATGCTTCCCACTGTCTAGAGAGTTTTTCTGAAGTAATTTAGTTGTGAAATATTAGAATGAGTGGCCAATAGGGTATTTGCCTTTTTGTGTCCAGCTTCTACCTGTCAAACGTGGTAGGATACAGCTAAGAGACTGGCAAGTTCATTTCCATGGTTCAGCTACTGGACCTACTCAAGAGTCAAGCAGTTTCATCCGTTTGTCTTTTTCCTTTGTCTTTAACCCATTTATTTTCTAAATAAGTTTGGTATATTGTTTGGACAGGTTTAAAATCAGAAATCTTTTTAAATATTGTTTTTCCTCTAAAGTGCACTCGTGCCAAAGTAAAACCTTTTAGCTCGTCTGAATTGCATATTGTCAAAGCTATTCCCAGATGCATGCTCTGGAGCATCTAGGGAAATTTAAGTTTTGAACACAATCTACATTTTACTTCATTTTAAGGCAATAGGTGATAAAATCAATAACACATAAATCGTGTGTGTGTGTGTGTGTGTGTGTGTGTGTGTGTGTGTGTGTGTGTGTGTTGGGAATAATTTCATATTAACCTAAGGGTAACTATTTAACAAAAGTTAAAAGCCAAGTGTACTTCTGATGCTTTTGACTATTTAATCATTCAATTAAATATTAATAGGTCTCTTCACCAATCCCCCCCACCAGATTCTTTTTTAAATGGAACGATAATAAAGGCACTAAAAGGGGCTTACTAATGTTTGCATAATTTGGAAAAGTAGAAGACATAAAATCTATACTAATTTTAGCTCCGCATCATTAAACATGAAATATTGATTATGGCTTTTTGTAGCCTGCTCTATGACGCTCTGCTGCTGTGTCCACATAAAGTGAGCATGGTGCTTCGCCCTTGGACCCCGGTGGCTGTAAATGATGCCCCTGGTGACAGCTGGGAGGCAGGCCTTCTGATCCACAGCCCTAAGAGATGCATTTCCCAGATTAGACCAGGGATGACCCAGCTGCACAGCTCAGCTTCAGAAAATTAAATTGGAGGGGTTCCAACCTCTGCTGAAATAACTGTGTGAATTACCGCACTTCCATGGGCCTTGTTATAATGTAAATGTGCTTAGAATTTACTACCATTTTCCCCTACCCCTGCTGTGAATATGGGCATTAATAGTCGTCCCATATATTTAAAGGCAAAAAGGCATCAAAAATAAAAACACAAGACTTATGCTTTCTCCCTTTGGAAGAAAGTTTTCTTTTTTCTTCCTTTTTCTTTTGACATTTTCTTTCTTTTTTATTTTCTGTAAAAAGAACAGTTTATTTACATGTTATGCATTCATGTTTTTTATGTCTGGCACACCTGTAAATTTCACACAGGGAAGTTACCTAGAAGCTGAACATGAATTTCCATGGGAGGAAAAAAATGGCTAATGCGACATCAACAGCTCATTTAGGGGGCTCGTTCGGGTAAGTTATGGGCACAGAGGTGAGGTAGTAGACTTTAAAAGACATTTTTCTGTTTCTGGCACTCTGAGGACATTTTGAGAGTCCCTTTACTTACAGAGGGGCTGTGACTTTATGGCAGTAATCATTAGGTGAGGGACTGAGTGAGTGTGGGGACTCTTGTGCCCGTTTGAAGCAGAATTATTACTCACAGCAAACATAGACTTACTAACATATGACACAACAGGAATTATACTTGTTCATTGCTTATTCCTGAATGACAACCCGTATCACACTCACAGGGCATCCTAGTGAGTGACTACCAAATATGAGTGTCCAACACCTGAACTCATCTCAACAAATGCCAAGGGGCCGTGTTGCATAAAACTAAATTAAATTTCTGAGCCATCGTCCTAGGTCCCTGGGTCTGAGGTGATCTCAGTCCTTGGGATTCTCTTGGAGTCCAAGTTGTTTTTAGAAAGATCCAATGACAGTGATCTCACTTGGTCCAGCCCTTTGCCCACATCCAGATACACGGGTGGGATGAGTCAGCCTCAGATTATTTTGAACAATGTGCTTCAGGAAGAAGTACCCTCTCTGTCCTTTAATAAGCTGGAGTGAGGTCTTGTGAGCTTATGCTGACTTCAGGTCACAGATATTCTAACACTTTCTCTGTAAAAGGAAACCACTTAAGGTAAAGCATCTTACACACTATAATAACTCTGGAATGTAAGACAGTTGAACATTAGTAATGTTCATTAGTAATCATTAGGATTAGTAATGATTTTAAAGTTGTCATTTTACCCAAAGATTATTTAGGGGGCTGACAAGGTGCTTCAGAGAATGGAGGCACTAGCTTTCAAGTCCAGCATTGTGGGTTCCATCCTCAGATCCCACCAGGTAAAGGAGAGAACAGACTTCCACTAGTGGTCCACTGATTCACACCAATGCCTTGGTATTCATGCATATGCATAGAAGCAAGTACACATGCATATGTGCACATACACACACACATGCAATTTTTTTCAAAAGATGTATTCAGTTTAACAGCAGGATGGCCATAAAAGAAAATCAGCTGAAACTAAAATACTAGATACACATACTTTGTACTTTATGTATTTTTGCATCCAGAGGCATGGGTTGGGGGGGGGTGTTGTTGTGGGATCCTAGACACACGCTTCAAACTGAGAACTCAAATACTAAAAGCACATAATCTCACATGTAAATATCCATATGGAAATGTGGATGGAATGGCAAATGTGGATAAGGACCACAGCAGAGCACGGTCAATCAACACAGCAGGTGGCTCCCATATGCTTGTACCTGGTTCAGGACTGCATCTCTTTGCAGTGCCACAAGCCATCACCAGGACATGCCTTCCTTAGTCCAGTTGGAATGTGAGTTTGCGTTTCTTACCTTATGTACTCATCGAGTAATGCTGTGGAAGCCACCACAGGCATGTTGGGAAGAGCACTGCCCTCCAACTCACCCACTCCTCCTCCCTTCCTTCTGCCACCACCTTTCTTCTGGACCTCACTATTATACATCTATTCACTATCTATCATAGGGAGGTCAAGTCACCCTTGTTTCCAGTAGTTTAATTCTCTTATCTTAAAACTTACTGTTACCCCAAATGTAAATAATCATCAGGATTAAAAACACCCCCAACTCCCCACACATACCGTTTTGTCCCTTTATCCTTCCTTCAAAATTCATTCCAAAGATGTGGTCTATATATTTGAGTATTTCTTTCTGTGGATAATTGCATGTCATTTCTCTGATCTATGGTTATTGCTACTAACATGTGATGCACTTTATTACTTGTACAAACTACCTTTTCAAACCATATCTGCAGTGGGGTGAGTAGCGACTCAGTCAGTAAAGGGTTTGCAGTGCGATCCTAGATTCTGAGGTTCTCCAGCAGTCACGGCGAAAGCTTAGTGTGGTGGTGCACGATTCTAGGGTCAGCATTGAGGACGTGATACAGAGAGATCCCTGGGGCTTGCAGACTGTCCAGCTGGGGTTGACCAGAAAGCCTCAGATCCCCAAGGCTGATTCTGTCTCAAACAATAAGATGACAGCTCCTAAGAAATAACACCCAATGTTGACCTCTGGTCACCAAAACACTGATACAAGCATGCAGTATGCATGTATGTGGCTATACACACATATACCGGCAAATATATGAACATTCACACATTCCCGTATACACTCAAAATCATGTTTTCAAAAAAGACACAATTAGGTAGTCTGAGTAGCCTTATTCTAGAATGTCAACCTTACCCTTACCACTCTAGTCACACAGATGTGCTGAGGCGGGAGGCAGTGCGATCACGGATATTACTCCACCAATGGTGCTCATGAAGAAGACATTACAATGATTTGTGATATACTCATGTCTGACACATTCATGTTACCTGCCTGTTTGCCTTCTCCTGTTTTCTCTCCTCTAGGTCTCAGTTTCATCATTTATAGAATGATGGTATCAGTGGCAACTATATATTAATTATAGTGACAAATTTAAAAGTGTTGAGTATAGTCTTCGATGCTGACCATCTCTAGGGATAGTCCTGAAATTCCACAGTGAAGATAGCGGGTATATGTCACTTACCATTGCTGTGGCACACTGCACTGCTCCCTTCCGGCTGAGCAACCTCTCTGAGCCTAAGTTGCATCTTCTATGAAGTGGGGATATTACTTGTACCAGCTTTCAAAAGTGCTAAGAAGTACGATGCTCTAACATCATGCAAATCATTGTTGTGCAGTAGAGAGTTGACTCACTTCATTGTTGCTTACATTCTTTATTATGATCTCTCACACTTGGTTAAAACATTGGCTTGGGCACAGATACCTTCTGAATCACTCTAAATCCAGATCTTTTCTCTTTATTTCCTGGCTGTTTGATGTTATTCAACTTACACTTTCCTCAACTGAGAAGTTATTGCTGTTCGCCAGGGCGAACAACCTTATATACAAACAGGGCAGTCGCCTGCCTCAAAACTTTCTTCATCTCCAACACTAGCAGATAGATCCTAAGCCATTAACCCTCACAGACTCCAGAAAAGACTCTTTGCACCCTGCTGTGGATGCCCCTTCAGCGTCTTCCCCTGATATTTCTACCCTCACCACATACAGACCTCTTAGAGCCTCAGAAGGTTAGAGGTCAGACTCTATGCATCGTGGGATGAGTCGGGCTCAGTGTTTGGATGATTTAACTAAAGGTGATAGCCAGGTATGGTGGTGCATGCCTTGGATCCTACAACTCTAGAGGTAAGCAGGGGATCTCTGCGAGTTGGAGGCCTCCTGATCTCTGAGTTTCAGGCTATATATGAGGTAGGGTTATATAATGGACTAGATATAAAAAAAATCATTACAAAACAAGGATTAAAGCAAATCCTTAAAAAGAGAAACAAGAAAGCAGCACACACTACAATATGCAGTTGAATACGCAGATCACCATCAAGTGGATCCCCTTTATCGTCATAATTTTCCTTGTCTTTCAGTTATCTGGAGGCCAGTTTCAGAAAGTACCTTATCTTGAAACACACCTTTGAACCTGAATGTAAAGGCACAAAAGAAACACAGAAAAAGCTACTGTCCCAATCCCAACTACATTATCTTGAAATCATCATTTAAGTCTTTCCCTAGAAAACAATTATTAAAATTAAGAAAGACAGTAAAGGATTTTAGAAATCAGCAAACTCTCCTTCAGCCATTTGATCACTGTTCCAGTCATTATATAGCAGATGCAGTCAAGGGTCAGGCACTGTCCTTTGTGTGAGACCGCAGTGGAAGACACAGTGGACACAGCTCCCAATCTCCTGCAGGGTCCAGCATCAGCCAGGGAGGAACAATGCCTGGTAGGAATTATTGAAAATGTTCATAGTCAAAAATTGGTCTCCACATTTTTTTTAAACATGGCTGGGAGCAGAGTGTGAATCCATTGTTTAAGCCTGTTTGTTTCAAGATGTTATTCCGGAGAGGTTAAGGAAAGTGGACTTCTGAGTTCATGGGGCAGCCAATCCTCACTGGCTAAGTTGAATGGCGTACCAACATGTAGAAAGTGGAGAAGGCAATTAAAATGGCCACAGAGTTCAAATATTAATTGACAATGTGATAATTAAGAATGATGAGTATATTTAATGACCAAGAAAAGACAAGCATACAAGAGAACAAAAGATAACATGTCAGAGGGCACTTTGTCACGAACCGTGGCACCACTGCCAATAATAATGCCCGCTTTCCTCCCAGAGAATTTTAATTTATTCTCAGCTGTTAAGTACCATGCTGTACTGGAAGGCAGTGTTTGCAGAAGACTAAACTGTTAGAGTTATGCATCTTGAATCAGATGTTGATTTTCTTGAATAGACAGATCCACTCAAGGACATAGTGGTATTAGGTTTATGGAAACAGAACACCATCATTTGAAAACAAGGCGTTTCCAACAAGACAGCCTTATTCTGTTCAAATGGGAAACCCCCTACTAATGCCCATTACACCTTTAGATCTTAGCCTCTCCCCCAACTGCCTCATAACAAGTGGGACAAACACTTTGGTGCAGATAAGCATTTTATTGTAAAACCAAGCTATATCAGAATTGATAATTTCTCTTCACAGTATGATAACAGAATGTGTGGAAAGAACATCTCAGTTCCAAGAAATGTCAAGTCTTGGTTGAGTCCTTTGCTATGACAGCTTCTTTCAAAGTAGTTAGGTATTATATGTACTGACAAGATTGACACAACTGTTGCCTAAAAAATTCCAAGTGTGTGTGTGTGTGTGTGTGTGTGTGTGTGTGTGTGTGTGTGTGTGTAAAGCAAGTCATCTAAAGATGGAGAAGAAGATAGGAGAGAAGATCAAGACAAAAGCAGGGGATGCTGTTTCCAGGTTGGTTAGTATACTTCTTTCTCCTCTCAATTTTATTAACTGACTTCCAGGCTGTGATTTCTTATTATGAAATTATCACAGTTAACACAGTTAAGAAGTCCTCATGACTAGTGTGCTAAGTTCTCCAGTGACTGAAGCTTCTTGAAGCCTTTGCAGCGACATCACATTCTCATGGTGTTGAACTGCCTTCCTTTTTTTTTTTTTTTTTTTTTTTGAAACAGCTGCAGTGAAGTCTTCACTGAAACTGTCTACTTTGCTCTATGGAAATCTGTCAGAATCCTCTCCAAGGAATGCTCTAGCCAGAGTCAGTTAGAAGACTGTGATACACAGAGTGTTCCCAAGGTAGCCAACATCTGTTGAGGTGCATTCTCGTCCTGACTATCAACAACTTTGAAGTAAAGGGACAGTCACTGAATCCATAATGCCACATTTAGAGCCTATTCTACTACTTAGCATTATCTCTGGTGAAAGTTGAGAAGAGTCAAATAAATACAATGGAACATCCCCTTAAAGGAAAGAATCTGATATTTTACCCCACCATGCTACACATTGAATAATAAAAATGCTTATTTAAGATAGTTTTGAGGATACCAATAGAGGATTAATATGCTTTAATATACCTTAGAATTCTGTTAGCTACAATTTCATGTTGGCTAAATAATTTATGATAATTGACAATTCATTAGATTTTAATTCACCACTGCCAAACCTACAGATTTCCTAGTATCTTTAAAAATCACACGTTTTCAAGGTGAACCATGGCATTTGCTATGTTCATTGCTCCTGCAACTGCCTAATTTTATTAGTTTAGAATGTATGCTGTTATTTAAACTGGGATCATTTGGAGGTTTTCCCCTAACACAGAGCAATAAACCTAAGAGCATAACACTACCTCATTAAACCTTCTGATTCCAGCAGCTGTCTGAACATTAGCCGAATACAATCTACTGTGTGAGCTTCATTGGCACTCTGTATACCCGACTCTGCAAACAAAAGCACAGGCAGAGAGTAGATGTGCCTGCCAGTGGACATTGCATTTATTAAACACATGGAAAGCCTAGAAGATTACTAGGTAAGTTCTTGTAACTGTTATCCAAGGCAAGAAATAAAACCTTGGCAAACATGTCCCGCCCCTGTTACAGTTCCCTCCTCTCCTTGTTACGGCCTCCTTATCTACCTGAAGATGACTTTGAACTTTTGACCATCTTGCTTCCACCTCCTCAGTGCTGATATTACAAGCCACTAGGCCTAGCTAGAGTTATGCAGTACTGGGAACTTAACAATTGAGATACATTCTCAGCCCATAAACTCATTTTTTGAAGTAATTACAGATAGGAAGAAAATTTTTAAAAATGTTCAATAGGAACATTTATTTTGGTGGCAGTAGAGGTGGTTTTGTCTGGTTTTTAAAAGTACAGTACTCAATAAAATGCTCACAAACAGAATCCAAGAACACATTTAAACAATCATCCATCATGATCAAGTAGGCTTCATCCCAGGGGTGCAGGGATGGTTCAATCCATCAACGTAATCCACTATATAAACAAACTCAAAGGAAAAAAAAACAAACAAACACATATGACCATCTCAATAGATGCTAAGAATGCATTCAACAAAATCCAATGCCCTTTCATAATAAAAGTATTGGAAAGATCAGGAATTCAAGGCCCATACCTAAACATAATAAAAGCAATATACAGCAAACCAGTAGCCAACATCAAACTAAATCGAGAGAAACTTGAAGCAATCCCTTTAAAATTAGGTACTAGACAAGGCTTTCCACCCTCTCCCTACCTAACCAGGACCCTCAGAGCACATGTCTCTAGCTGCATATCTAGCAGAAGATGGCCTAGTTGACCATCATTGGGAAGAGAGGGCCCTTGGTCTTGAAAACTTTATATGCCCTAGTACAGGGGAACGCCAGGGCCAAGAAGTGGAAGTGGGTGAGTAGGGGAGTAGGGCGGGGGGGGAGGGTGTATAGCAGACTTTTCGGATAGCATTTGAAATGTAGAAAATATCTAATAAAAAATTGAAAAAAAATAGTACTTGAAGTCCTAGCCAGAGCAATTAGACAACAAAAGGACATAGAAGAGATACAAATTGGAAAGGAAGAAGTCAAAATATCGCTATTTGCAGATGATATGATAGTCTACTTAAGTGAATCCAAAAATTCCACCAGAGAACTCTTAAACCTGATAAACAACTTCAGCAAAGTAGCTGAATATAAAATTAACTCAAACAAATCAGTGACCTTCCTTGACACAAAGGATAAACAGGCTGAGAAAGAAGTTAGGGAAACAACACCCTTCACAATAGTCCCAAACATTATAAAATACCTTGGTGTGACTCTAACTAAGCAAGTGAAAGATCTGTATGATAAGAACTTCAAGTCTCTGAAGAAAAAAAATGGAAGAAGATATCAGAAGATGGAAAGATCTTCCATGCTCATGGATTGGCAGGATTAATATAGTGAAAATGGCAGTCTTGCCAAAAGCAATGTACAAATTCAATGCAATCCCCATCAAAATTCCAAATCAATTCTTCACAAAGTTAGACAGAATAATTTTCAAATTCATCTGGAATAACAAAAAACCTAGGATAGTGACAATAAAAGAACTTGTGGAATCACCATCCTAGACCTCAAGCTGTACTATAGAGCAATTGTGATAAAAACTGCATGGTATTGGTAGAGTGACAGGCTGTTAGATCAATTGAATAGAATTGAAGACCCAGAAATGAACCCACACACCTATGGTCACTTGATCTTTGACAAAGGAGTTAAAACCATCCACAGGAAAAAAGACAGCATTTTCAACAAATGGTGCTAGCTCAACTGGTGGTTAGCAAATAGAAGAATGCAAATCGATCCATTCTTATCTCCTTGTACAAAGCTCAAGTCCAAGTGGATCAAGGGCCTCAACATAAAACCAGATACACAGAAACTTATAGAGGAGAAAGTGGGGAAGAGCCTCGAAGATATGGGCACAGGGGGAAAATTGCTGAACAGAATACCAATGGCTTGAGCCATAAGATCAAGAATTGACAAATGGGACCTTATAAAATTACAAAGCTTCTGTATGGCAAAGCACACTGTCAAAAAGACAAAATGTCAACCAACAAATTCGGAAAAGATGTTTATCAATCCCTCAACAGAGGAATGGATACAAAAAATATGGCACATTTACACAATGGACTACTACTCAGCTATTAAAAACAATGAATTTATGAAATTCTTAGGCAAATAGATGGATCTGGAGGATATTATCCTGAGTGAGGTAACCCAATCACAAAAGAACACACATGATATGTAATCATTGTTAAGTGGATATTAGCCCAGAAGCTTAGAATACCCAAGATACAATTCACAAACCACATGATACTCAAGAAGAAAGAAGACCAAAGTGTGGATATTTCTATCCTTCTTAGAAGGGGGAACAAAATACTTTTGGAAGAGGTTACAGAGACAAAGTGTGGAGCAGAGACCGAAGGAATAACTATCCAGAGACTGCCCCACTTGGGGATCCATCCCATAAATAATCACCAAGCCCAGACACTATTGCTGATGCCAACAAGTGCTTGCTGAGAAGAGCCTGATATAGCTGTCTCCTGAGAGGCTCTGTCAGTGCCTGACAAATACAGAAGTTGATGCTCACAGCCATCCATTGGACTGAACACAGGGTTCCCAATGAAGGAGCTAGAGAATGTATCCAAGGAATTGAAGGTGTTTGCAGACCAATAGGAGGAACAACAATATGCACTAGCCATTACTCCTAGAGCTCCCAGGGATTAAACCACTAACCAAAGAGTACACATGGTGGGACTCATGACTCCAGCTGCATATGTAGCAGAGGATGGTCTAGTTGGTCATCAATAGGAGGAGAGGCCCCTGGTGCTGTGAAGGCTCTTTGCACCAGTATAGGGGAATTCCAGGACCAGGAAGCAGGAATGGGTGGGTTGGTGAGCAGAGGAAGGGGGGAGGGTATAGGGGGAAATTTCAGAGGGGAAACCAGGAAAGGGGGATAACATTTGAAATGTAAATCAAGAAAATATATAGTTAAAAACACTATCAGGGTAAAGGTAATGAGGTAACTTATTGGCAAAATCCACATATACTTCTCTAGAAGAAGGGAGAATGGAGGGAAGGACCCCTAATTTTTCTTTCCAGCTAGACAGCTAAAACCCAAACTTGTCTGCAGAGTATGCTCAAAGTGTTTCTGTCTAGAATCATAGTATGCGCTGGGCATGGTGGTGCACGCCTTTAATCCCAGCACTTGGGAGGCAGAGGCAGGCGGATTTCCTAGTTCGAGGCCAGCCTGGTCTACAGAGTGAGTTCCAGGACAGCCAGGGCTATTCAGAGAAACCCTGTCTCAAAAAACAAAACAAAACAAAACAAAACAAAACAAAAAACAAGAATCATAGTATGCATGTCTTTAAAAAGGGAACATCAAGAAAATAAAGCAGAGAGATTAAAAATAGAGTATTATTGTGTAAATTAGGCTCATCTTAAATTTGCAGCCATTTTTTCTGTCTCCACCTCCCAAGTGCTGAGAAAACAGGCCACCACTGTACCTGGGAAGGACCCTTTTTTAAAAATAACTGGCCTTAATCTTGACTCCTGATACTTTGGCATCTCTACATTATAAGAACTCCTTTCATATGTTAATAGAATGACTGGTGACTGGATCCCTACATAGTTTCAGGTGGAGCTAGTTGGTCCATCAACCAATGATCACTAACAAATGGTTTAATCAGTCATGCTTATGTAATGGAAGCTCCATAAAAATTCTAACAAATAAGGTTCAAAGATCTGGCAATGATGTGGATATCCTGAGAAACTTTTATCATCTGAAGTGGGCTTGGAAACTCCAAAGTTCTCATAATGCGTTGTCTTATTCATAACTCCCATTTTTCTGTGCTTGAAATACAATCTTGATAAGAAACCATCAAAGTGCTTTCCTGAGATCTCTACAAAAAGTATCTGTCAGAATTGGGGTTTCAGGATCTCTCCATTTCTATTCTATCAAGATGGAGTTATAGAAAGTAACCTGGGACTTGTGAACAGCCACGGTAGTAGGAACAGTCTGGATGCCTGGAGCCCTTTAATCTAGGTGGAATTTCATGCTGACTCCATGTATATAGTATCAGAATTGTATTGCATCACAGTAAAATTCCAAAATATACAGTTGCTGACAACAGAGAAGTGGAAAATTGTTGGGTATAAAACCTAACTAAAATCAATCAATCAAACAAACAAAAACATATATACATTTGATGTCAGAAATGTGACTATAATGAGATGGCTTTGCTTTTTACATTGATAACTCACAGAATTTCTTTGAATTCTATCAATCATATAGATACTATATATATTCATAGGGTACTACAGACGCAGCCTTGGGTAACCATAACCTTCATCAATACAGAACGATTCCCTTATCATAAAGTTGCTTCCAGTATCTTCTTATGGCTCCAAACACTCCTTCTCACCCTAAATTCCCCGACAAGACAATTATTCATCTGCCTTCCATCTTCATGACTTCTTTGAGGATATCAAGAGTGAATTAATACAGCCTTTGGGAAAATCCTTTCCATCATAGCATCATTTCTTTTGGGCCCATTTGCTCTGTCTAACAATAGCTGTGGGTGTGCCCCTTATTAGCAAGTTATCTTATGGTTATGTTGGTTAGTTCAAGGATGGACTCACCGAAGAACGCGCAGGTTGAATCCAATTTTTAGCTATTCTAATAAAGCTGCTATGAGCATTTTTGTATGGATTTTTATATGAACATAACTTTATTTCTCCATAACAGGCAAAGAGTGCAATTTCTGGGTTGTAGACTCAATGTTTCTGTTTTTAAGAAAAAAATGTTAAGCTATTTTCCAGAGTAATTATATCATTTCACACTCCTCTCAGTAATATAGAAGTGAGCCTATCTGCCCGGGTCCTTGCTAGTATTCTGCACTTCCCACTTTATTACACAAACTCATAAATTCCCTAGTATTATCTTTCCTTTCTTTCCTGTTAGCTTGTGAAGCTCCCAGGCAGGTTCATCTGTGGAGTGTCCTAGTCTGGCTTTTCTGAGTAGGTGCACATATGGACTTCAATTAGCAGCTGGAGCCAGAGACTTAATAAGATGTAATCTGACCCCATCTGACCCTCTGGAAAGATATAGGCTGTTCCTCAGATGTGTCCTTTCATACGCAGTTCAGAGTGGTCTGGTGGCCTCTGTATCTCCTATGATAGCCCTTGAAGCATAAATCTATTCATTTATGTGTGGGAGATGTGGACAAGGTTATATACTCATTTGTACATTTTTATGTATTGTGTGAAACAGTTCTATAAAACCCCTTTCTTTTCTCACTTGCTTTATATGATCATAGCAGGAAGAATGCTGGTATTCTCCCTTTCTCAGCTTTCAGAATAATATGGTTCTTTGCCATCTTGCCCACTTTTGCCTGATTATTTTTTTCACACCACTAGGACCTCACAATTTAAATAAGTTCAATCTTTCTCTTCTTACTATACTAAATATTTCTAATAACTTGATTTTCTTACTACTAAAACTCAAATTGTGATCTGGGGATGCAGCTCTCCTGCTAGGGCCCTTTCCTGGTTTGAGTGAATACCTAAGTTTCTTCCTAACACTCCAAATTGACCATGGTGTTTCATACTTGCAATCCCAACAGTTTGGAAGTGGAGGCAGGAAGATCAGGTGTCCAAGGCCATCTTTGGCTATATAGTGAGTTCCAGGACAGCCTGGGCTACAAGAGATCCTGTCTCAAAACAAACAAACAAGAAAACTCAAAACTAATTCCACTTGGGGTCAGTAGGAGCCTCTTCCAGTTAGCCTATGGGTCAGTTTAACACAAGCCTTGTCATATCTGGTGACCTACTGACTATTGCCCATAACAAACTTGAATGGACCTTCACACTTCCTGTCACAAACCCAAAACTGCCCATTCTTCCTCAAGAAACACTGGCTCCTTCTACTGGGAAAAGACTTTGTGTTTGGTAGACATTACCAGATAGATCTTCTAGTGTGTTTTCAGTAGTTGGCATGTTGTCTAAGTTTTCTTTTATCTCTCTCCTTTAATTTACTTTGATCTTCAGCATTTTCTGTCTTCACCTCCTTTCTCACTCATGAGATCACCTGTGTGCTTGTTCACTCTCGTGCTTTTACTAGCAGAATGCTCAACTCTAGAATTTTAAGTTCTTTTTTGGTTCTGCCATCTCCTCAGCAGAGATGAGGACTCAAACAAACCCTCCAAGACAAAACAAAGTAAATAAAATGGAAATGGCTTTTAAAAACTGCTTCAGAAAATCCCTTTTGGTCTGCTTTGGAGCTGAGACTTCAGGTGTCTGCAGCTTAGGAAACTCTGGGCTGTGGGAAAGGCGTGCAAACTGACAGGTGGTCCTTATCTGAATCTCCATGGAGCCTTTGAGATGGCAGGCAGGACCTTAAGGCCTTTCAAAGCACGGGTGTTTGTCTCTACTTAGAGAAAATTGTTATAATTTATAATGGCTTTGCTCTCTGTGGGAAAACACTCAGGAGCAATCACCTGCTGGCCATTCCTTTCAGAATCCTAAGGCCATTGCAGGCCCTTTTAAGAACAGGTTTTCAGAGAAGTATTATTTAACCCTTGAAGGTCTGTTGTCAAGTCTCTGTGGTACTGCGGAAAGCAGCTTAGAGTATGGAACACTTGGTGTCAAGCTTCTATAGTTATTATATTAATTAATTGGCTCTGATGTGTAAGAACACTATAACTGCAAGGGACACTTTAAAGAATAAGCGATTGTAGCACCAAGAAGTTTACCTGGGATTACATAAAACAGCCCAGTTTGTGCATGCAGGCTTGGTCTAACCTCATGAGCATAAATTCCATTATCTTCTGTTTGAAGTTTCAAAAGATCAAAATACATAGACCAACAGAACAGAAAAGAGAGTTAGAATCCAGCCCATGCACACACAGCCAAATGACCTTTACACAGATGCTAAGTGTAGCGACTGATAAAGGATAGTGTTCTCAGGTAATTGGTATGGTAGTATTAGACAGCCACATGCAGAAGAATTAACCAAGACCTTTACCTCTCACCAGTTATAAGAAAAAACTCAAAATTCTTAAATATAAAACCTGACACTATGAAATCACCAGAAAAGAATATAGAGAAAATGCTTCTGAAGATTTAAGTGGATAGGAATTTTATACATGATCCCCAAAGTTAGGGGAGACAAGCAAAAATAGACAAATGGGATCATATTAATCTAAATGCTTTTATATATCAGAAGACACCATCAACAGATTTTAGAAATAATCTATAGAATGTTGGAAGAGATTTGCAAACATTACCTGGCAAAGAGTTATTGTTCAGAACATACAAGGAACTCTTAAAAACTCAATAACAAAATTAACCAAATTAAAAATGGCCAGTAGACCTAGTTAGGACATTCAAGTGACCAGCAGGCATATAAAAAATGATGCTCAATTTCACTAATCATCATAAAAATGCTAGTCAAATCTCTACTATTGTTTTAGTAATAATAGCTAATCTAAAAAAGTACTGGTGAGAACATGTGGGAGATCGGACCCTTCACACTACTGATGAAAATATAAATTAGTATAATGATATGGAAAAACAGTGTGAAGGCTCTTCAAAAGATTAAAATTATGATCATCACATGACCCAGTAACATTACTCCTTGAAGTATAGCCTAGGAAATTCAAATCAGTTTGAAAGGACACCTGCAATCTCTAGTTGCTGAACTCCACAAAAGACAAGAGATGGAAACAGCTTACGTGTTCACCTGCTGAGAAATATGTGAAATGCGATACAAATACACAGTGGCATATTTTTATTCACCCATAAAAAGAATGAATTACTCTGACAGTGGCAATATGGGTAGATCTGAAGATTATTAGGTTAAATGAAATAAGCCAGGCATAGGAGTGTAATGTGATGTCATTCATACAAGGAACCTAAGAGTTGACTTCACAGACATTAAGAGTTGAATGGTGTTTATCAGAGACTGCAGAAGGCAGTGAGGGAAGGGATGGGGAAAGACTGGTTGATGAGGGTACAGTTTCAAAGGAGAAATGAGTCCTGATGCTCTATTAGAAAGAATGATGACTGTAGACAAAGGGAATGCACTATGCACTGGAGAAAGCTAGGAAGCAGAGTTTATCAGAAATGACAAACAAAATAAGAAAATGAACATTATAATCCTCATTTAAACATTTTCCAATGTGCCAAGTCATCAGATGCTATTCTATTAATATATAGATAGATAGATAGATATACATATATATGTATATATATGTGTGTATATATATATATATATATATATATATATATATATATATATATATACACACACACACACACACATATATATATTACTTGCTTTTATTTATTCATTTGACAAACACCGAGTCTGAAAACAGCTAAGCAGAAAAGCAGGAGTTTTTGGCTTCAGCAGATCCACTTCTCTCGGCTGCTGTGTTCTATGCATCAAATGCTGGTAACTGTTTCTCTTTTCAGAATACATATGGATGGCCTTCTTGTATCATGAGGCTTCGTCCCTAAAATCAAGTTCTAAAATAATCAAGCACTTAAAGGACATGGAATTGCAATGGAAACTTTAGACCCTGAAGACTACTTCTTCAGTTAGGCAAGTTCCCTGAACTCTCAGCTTCCTTATAACCTCTAATTCTAGCATTGCAAGCTAGGCCAGGCCAATCCCAGAAATTCATCAGCCAGCCCTCAATAGCAGAACTCAGCGAGCTTCAGCTTCTGAGAGAGAGAGAGATGCTGTCTCAAAGATGTAAAATCTAGAGTGATAGAAGACTTTCTCTCTAACACCTGAATGCACCTACATGAGTTTGCTTTTGAATTAAGCTTCGCTTGCTTGCAAAGGTCATGAAGGACTTATATAAGATTGTCACTGCTGTAGCTGAGGGCTGCTCTCTTTTCCTACTCCTGTGGAAAGCAAGTTGGCCTGGCCATAATTAAACATTTGCCTTGCAATATTGTAGTCTCTGAAAGTCTTTGAATTTCAACTGCAATACTGCAATACACACACACACGCACACACACATGGAGAGAGAGAGAGAGAGAGAGAGAGAGAGAGAGAGAGAGAGAGAGAGAGAGAGAGAGTCAGGAGCTAAGCTAGTGTTTTAAAACCACATGGCTGATGTCTGCTCCTGTTCCATGTTCACCATGGATACACCTTGGGTGCTGGGTTCTCACTGCATTGATGGTAGAAGTGAAGTATCCATCACCCACAGTTTCCATTCTTCACGACCAAATAAACAAGCAATTACACTAGCTTCCTGGGCTGCTCTAACAAAATACAGTCATATATATATATATATATATATATATATATATATATATATATATATATATATATATTTCTAGAAGCTACAAGCCCAATATGCCAGTGGGATTAGTTGCTTCTGAGGCCTCCTTGACTTGGAAATGATTGCTCTGCAGTTGTGTCCTGCCAACCCTCCTGCTGTGTGCACACTTCCATTCTGTCATTTCCCTCTTCCTATTAGGACACCAGTCTTTCAGGATTAGAGCCACATCTTTACAACCTCAGTTAAAGTCTCCATTTTAAGTCTCTGCCTTCAAATATGTTCTAAGACCCTGGGTTAGGCAGCCACCCATGACCCTGAAGGAAGTGGCAAAGCTCAGTTCACAGATACCCAGGCACACAGTCTGTCATTCAGCTCTGTCCCATAAGCTTTCTCCTCTTTGTGCCTGCTGCTGATGCTTCCTTTTAAACTCTGACAAAGAGAGAGTGAAAAGGATTATCAAAGACTCTTAAGGGTGCTCATTCCATAGAAATCTGTGCTTTGGGAAGAATGGAGGCACACTGCCCGGATGCTCATCTCTCGTCCATTAGGCTTCTTTCATGCCGCAACAGGGAGGAATTTCAAAACCGTAAAGGACAAAGAGAAATCTGTGAAACGTCTTCCTAGAGTTACCACTGGGCATGAGAAAACCTTCCTATTAGGCAGGCTTTTCTCCTCATCTACCTGGGGGTCCCATCCATGGCCATCAAGGCAGAATTGGAGGTTTGGGGGTGAAGTGGAAGCTGTGAGGAGGCATTTCAGCCTGGCTCACAAGTCCTTTCTCAGCTATGAACACGTCAATCCCCTAAGACTGTTGTCCTAATAGGACCCGTCCTTCCAAATCATCAAGACTGGACAACATCATCAGAAGGCAAAGGTTAGACTCTAGCAATAGAGAGATTATTCATAGTTTACTTTAAAACATTGTGATCCTTTGGAAAGATCTTTGACTTGGTTTTCAAACCATGGCTATTTATTTATTTATTTAAAAGCTTTATTTATACCTTTTCTCCAGGGTACCAAAGGGTCTCATGTCTTCTAAATGTCAAAAGATTGTTCCCTTTGCTGACCACTCAGTGATTACGATAGACCACTCTCTAATCCTATGTAGAGATATGCTATGCAATTGAAACACCGTGCTTCTTCCCTGGCAGAGGAAGAATCCCTCTATCCATCCTGCAATGTATTTAAGCAGGTCTTTCCTGCTTCATATCAAAGCTTGGAGAAAGGATTTGAATTCTGCTTTTGTTTTCTATAATACTCTTCAAACTGGCCCTGTAAATAGAGATAGCCCCTTATCAGAGGTGCTTAGTCATTTCAACTGGAGGTTCTAAGAGAAAGAATAAGGCTAGCCAAATTGTTTCCACAACTGTGAATGTGCTAAGCTGTAAGGCAAGGGAACTTTACAGACACCAAGATGAGGAGTATATCTTGGGTGTGCTGAGATCACAAGATTCCATACATGATGTCAAAGGAGTCAGAGTTCCATAGAGCATAGGAGATAGTCTGCTGCTGGCTTCAGTAATGGAAGAAGGAGCCACAAATCAAGAAAAGCTGAAAAAGCCTAAGAAATAGGCTCCAGAAAGAGGAAAGCCCCACACAGATTTTCATTTTAGTCCAGTGAAACTCATTGCATACTTTTGACTTTTAGAACTGTAATCTAATACATGTGTGCTAGCCTTGGCTACTTAGAAGTCATTTGTTTTTAGAAGCAATGGAAAACAAGTAGAAAAATCCACTCCATAGAGTCTTCAAATAAGACTTAAAATATAGAAGGATATGTGCATTATAGTCATCCATTGGCTTTATGAACAAGTCTTAATAGTTCCCATATCTAATTTCCCAGTCCAGATTATCCAGAGTGCATCATATAGTCCAACTAAGCTACAAGTAGATGCTGATACTAGTTCTTACCTACTATACATATAACAAAATACAAAAACTTATGACATAGCACCACAGTGCTACCTGTCTGACATTCAGACCCATCACAATCATGCCCCAAATGACTTGCTATCTACTCATGTATTCAAATGTAACTCCCACTAAACACATGTGAGTATCTACTGGAAAACTATCTACCACTGTGATTAAATTTCAGCATAATCTCTGAGGCATCACTTGGTGAGAGCCATATGCCCTGTCCTTAGGCCTGGTGATTACATTTTCTTACATATAGTGTTTAAGAACCCATGGGCTTTGGGCACAATACTTGGATTCAGATGTCAGCAACTCTGATTGATAGCTCTGTGGCCTAGAATATTTAATGTAATGAACTAGGGGAGGGAGAGGTGAATGCTCACTTTATCATATTTTAGGGAATAAGAACAAGAATTACACATGGTGTTATTTTTGATGCTTTTAGGGACAAATAATTAAAAACACCTATGATAGTTATTGCCTTGTTGTAAGTGTCACCAGGTATTTCTTTTCACATTACTTATTTCAGTTGTTAATCACTATTGCCCTGACATGTGGCCACCATTGAAGCTGCAGTACTGAAGATAGCTTAGTCCCTGTCCCCAAGTCACCTTCCTTCTAATGGGAGATCCAAGAAGGCAAGGAAGCCAAAATGACTTGGTGAGTGTGTCCATGTCTAAGCAAGACCTACAAGCATGTATTTGGACATAGAATCAATGAGGTGAGAGAGGGAATAGTCTTGCATGCGAGTTAGCCTGCACAATGCTGCTTCAGTTGTGTCCTGGGCAAGGAGGGACTTGGTTGGTGTTATGGTTTAGATAGAGAATGTCCCTCAGGATTCATGTTGTTGAATTCTAAGTGTCCAGCTGGCCCACTCTTAGGAGGTTCTTTGGCCTTCAGGAGGCCTAGCGGAGAGAAGTGCATCATTAAGGGTGTTATATAACCTAGCTTCACTTTCTGTTCCATTTATCTGCTACCTGGTTTGTCTAGATAAGACCACACAGCCTCAAGCTCCCATTCTCACCCATGAAGAGCTGCAGCCTCAAACCACATATCAGAAGAAAGCTTCCCCCACTTAAGTTGCTTCTTGTTGGTCACAGTGGCTAGAAAAGTAACTACCATGAGAGAATAAAGGAGTTGTCGAAAAGAGAGCTCTGAAGCAGCTGAAAAATGGACAAGAATGTTCCGATTGAGGAGACTTAAGTTGGGTGTCCACTGAAGGAAGCAGATTGCCTTAGGTACGAGGCAACTCTTCTTGATTTATGGAGGCCTTGTGTGTTTAATTCAACATGCAAATTCAAGATCATTTAAAAAACATGTGGAAGGCGAAATCCACACTCCATAATAAAGCCAACTAAGCAAAAAGGAATGTCCAACAGACACGCCCAACAGACACACCCAACAGACACGCCCAACAGACACGCCCAAAAGACACACCCAACAGACACGCCCAACAGACACAGATGACAGAGCTCAGCTCTTCTAAAGAGACAGGTCTGGAAGAACCATTTTGAAATCTGAAAGGCAACTTAGTCACTTGATAATAAGAAAATAACAACTAAATGTTATAAAAGTGGTAGAAAACTAAATTTCCAGAAAAATTCCAGTCCTAGGTACATACTGAAATCATGTAGACACCTATGGAAAATCACAGGCTCCTATCCTAAGCCTATTAAATGATATTATGTATTAATGGGCGTGTTCAAAAGTGACAGAGATACACACATAGGAATGAAAACTACAAGGTTAATGTCTGTAAAATATTAAGAGTCTTGGAAGAGTCCGAGCCTTTCTATTCAATGATATAACTCATCGGAATGCTTCAACCCAAACTTGTTGAGTAAATTTGAAGAAATAATCAAGCTGTTAAATTGGTAAAAATGGAAGGTACTCTGCCAGCAACTAAATCGACCCTGCGATCTGGCCTGTCTCCTTACCTTCATGGATCATTGGCCTCTATGTTTAAGTCACATTATTTTGTTTTTAAAGGTAACTCTAGGCATTGTTTTGATAATTTGCCTGTGACCTTTTATTGTACTGATGAAATGAACACATCATTAACAGAAGATGGAAAGTATGCTGTACTGGGCTGTGCAGTGAGGTCATTCACTTTGCACGAAAGAAATGCATGTATGTCAGTCAAGAGACAAGTCACAGGCTGCAGAAAAAAAATGTCCCGCTGAACAGAAAATTAGCCAATGGTCAGGAAACAACGGGCACTGTAATGGAAATCTTTCAAGCTTGAATTAGGTTACTGACTAATGAAGATCCTGCAGGGAAGGGTGAGAAGAGGGGGCTGGATGCTTATTAAAGAGCCATTCATGCAAATTACCTGACTGATGGTGTTCCTGGCAAGGCCTCTAAGCTGTCTCTGATAAGGCAGGACCTAAGGGGCAGCAGCCATTAGGCAATTTAGACATGGAAGTATCTGGGGATAGGGGGGGAAGTAATTAAGAATTTTCTTTACCTGGATTCCAGGAGGGTAAGGTAGCATATTTATCAAAAGAGGGAGATTTCAGCCAATGTGGCTTAAGAAATTTAACCTGACTGGCAATTGAAAAGGAAAGATATTTCTTTCATTTGCTGTTTATCAACAAGAGTATGACAGGTTGGTGACAGGGTGACAGAGGGCCAGAGGCTAAGGCCTCTGTGTGTTTGGAGTTAGCAGGAGGAAACAGTGGAAAATAGAAGAACTTACAGGTTCTTCTCTAACACACACACACACACACACACACACACACCTCCACTTATTTTTGCAACTTTGCCCTTTTTAGGAGAGGGGAGAAATCCCACCAGTTCCCACCAGTTCCCACAGAGGTGGGCGTACTCATGCAGTTCCTTGAAAACAGTGAGACACCCCCATGTAGCTAAGTTGTAGGCCTCCTAGAATCTAGAGATTCTAATAACTTGAACCAGATGAGTTCTTGACAGAAAGTCCATCAAAAAGGATCAAGACTCATGGATGGCACAATTACAGCGTAGTGGAGGGGAAAGCTGTGCTTGCTTCAACCAGGAACCTGCACTGCAGACATATTCAGCGCTTGCTTCTTCTGGGCTAGCTGGTCCAGTCATTCAGCATCTTTGAGGTATTTTACAACTCCATAGATCATAGAAGACTAACAGCAATGCAGAATAATCCTCTATAGATACATGCATCTTCCTGTCCCGTGCAGGGTCAACCAACTTCTCTCTCACTTGGACTCACACTTCAATATTTCTGACTAAATACCCTTCTTGTTCCCCCCCCCATGTCTTCTCCCTCTCTAACTCTTTTTTTTTTTCTAGATTTTTACAAGTTTAGATTTGGATGGAAGCTATGTTTTTTGTCATTGATCAATTCAGGACACATTGCCCTTCTCAAATGGCACTGTGACATACTGAGTATTTTATGTTGAAGGGTTTGTTCTAAGGAACTAGTGTAGAGGAGGGGCTTTCTGACTTTTCTATGAAAAAAACCATAACACCCTTCTCGGCCTAGTGAGGTGCCTTATACAAGAGAAGGACCAGCTTTATTGCTGATGATGAAGGGACAGAGTGAAATCCAAGCAATCCTTGCCACCCCTTACTGGTTTATTACATTTAATTCAGATCAAATTTCTCCGTGGTCTACATTTCATCATCCTGAGCAAAACACCTCCAGGACTGGCCACATCTTCAGGCTTCATTCTGTAAGGCCCCTGTGCCATGTAAAAGTTATATTAAGTAAACGTACTAAATGTTGTACTTTCATTTTACAGCTGTCATTTTAATTGGAGTCCCAGCCATGGGCCACAGCACAGTGAATATTATGTGCTGGAGGAATTTAAGATAAGAGAATATTATAGAGGGAAAAGATGTCGTTACCTCCACCCCCACCTTCTTCTGAAAGGCCCAGAGAACAGTAGATTTCCCAGCAGGGTAGCAGACAGAGAAGCGCTAACAAGATACTATCTGAGTCCAAACATGTGTACTTTGAGATGAACTTGAAGAAAACCTTCACACACAAAGCCAAACTCAAATCAAAACAGGATAACCTCTAGGTGCCGGAGAAGAAAGAAAGAGAACCAAGAACCACAGCATGAACCCTCACTGGAGTCCAGACGTTCACAAAGGAGTGCAGCTGGCCAACCTGCTAATTAGGTGGGAAGGGTTACTTTCATAGGCTGGAGGCCAGCAAGAAGTTCTTCAGCCTATAAAAGGGTGGAGAAAAAAATGGCTTCTATCTGCCTGCTTTGACACAGAGAAATCAAGTCATCCTTGGAGGATCATTCTGGGGTTTGGATTTTGGAAGCTTTTATTTGAAACAGAAGTTAGATGGAAACCTCAAACCAGAAAAATAAATTGGAAAAAAATGTAAATGAATAAGTTCTGTGTGACTCTAAGAAGAAGACCTTTGAACAGCTCAAGCAAGACAGATTGAAGGCTGTGACAGGGAGGATCCAAAGCAGGCAAGATGAAGTCAATAACTGTGGAAGACCAGAGTAAAATAGCTTAGATTGAAATAGGAAAAAGGAGAGCTATCCATGACACTTCAGTTTGACTCCATTGATCCTGGAATAAAGAATGTCACTAACAACAGGAAGAGAAAGAATGAGAAGACAGGTCAGCCTCCAGGAGAGGTGGCAATGGCCTGGATTTGCATTTAAGTCATCAGGGAGGTCTGCAACCCAAGAGACATAAAGCTGTCTAGGACAGACTTGTAGAAGCACAAGATTGGAACTGGAAGAGTGAGCTTTCCCAAGGAAACCAAAGTAGCACTCTGAATGAAGAAGGAAAGCCCCAACTCTTGCATGCACTTTTATACTACCATCTTTAGCTCCACCACACTACCAGCCCCCACCTGGCTTCCCTTGAATCCTGGGACAAAAGACACACACAATGTTCATTTTCAACTTGCCTTGGGACACAGTTGCTGTGTATTACCATCTCCTGCCTAGAAAAGCACACCCTTAATAATATTTTTATCCCTTTTTCTCCTGCCTGCCCTAAACTTCAGTGGCTGGTTCCCATCTAGTCCCTGCCAAAGCATCCATGACCACTCTCCTGCAATTGTGGCCACAGGCCCCAGCTCCTCCAAAGACCCCACATGGCTACTGGCTTCTTCTCTCTCCAAAGCATGGCAAAAAAAAAAAAAAACCAAAAACAAAAGCAAAACAAAACAAAACAGATCAAATTGCTCTTCTTTTTGTGTCTGCCTTTTCCTCCAGGAACATAGAAGTCCAACCTATACCTTCTGCTCAGCAATTAGCCCCTGGCTTTCTTTACTGACAGATCAAGAACCAATTGGGGAACAGGGCCTTAGCATCAGAACCACGCCCCCCCTTCACCAAACCACCAAGCTGAAAACATGGTCTATTCAAATGAGCAGACTATAAGAAAGTTGAGCCTTTGATCTAGGCACATAGAAGAGGCAAGAGCTACATTTCTGTGGTTGAGTAAAGTCTTTGTGGAGAAATCCTTGTTCCTCTTGAGCTAGGTTCAAAATAGAGAACTCACTTTACCATCAGGGTTTCTTCTTCTCTGACCTTGCCTGGGAAGCTCAGAAACCCCCACACCCTCTAGTTGAGGAGTGTCTGAGAGCCTTGTTTAAGTTACAGATTAAGCTTCCTCTTTCCTGATAAGAAGCTGTCCAGCAAACACCTGGAATTGCTGGAATGCATCTCCATACAAATGAGGCATTATTCTGTACCCTTAGCTGTAGGCAGTGATAAGAACTCTAGAAATCCCTACTCTCCCTCCACCCCAATACTATATAGCCCTTGATTCACTCCTACTAAAGTTGAGCTGCCTCTCTGAAACTGATTGGGAAATAATCATTTCTATCATACCCTTGGGCCATTCAAAACCCCATTCTTTAACTCTGCTCCCCTTGTCCTCATGGGCTAGTAGCCAACAGTACCCAGGGAGAAGGGAGGTCCACAATTCCTTTCTCAGAATCTTCAACCATAAAAATGACAGTCTTTAAGAACAACAGGTTGGTCTGAGACCTGGAAATAAGAGCCATTTACCACTACGCCAGTATTTATTGAGCAAACACTCTGAGAGGCAGTTGCTCTAGTCCACACAGCATTTTATCTTTTCTTCAATTATTAGGCTTAAAAGCATCAGCATACAAAGTATAGAGATTCATTGTGGAATTTTCATGCATACTTTGCTTATATTGGGCTTCTTTTTTGGCTATTCTCCCCAAAACTCTTGTCCCCAACTTCCATTAACTCTCCTGCTTTTATGCCACATGCATTCTGTTGACCTCTATTTCCTCTTTCCCCTACCCTTTCTCAAGGTCTCTTTTTTCAAATACCATGATACCCTTTCTAGTTTTTTGACTTATCAACACACACACACACACACACACACACACACACACACATAACTAATCTCCATGCCTGAGTGTTTGTCTTTCTAAACTTAAGATATTTCACCTAAGACAGCAATTTCCCATTCTATCCATTCTCCTGGAAGTATCATGATTTCAATTTTGTTTACAGCTGGATAAAACTCTGTCGAGTGTTTAAACCACGGGTTCCTTACCCTTCACATGTGCATGCATCCAGGATAATGTCATTTCCTAGCCATTGTGAATATTGTGGCAAGAAGTACAGTTGAGCAACAATGTTTAAGGTAGGACTTAGAGTCTTTGATGTGCTGACCAAGTAATAGTATGGTTGCAGCATATAGTAGTTCTCTTCAGTTTTCTGTGAGGCTTCCATGGTGACTTCACCAGTTTATACTTACACCACCAATGAACACGGGCTCCTCCTTCCCTGTGTCTTTAGAAGTATTTGCTGTATTATTTGTTTGATGCTAGCTATTCTGACTGGGACAAGGTAAAATCTTAAAGGAATATTACTTAGCTTTTCCTGATGATTAAGGATTTGAAAACACCTTTTCAAATGTTTACTATTTATTTCTTACTATTTACTATTTATTTATTTCTTCTTTTAAGAGCTTAGATGATAGTCTTAAACTGTGAGTTGCCCCCTGTGGCATTGTATAACTGAAAGTGAATTTTGGAGAAAATGTAACAGAAAATGTTTTTTAGTTCATCAAATGTGAATTTAAAACCAAACATGTAATGAATTCCAAATGTATCTTCTGGCAATCTTGTCCATGTTATATCTTCTGGCTTCATTGCAGCTTTTGATTCTAAACATATTACATACAACTGTGCACACCATCTTATCATGCAACATTAATGAATACTGCCTGAGACATCTTGGCTCAATCCAGAGACAGTTGTATATTTTAAGTTGCAGTATTCTATTACACAAAGTCTTGTGGTCTTACAGAAATTGTTTTCATTACAGAAAACAACCTAATATTTTCCTATTGTCATTTCTTGGCATGTATTGAGTAAGTGTGTCTTTGGATGATATTGTTTGAATGTTTGATTTAAATTTTTCAGTTTGACCTGTTTTAAGTTTTAATAAATATTATAAAATGGATTTTGGCTTGGAGTTAGAGATAATCTCCAACTGTTTACCGGAAATGACCCCAATGAGACCTCCACCATTTTGCACTACTTATTTATATGAAACAGCATTTTCAGCATTAATGATTAGAAGATCAAATTAATCATCAAATCTAAAAGACTGAAAATTATCTATGACCTTAAGTTTCAAATATTCAACCAAGATTTAATTGTTTATTGAAAAATAAGCAAGCACATCTATCAATTGATAGGTATAGTTTAATTTGTTTTAATGAGTGGATAAGCTATATATATATACCAGAGAATTATTTTGAAATAAACTTCTTTACATACTTTTATCAGTATAAGTGTGTTGTGTATATCCACTTTACATATACTTTTTTTCTGGTCCCTGTACTAGACAATTGGATACAGGAATCTGAATCACAAATTTTAGTGACAAGAATTTAAGCCATATAGAAAATATATAATACAGCACAGGGCAAACTTTACCAAGGTCTTAGTGGAGGATGCCCTATGATAAGCTTGACAATGTTATTAGAAAATACCCTAGAAGTATTGATTTCTTGAGTTAGTCTGAAGTAATTGCGAGCATTAACACAGTATTTTTCAAGTGTTGGGTTTTATTCTAAGTAGCTGTATTGAACATTTAAATTGCTCCATCTCTGGAGCAGCCCCTAGTGTAACCATGACTTACAGAAGCCAAGACAGTGCTGAGGTTGACTTGTCTACAACCACTCAGGTAAGAAGGAATAGATCTGGGAGCTGAACACAAGGGCTCTGCTTCCACAGTTCATCTTAAAGCCTCCATAGGCCTTATCTTCAAAAGATAGCTCAGAAGTGCTCAGAAGTTCAATGAAAGGACCAGGATAGGTGTTTCCTACCCAGAAAAGGATAAGGAAAAAGAACAAAGATGGAAGATATGGTTCATATGATGGATTTCACCTGCAATTCCCAGGGTGGAGGTGTGGATTGTTTGTGATTAGATGTTACCTGATGTTGATATTAAGCTGTTTTATTTAAATTTGGGATGTGATTTATTTTCTCAACAGTCTCTTATGTAGGAAACTTCTGTATCCATTGCAAACACCCCCTCGACATGAACTGCTTCCCCCAGTACTTTACATAATCTCCCTTTTGAGTCTTTCTAACCTAACTCAGGCTTTAGTAATTCTCAAATGTCATTCTTTCTCTTGTGTGCTGTCTCTGTCATTCTTCTGAAAGGGTAAAGCAAAGAAATAGAAGCTTGATGATCCACACTTTCTTTCTAAACTACTCACCTGCAAGTCCAGTCAATGGAAAGATTTGTAATTTATTGTGTTTCAAACAGACTCATAATCCACTATACCTCTTTACGTGTTATTCATTATTATAACTCAAAATTGACAGTAAATAGGTAGCCGACATTCTTAATACATGACCTTCATTGCCTATATATTTTGCACTAAAACACTATTTTAGATTCTAAAATTTGTTGTGAATAGCTTTAATTTACCCTTCACTTTAAGGGTAAACAATGGGGTCACTTTTGAGAGTGAAAGGGACTTCTCTAATTGAGACACTGGGTAATAACCACCTTACTTTCTCTGGAAGTTTCTGGTAAAATAATCTTTATGTTGACCAAGATAACATTAAGCAAAGTATTTAAGTTTGGGGAGACAAACCTACCACCCACCACCCTTCAACTACCGCTTTCTGCATTTCCTCACCCACACAATGATGGATGCTATAGAGGTAAAACACACAGGGCATCATTTTAACAGGCCCCCTTCACACAATAACATAATTTGTTGTAATAACTATTTGATAATTGGTCATACTCATATTATTTTCATGTGGGTCTTATTCTTGAAAACTTGATTTTTAGTTTTCAAATAATAACTTAAAGGTACTTTCTTTCCATTATTAAAAATATTCAAGCTCATTAAAATATTTTTATATGAAATAAAATAGTTCACCTTGTAATTGTGTTGTGTGTGATGGGATTATACAGTCACAAATACAAATCTCAGGGGGCCACATAGAATGACAAATTAAATAACTTATGTTACTTACCTTAAATAATCTATATTAGATTATTTAAAAAGATGGCTTAGCCATTAAAGGCTAGGCTCACAACCAAAAATATAAGAACCTATACTTCATATGAACCTGTTGTATACATGCCCTAATATGAATATAATAGTCATGAAAAGCTCCCAAAGTGACCAGATAATTTCTGAAGATTATATACTTTCAAAACAATCAAATATAGCTGAGTTTGTACAAGTCAGTGTCCATGCGCAACTCAAATCCAATCCTGTGTAGAGTATTTTATGTACAAAGGCAAAGTGACAAAAAGGTGCCAAATTTTGATTTATATACATGGCATTTAAACTCAGCAGTTTTGTAGAAATTGAATAATATTATTAGCAAAATATTGAGGCAATTTTGTCACTTATATCATTTTAAATTGCTGACTTATGATAACTGATTTTAATAACTGACATTACAAATTTAGTGAATTTTGTATAAACAAGATGGCTACATTGTCTACCATGATCACTCCCCTTGATCTGCTCTTGCTTGGACTCAGCCTCTATGAGGCCATGGTATACCTTCCAGCACACAGCCTGTTCCTTTCACAAGTTCATAGCCTTATCTCTCCTTATCTTTGTCAGTGCCTTTTGGTAAACATTGTGCCCTTGTGATTTACTTATGTCCTGCTATGTCATTTAAAATGTATTAGGTAAAATCTAGGATCCTAAAAAGTGGAGGCAAATTGTCACTTCTTGGCTTCAGATTAGTGTCAGCTGAGTCACATCCTCCCAAAAGCTCCACTGGAGAATATTTGTTTGCATTTATGATGGCTCCAGGTACACCTTGACTTGTTTACAGAACTCCAAATTCTCCTTCCACCTTCCTTTGTTCCTTTTTCTGCTTCTCTTACATTTGTCTTGTTTATAAGAAAACTTGCCAATGGATATAAGATATTATCTAATCCAAATAGTTTTATTGCCAGAGGTCTATAGATATCTGAAACGTTAATTTTCCAAATATATTAAATTTATTTTTACAGGAGTTGGGACATGGATAGATCATTGGGAGAGCCATTATTCAGCACACTTGAGTTAATCCAAGAGCTTCTCATGAATAGAAATGTGGAGAAAATAAAATTTTTCTTTGTAAATAGAAGACCATTGTCTAGAAGCAATGCTGTGCGTGAGGGACGGGTGTCCTGTGAAATAATTGAAAATATAAGAAAGGCAGATATAGCAAAGAAAAATTCTATCTAGTCTTATCTCAGAGGAGAACATCGGAGCCAAGAATACCACAGAGAACTTTTCATCAGGCAGAGTGTGCACAAGACACTTTGGGAACCGTCAGGCACAGGAGCCAAGGCCCTTCCTGACAAAAAGAAAGGGTAGAACTGCTTAGAAGCCCGAGGCATCAGTAGGACTATTTAGGCTGAGTATAGTACAGCCACTTTCGTGATGTCTTTGAGGAATAGCCTGGGCCCATTTCTGTCATCTGTCAAGAATTCCCCAGAAGCATCCACACAGGGCACTTTCACTTTGAAAGGTCTCTGGACTTGATGGTCCATGAAGATTCAATGAGTTCATTTTTCCTCCCTTCTAAATTGTTCTACTCCCACACTAGCAAATGTGCATTCATTATCTTGTCAAAACTGTGCTAAAGGATAATTTTTAAAATAATGGTGCAGTGCACCATAACCCTAATTGCCTCCAAACTACTGTATATTTGCTTTCTTAGCAAGTGTACAAATGATCTCAGATCTGGCAGCATTTGTTTTCAGCTTGTTCAGCTGAGGATGCTTACTAGGAAAAAAAATAGCAGTTTTCAAGTGCCTCAAAGGTTCAAGATGAAATTAGTTATCAGCGCTCCCAACACAAGCTAGATGGAGCTGGAGTCCTAATAACTACCACAAATGTTCTTCCCCAAATGGATCTTTATAGAAATATCTACCTAGTCACATTTTACTACATTCCCCAAACATGAACTTCCCTTCTTATCAGTGTTTGATGAATGATCTGAAATCTTATTTACAGCTTCCATGAGTGAGAATATGATGTCTCTGTCCCATGACACCTAAGCAAAAACAGCTGTGAAAACCATAAATTACAACAGTCTAGTGATTTTCAAAGTCATCTATTTTTAAATAAAAATGGTACACTAGACATTTATTTTTGTTTTTGATCTTTTTTTGATATCTCAATTACGCACGGATCTTCATTTTAAAATGTCATAGCTTTTAACTTTCATATTTTATTGAGAAGAAAATGCTGAGAGAAAAATAAAACAGGGGAGCTATATTGTCTATATATTTTTCTTGATTACACACAGATGGAGGCTTAAACCACTAGGGTTTTATAAGTGCATTTCTGAGGCAGGCAACAAATGTAGGCTATTAACTATGAGGTTAACTATTTTACTTTATAGTACAAAAATAAAAAGAGCATGTATCTCTTTAGATACTGTACTGGTTGGTTTTTATTGTCAACTCAACTGGAGAAGAAAACTGGGGAAGAAAGACCCTCAGTTGAAGAATTGTCTGGGTCAGAATGATCTGTGGTCATGTCTGTGAGGAAATGTTTTGATTGATGATTAATGTGGGATAATATAGCCCACTGTGGGTAGTGCCATCCCTAGGCAAATGTACCTGGGTTCTATAGGGAAACTGGCTGAGCATAAGATCAGGGAGCAAGCCACTGGGAGATATTCTTCCATGGTTTCTGCTTCAGTTCTCACTTAAGGTTCTTCACTCAAGTGATGTATTATGACCTAGAAGTCTATGGAAATTAAATTATTGCCTCCTTGAATTATCCAGGATTCTTTTGAAGAATAAAAGAATATATACATTAAAATATCAACAACAGCATATTGTTCCAGAATGCTGAGAATTGTGGAGTTGTTGTTCAGTGTTTGAGACTGGAGACCACTCCTCAGGGAAGGGCAGCAAAGCAGTAAGTAGTTGCTCAGCCAACACTTGGGGGGGTTAGTAGTCCCAACCTATCCCTGAAACTTGCAAGGTTCCTGGAGGGCCACTGATTGCTAGCATACAATGGTAACCTAGAGATGTTGCTTCTAGTGTCAGTGTAAAAAACAAGTCACAACAACAGGGGAAAGCAAGAGGGAAGGCTAGGGGAGCAAAGGAGGATCTTCCTCTGCCCTGCCCTGCCCTGTTTATTTACACTGCTGCCACCCACAGCTGAGGTGGGTCATCCTATATCACATAAGGCAATCAGTTGAGACCCCCTACTAAGGTGTTCAAATTTGTGACAAGTTGACATTAAAACCAACTATAATACCCCTCAAGTTGCTTATAGTCATGGTGTTCATTACAGCAATAGGAAAAATATTACTAAATACACATTCTGCACCATGAAAATTCCTTCTTTTAGAATAGTATATGGAACCCAGACTATGGGGTACAGACTTTGGACAATGATTCTAGAGAGGTGGGTACCTGGTTGGGGTGGGGCTGCAGATAACACTATGAAGGAGAAGGCGGGGTTGGGGGAGAACCTGAAATAGCTGATCATTTGGAAGCAGACAGATTTAAGTTGTCAGAATTTGCGTGATACTGACAAACATGTCATCCTTGTTCTAGGATGTCCCAAAGAATATTCACAGGATGGAAATCCAATTGTCCTGGTCATTGCTGTCTCTTGATGAGACTGAGTAACAAATAATTTCAACCCCCTGAAAAGAGAGTCTACCTTCTTCCAACTATCTACTCAGCTCCCGAGGAGTGTTTTGCTTGCCTGAGTCCTTGAGCTGGTCAAATTACTCATCATCATGAAAGTGGAGACTGAAAAATTATAGAGGTTGGGACTTGGGTGGGAGCTTTACGTCACACATAAGTTAACCTGCATTCAAAGTTTCCAACATAGTGGAATCTCAGTGGATCCTCTGAACATGGGTATTTGGGGAAGTTTTCTTCCATAGATATATTCTGCACATTGGATTCAATGTAAAGAATGCTCCTACACCATAGAAAGGCACAAAACTGTTTTCCTTCTTGGTCAATTTTAACCTGTTTTTTCTTCTGCATACCATAAGAGCTTTTGTGGAGTTTTATGACACCTGTTGGAAAATTATTGAAACTGAGAGTAGTTTATGATGGTCTTCAAACTTGTGGTTGATTTAAGCGGTGAAGGCACTTTTGAAGACCACTCATTGTATCTTTGAAGTTGGCCAAATTCATTCCATAGAAACACTGGATGAAACAGAATGTCTTGCTGTTTGTCAACTTGACACAAACATGTGAGGCCACTGTGACAAGCTGAGTGGAAGCAAAGGAAGCCCTTTTGTTAGTTTCTGCTACCCCTTATAACATCTGCTGGTCCTTCAGACATAGGAAGCCACAGAAACAAAACTTAACTGACAGGACGTCAAGACACATTATTCATTCAGCCCTACCCAGAGCCCTCCAAGTTCTGTCACTCTCCAACCTCCAGTCACAGATCCACACAGGTCCTCTATCTCTGAAGTCCACCCTGAAAGAATTGGAATGAGGAAGGGTTCTTTCTCATCCTCACAAATCTTGCTTTCTCTCTACTTGAAGACTCAGCTGTTATTTATAGATCCATGAATCATTATGGAGAATTAAAGATGGTCACAAATTTTTCAGCAATTATTTCATTGATAAATGCAATATATATATATATATATATATATATATATATATATATACATACATTTGGATCTGGGCAGGTTCTAATAACTTTGAACTAACTGAATTTATTGGAAATGACTCTGCTATCTAGGTGTCCAAAGCTCTAGTTGTTTATAGAGTTCACTTCTTGCATCTTGGAGCACCAGGTTTAATACTCCCAAGGCACCAAACAGGTTCAAATTGACCACTTGAAGAGATGGCTGGCCAACTTCAAAGCAAACATTCATACACAGGTAATAAAGTGAAAAGAGGGGCTTCTTACATATGCCAACCTCTGAAATCTAGATGTGAACTGAGAGAAGAGCATTATGAACCAGAAAGCAATGTTGGAGTTATACTAACATATTTGTAGTCACTGAAGCCACTTTGGTTGAGGATATAGTAAGGAGAAAGCAGAAAACAGCCATTCCTCTATGTCCTTGACTTGTATCAAATCCCCCAAACCATAAGATACAACAAATGGTCATATGTTGTAAGGTTAAGTTTTAAGCTATAGGAAGTTATACCTGTAGCACTCCCTCATACGTGGACATTCACAAAGGGAGATTCAGATGTTTTACACCCGTGGACATCTGCCTCCTCTCCCCTATTAGAGCCTGTACCTATACACAGAGCCATGACCCTTTGTCCTCTGAAGTTCACACACAGCTGACTCTCATAGGTAAGAATTCTGTCACCTTATGAATCCTCTTTCTCACTCAAGGAGATTCATCTGGGTAGACACAGAAAAACATTGTCATGAAAGCACACACACACACACACACACACACACACACACACACACACACACACAGGAAGGGAGATAACAAGTCTTTCTCCTCAGACACCTCCTTAACAATACTTAACAATGTTCTCAGTGCACAAATGACAGACATTTTAGACCTCTTAGGGGAGGGTGGGGATGGAATAGGCTTCTAGACAAATGAATGGGACTTGATGTGATGTTTGGGATCGTGCTGCGACAGCAGGACACAAACTAAACCAGAAAACCTTAGAGTTAGACTACCCATCCCTCATCATTGATGCAAAATTGAATTCTTGTCACCTCCACTTAAGAGTGACACCCAACTTTGTCATTTAAGGCAGGCATGGTCACCCTGGAGACCATCCTCTCCTTGACTGTGGTTGATATGCTCAAGCTCCTGCCTCAAGTCCTTTCAGGAAACACACCTAAACTGATTGACTGGTACAAAGAGAGAACACCCACACCAGCTTGCTCAGTGATGCTGAGACCTTACCCTCTGAGTAAAAGAGGGAAAGTCCACATTAGCTAACAGATGTCCTTTGTAAGACATTCAACTCCTTTGTAAGAATAAACTGCCAATAGAAGGAGGCTTAGCTAATGGCATTTTTCAGAACACTAGATGCACCAACAGTTAGCAAATGTGGGTCGAAAAGCAGTTAGCAATGTAAGAGTCAATTAAAAATCCATTGTACCTTATATAAGGAAAAAAAGAAGAATCTGTTACTTGTCTGGGCTCAGCTGTGCTCACTGAGCTAAAAGGAAAGCTGAGTGAGGCAGCTACCGCCTCTCCTAGAAGCTCCGCATAGCAATCTGCACAATTGTGCTCAGCTGCCACTTAGCCCCAGAACAAAGGCAGTGATTGGGCTTTTACCGTTTGCTCAGCTTGCCACTGCATAGTTTCTGTCAGTTAAGGTGTGGCCCGAGGAGAGCCAACAAGGCTGCCAGGGATCCTTCCCATAATCAGCCACCAAAATAAACACTATAGCATATGCCAGCAA